>OX276342.1:1200000-1689532 GCA_946251885.1 Cosmia pyralina
TACTGAAAGATTATGTGCGAGTGAGGGTGTGCTAGGTAACATATTTGGACAACAATATGTTAAGCTCTAAAAGAAAAAAAAAATTTTTTTGAACTAAAATATAATTTCTTCTCGCAGTCATTACTTTTTTGTTAGACCATAATTTTAAACTATAATTAAGTAATAAAATTGATTTTGCAAAAATGAGTAATAGGTACCTATATCATTGTTTTTTTTTCAAAGTAGACCACAAGTCCATATAATAAGTAACGAAAAACATAATTCGCATAACTTATAAATGATTAAATTAAGCTATGCACTTTAATTAAGTAAAGAGCATTAGGTACTTAATTTGAATTTTTATGTTTTTTTCATAATATGCATATTTTCGACGTTTTTTTTTTTCTAACGTTTTTGCTGTAGGTACCTAAGTAGTAATTTCCGACTCAAAGATTGCTTACCTACCTACTTAAATGTCAATCTTTCAGTCATTACAGCATGATTGGTGTTTCGGACATTTGGTCCTAAAATTCTACCCCATTATTCATAAAAAACTAAAACGCTCCACAAACCTCTCTTCGCCTTTTTCTTTCAATTTCAAATCATAATTCGAAAGAAAAAGACAAAACACTATTTCAACTAAAATAGTATTGTAGAGCATTTTAGTTTTTCACACGACTTCCCAAAAAGGAGTGTAATGTTTTCAGGGTTCATGTATGTTTGTTTGTATCAATGCGAGTTTCTTTACTCCACCATAACTTTTAAATGCCTGAACAGATTTTTATGAATAAGGGAGCTAGAATTTTTCATTAGTAATTTTCAATTGCATCAAAAGTGTACCTGATCTCTGAGGTTCCAATTTTATTAAGAGTCTTACCTAGTATTTGCATTAGGTAGTTATTTACCTACGATCAGACTTCAGTTCGAATTTGATAAAATACGACAATCATATAAAATCAATCTGCAATCTGCCTAGCCTTTTCCCAACTATATTGGGGTCGGCTTCCAGTCTAACCGGATGCAGCTGAATACCAGTATTTTACATGGAGCGACTGCCTATCTGACCTCCACAACCCAGTAACTAGTTAATACCCCTTGGTAAGGCTGGTTGTCAGACTTTCAGACTTCTGTAATGACTGTCGAAGATCCACGAATGACAGCCGGGACCAACGGCTTAACGTGCTTTCCGAGATACGGAGGAGTCTCGGTATGTAAAGACGGTCACCCATCCACGGACCGACCCTGGCAAGTAATACGACAATCATAAATAATGACCAATGAAATAAGATTAGAAATTAATGGACTTTAGGCTAGTGTCGATTTTTCCCATATCAGAATGATATGTATGTACCAATGACTCTAAAAGTATCGCAAATGGCACATATTAAACGTTTGACGTCACAGGTATAAAAATAACTTTTTTGCTCGCATCTGAAGACGTGGGGAAAACCTACGCATTTTTTATTTATTTTTGTTTAAAGTCGTTATCAGGATCATGTCAGCAGGGTTATTCTTGAATAAATTAATTCTGTTTGTAAATAATACTTTACTTACTAGTTAAGCAACAGAGAATTCGTTATAATTTAATTGTCTTGACAGTATTTTTAAATGATTTAATCATGTGACTAGAGTTCCCAAAAATTTTGATTTCAAATTATATGATAATAAATAGTAAATAATAAAATAAAAAAAGCTTTATTCTACTTTTTTTTGAAATATATGATTTATATAAAGGAGAGGAGCTCGTGGCTAAGTAATCACAGCCGCACGGGTCGATCCATCAGGTTAAGCTACGCTTGCCGCGGTTGGTCCGTGGACCATCTTTACATACCGAGACGAGACACCTCCGTGCCTTGAAAAGCACGTTAAGCTGTTGGTCCCGGCTGTCATTCGTGGATCTTTGACAGTCGTTACGGGTCGTCAGAAGCCCGAAAGTCAGACAGTTGCTCCATGTAAAATACTGGTATTCAGTTGTGTACGGTTAGACTGGAAGCCGACCCCAAAATAGTTGGGAAAAGGCTAGGCAGATTGATTGATTTATATAAAGAACATGAGGGAGATGGGACTTACGAAAGATGACGCACAAAACCGAAATAAATGGCGTCGCAAGATTAGGAAAGCCGACCCCGCGTAACGGGAAAAGGCGAGGCCAAATATAAGAAGATGATAATTATTATTATATTTTCCTCGTCTCTCTCCTCCCTATTTGATAATAATAAAATTAAAAATAATCACCTGACTTAATAAACAAAGCTCACAATCATAATTTAAAAGCCATGTAGTAATATAAACTCTTGAAAAAACTAGAAGGAAGATAAAAACCAAATTAATATAAAAATAGAAAAACATACACGTGCCAATCTCATGTTTTGTTTTTTTTGCTGCCCGACTTGTTTACAGCAGCTATATAGTAAATCACTTTAAAAAAAAGTTAAGTAATGCTTAAAGTACTATTAAGTCACCTGATTGATGTTTTGTATTGATTAAAGAACTGAACAAAACAGTGCAGCCCTTCACATTATTCACCAATTGCAAATGACTATGCACTCATTCGGTTGTCAAGGATGATGATTTTGATTACACTGTTATGGAGTAGGTACCGCGGCAACCGCAAATCTTAATTATAAGTCTAGCACGACTAAACAGATCAATCTATAATTTGAATCTTTGAAGGCAAACTACATCAAAATAATAGCGAATTAAAACCATTGACTAACAAATTACTAACAACTTTTTAATAATTTCATATATTCAGGCACTTATATCTTATATATAAAATTCTCGTGTCACAATGTTCGTTCCCGTACTCCTCCGAAACGGCTTGACCGATTCTCATGAAATTTTGTGAGCATATTGAGTAGATCTGAGAATCGGCTAACATCTATTTTTCATACCGCTACTTTTTATCCCGGTCTACGCGGGTGAAACCGCGGGGCGCAGCTAGTGATGTATAAAATAATAGACTTGATCGAAATCCTAATTTACATTATAAATGCGAAAGTGAGTTTGTTTGTTTATTACGCTTTCAAAGTAAAACGGCTGGATTTGAATGAAATTAGGCACATGGGTAGAGCATGACCTGGAGAAGGACATAGGCTACAAGTCGCGGGCAACAGCCAGTATATAACTATAGCTTGAATGTAAAAGTTTTGTTTGAAAACTATGTTTCAGTTGAATAATAATTATATTATATTAATGCGGTTGACAAGCGCATTAAAGTCAGTGATATTGACTAGCAACTTTAATAATTGTCCGTATATAAAAATCAGAGTGGGTCGCGGGTATGAACCCAGGCAGGCGCTTCACTTTGTGTAAATTATTTCATCACCGCTGCTCTCAAAACGGTGAAGGAAAACATCGTGAGGAAACCGGTATGCCTTAAAACCAAAAATTCAAAGCTTGTGACATCTAAAAACCTGCACTGAGGCCTGTGTCCCAGTAGTGGGAACATTATTATTGTTTGCACGCAGTTATATGAAATGTCTATAACACGGCAAATTGACGTAGGAGGCAATTAGCTGAACAATTAATATCCCAGACTGTACCTAGATCAAAGTTCAAAGAACAATATAATAGTAGATATTTTTAGTCTTCTCCTAATTCTTCTTAAAGGTATAAATTTCACCGGATAATTATGAACTTCGTTAGTTTATAATCTAACTGGTGAGATTGTAAACTATCGATAAATTGTGATTGTACCATTCTGCTTACAATATACCGTGTTAATTTTCGACAGTTTAAAATCTATCCATGTCAAACCACCAAATTGTAAACTGGCATCATACTTGAATGCGACGGAACGCACCTAGCGCGCTGATTAGTTGAACTTGAACGTCATTTGCCCCGCACCGCTATCTTGGACTCTGATCTGTTATTCGCTGTCATTCGTTAGTCGCCGAACATAAACTAACAGATAAACCTTTTCGTAAAAGTAATACAATTATAATAGTGAACTACGATTAAACAAATAAAGGTGAAGTTTCAGAAATACGAGATACGGTACAAGATATAGTTTACATTTTAATCATTTGTATTTGTGGAGCTATAAGTATCCAATTTACTACCATAACGGATATTGAAAATGGTCTTCTAAAAAACACTGAATTACCAGTTATTGTTGATCAATAACCATTTACTTATATAGCATTACAAAAGTAGGTATTACAGTGGGCATAATGAAAACAGTAAAAAGTTTGAATAGACAAGTGAAAGATTTCAAAGTATAATCAAATTGTTAGACGACTTTAATACGGCAAAATTTTTGGGAAGGCGACCAACAAAGTTAACAATACCATCACGCAAATAAATAAAAGAATGTGAACCCTCTCGGTAAGTGCAGAGTACGTTCACAATTTAACGATTTGACATGGATGCATTATAAACTATCGAAAATTAATACTTTCTAATGTAAGCAGTTTGGTAGTCACAATTTATCGACAGTTTACAATTTTACGAGTTAAATTATGAACTATCGAAGTTCATAATTATGACTAGCTAATCACTGTTTCTGCATTTTCTGTTTTTCAATCCTACTTTAATTTTGTGAGTACTCGATGTCATATAGAGGTCACTAAAGTGAACAATAAATGGACGAAATCATTATCAGCACATTCCGCCGTATTGTTGAATATCTTATACCTGTTATAAGCCAGGGTATCACTATAACGCTGCAATCAGCTTTCATCAATGAAAACGTAATAAATAACAAGCCGTGTGCACAATGGGATTTCATATCGGCAAAATGAACTTCCATAAAAATTGTCATCCTCAATTTTATCCCTACCTACGTTAAAATAAGGAACTCTTGTGTAAAATTGCATGCTTCTAGATCATGCGGTTTTGGTTATGCGTTATTTGTCAGTGAATTTAAGATTTATTTAGTGACTGTATTTTCAAACAATATTGACAAATTTATTGCCTTCGCTTCATCGTTACCTTGTACTAATATGCTATTTATCGTTGTTTCTTAAGTGATAGAACATTACGCTATTATATCTATGCATAATGCTATCCTGACCTTGCATAAGACCTCGTAGCTTACTATTTGTTCCAAATGTGTATAAAAGCTGTATGATAGGTAATCATGTTAAGAATCCCTTAAAAGGAACTGAAAGGACACTTCCCATTGATCGCAAAAGAACAGTGATCCCGGAAACATTAAGGTAATTATAGCAATGCTGATTATAAATAAGAACAATGTCAACTAAGAAACGAAAAACTTAAAACAAATTTAAAATAAGGAAAAAAAAACAATAAAAAAAGGATGAGAAATTTTTGAAATAAAGTTATTATTTTTATTTATAGCTGACCCTACAGACGTTGTCGTGTCTTACTCGTAGCTATGAATATTCTAATCTAAATGCGCGAAGTTAAATTCGTTAAGGTGTCCGAAATTTTCCAATTTTCTGCGCAATTTTATTAATTTTTCTTTCCGTAAAAACCTTCTACAAAGTATTAAAAAACATTGAAAAAAAAGATTAATGAAATCGGTAAAGTCGTTCTCAAGTTATGGCGTGACCAAGGCAAATAGGGATTCTTTTTTATACTGGATCACTTTTTTTACCGTCTTGAAAAAAATTGGCTATAATAGGTGAACGAAGTAGAAGCCATACCTAATTTTTTTTTATTTTTTGTTATTTAAAAATCAAAATTCAAATCATATGCAGGTTGCATATGATTTGAATTTCGATATTTTTAAACGATTTATTATTTTTTTTTCAAAATTTCTGATTTTATTGTTCTAAAATGAAAAGTTACATCGAATTTGTAGTATTTATTGATACTTAGATATTTTTAACCGACTTCAAAAAGGAGGAGGTTCTCAATTCGTCGGAACCTTTTTTTTTTTTTCTTTTTTTTATGTATGTTCCCGATTACTCGAAGATGGCTGGACCGATTTGATTTTTTTTTGTTTTATTCGAGAGGGTATACATCACAGTTGGTCTCATATAAAATTGATTAACTTTGCTTTGGTAGTTTTTGAGTTAGCTTCAATAATACGTATTTTTTCCCACTTTTATATGGATGATGTTATAGTTTGTTTTGCAGGTAGTGTATTAGAATTTGTGTGGGGTAGGTACACAACTAAAAAGTGAAAAATAAAAACTTTTTTCCAAAAAAATACAACCGACTTCCAAAAACAACACTACAAAGTGAAAAATAACTTTAATTTCAGAAGTCGATGGCAAAAAACGAAAATACATTTAACTAGACAACGACTTCCGAAATTAAAGTTATTTTTCACTTTGTAGTGTTGTTTTTGGAAGTCGGTTGTATTTTTTTGTAAAAAAGTTTTTTTCCGACTAAGCTATTTTTATCAAAACGGTAAAAAAGTCATCCGGTATTTGACGATATTTAAATAAAAAAAATTGGAATACATTTAGATCAAGACGGCAGTGGCAGCATAAATAATGCAAATGATTTAGAGGAATCTTCTCTAGGAATTGATGTATTGGAGGAATGGTAAAGCGAGACCATCTTATAAAAAAGATTTGCAAGGAACAAAATATGAACCTTACCAAGTTTCATATTCAGTCTTGTTTCGGTCAGCACATTCGATTCCGCATTATTTGTTGCCTTTGTTGGACAACAAAGTCGACCCGAAGCAATAGGGACTATGACTAAGTATAATTTTTTTTTCATATATCATGACGTCACGCCTTGCTAGATTTTATGTATTTTTTTATTAATGTGATAAAACAAAAAATACGTGTCTAATATTTTTTTATTATCTGTCTGACGGACTGAATAGAATTGACGGACTGAATAGAATTTCTTTTTTTTTACCAAGGCATCATCCCTATCACTACGTATAATTCTGCTTTCATCGTCTGCATATATATTCGTCGTTGAATCATGTTCGGGTCGGCTCGGCACATTCATTTTCCCGAACCTAATTATATCTACGATGTTCCCACTGCTGGGACACAGGCCTCCTCTCGATGTAGTAGTAGTAGGCCACGCGGATCCAGAGCGGGTTGGTAGATGTCACATCTCTTCGAATTTTCGGTTCTAGGACATGCCGGTTTCCTCACGATGTTTTCCTTCACTGTTTTGAGAGCAGTGCTGATGAAATATTTTACTCAAAGTAAAGCGCATGTCACGGTTTGAACCTACGACCTGCTGAAGTCGCGGCCGTCACCACTGTGCCACCGCTGCCACCACAGTTCTAAATAAATTTACAGATGTATTAAATTTTTCCGCCAAGCTGTGCCAAAAGATTTAGCACGCCGTACACATAGCCGTGACTGAAAACCTATACAATAATTTACAAATTAATGAGTTTCATAAAAGATATAGAATAGAATAATATAAAAAAAAAAAAAAAAAAAAAATACAAATTTTATTTCGCACTGGATTTTCAACGCTCTGCTTAGCGCCGGGAGTTGAAAATCCAACCGTGTGTTTTTCGATGCGCTAGAATGCACTCTGTTGTTGTTGGGTTGGATTCTCAACGCTCGGCTCAACAACGAGAGTTGAAAATCCAATGCGCGATAAAATCCCGTAAACTAAATCTTATTGAACACATGATTTTTCCATCATAATCAACAAACATCTTACTAAATATTTATATAAAAATTACACATGAATATTTGCATAACTTGTGAATTCATTTCAATGGTGATTCACATTGCGATATATTTTGCACACACTTCTTTGTTTTGTTCAGTACGCAATCTTTGTTTGAACATGACTGTCTTTTGTTTGTGAATAATCATTTAACCTTTCGTATGCCTAATTACAGAAATAATTAAACAGCTATTGTGTCTCGCGTAGATCTGCGTTCATACGAAAGGTTAATTGGAAATTAATTACAAATCGTTATCAGAGGTTAAAATACTACAAATGATTTTACCATCAGTATTATCACTGCATATCTGCCCACAGCTGAATAAAAAAATCACTGTCGCGAGAGAATGATTAAATAATCATGGGACTTGGCAAAAGAATTTGCAAGCAGAGCAGGAAAGGGTTACCCATCCTGTTGAAATGGGTAATCCTAAAATGGATGGTCACTCAAAATTTTGCCTAGATAAAATATCCCAAGAAGAAGGAATCATCTCTCTTTGAAAGAATACAATAGTTTTTATTTATTTAATTTATTGCGCAACTAGCTGCGCCCCGCGGTTTCACCCGCGTAGACCGGGATAAAAAGTAGCCTATGTGTTATTCCAGGGTATAAACTATCTACAATGCGTTTCAAATAAGAATAGGAGCGACTTAGCGCCATGTTGTGACGTCATAGCTTGACAGCTGTCGAATCGAATAAATTGGGATGGGCGAGTAAAACAAGATATTTTTTTAATAACATTTATTTACGAATCATGAACGAAAAATTTTCTTTACTTTCTGGTAAATTGTTGCCAACAATGAAAATATGAAAGAAAGTAGTATAATTTTTTAAAAATTATTTATGACTATTTTTTTGATGTTTTTTTTTTCACTTTGATTTAACTAAGACTCGGTTAAACAAAAAAAAAAAAAACGTCATTGATACGCAAATAAATTTTCTTTGCAAACCGTAGATACTTTTCAATCAACATTTGACAGATAGAAGTCATTGACATTCCTATTCTTATTTGAATCGCATTGTACGTACCAAATTTCATCCAAATCGGTCCAGCCGTTAGAGCGTGAAGAAGTAACAAACATAAACACACACACACACACACACACAAACTTTCGCCTTTATAATACGTGTGACGTAAATGTGTGTTTGAGGGTGTGTGTATGTATGTGCATGTGTTTATTGTAAAATATTTGATGAACAATACTATCAATCAATCTGCCTAGCCTTTTCCCAACTATGTTGGGTCTACTTTCAATGCAGAGTTAAAATTATCACCAAATCTGACCAAAACAGTTGCTCGATGTCCAAATTTGTCGCGTTAGTTACCTAAGACGAGGTTAAGGTCACTAACTCGTCTCTTTTCTAGCACTATAGGCATCCGCCACGACTACAACACGACTTGAATATCAAGGTGAATTCTTAATTTAAATTGTGAAAAGTTTTCGTCATCTGTAATTTGCTCGATGCTAATCTATTTAGATAAAAAGAGATGTCCTGACTGACTGAGTGACTCATCACCGCCCAGCCCAAAGCCTTGAACCTAGAGAGTTGAAATTTTGCACCCCCCCTTGGGGGGGTGGATTCCCTTTATAATGTAGACAAGGAATAAGGAAGGATTTCTGGGTAGTACGTTCCCGTGGGATATTTTCCATCATCGTATGCGTGGGCAGGCGAAGCCGCGGGCAAAAGCTAGTTATAGTATTGAAATTATCGTTATAGGCGAAATTATTTGCATAATTATTGTAAAATTAAAAGATGATAATCACTAACAGAACTGTCGTCAACGAGTTTTTGAACTACGAAGCAAATATCCACAATACAAATCCAGATTTCTGCATTATTCAGATAATATCGTCCAGGTAAATCTGGTGTCGGTCTTTTGGGATTCTGGCTACCAGAGATCTGTTGTTGTGATAACTAATTCTGAGACAACGAAGAGTGAATGTAATAGGGATGGTGACAAAAAAAAATATTTTTCAATACACTTCCTCGAAAACTGGTTCATATCGCACTACGATTAGGTTCACAATGCAATATATTTTTCACACGCGTGCGATTTTTCATTTTCCAACACGTGTGCGGGAATAAAAATTGCCACAGATAACTTATACCTATACATAGTTCGAATTTGTTCAATGCCTCTATTCAGACCGTGTCTGTTTGGAGGTGAATGTTTTTTTTTTAATCTCGGCAAAGAGTTAAGCGTTTACGGCGTTAATATTTTTTGAATATTCAAATAATGTTTATAAATAGAATAGCATCAAAAACCATGATTATTACAATAAAAAAAACGTTTATGAACAAATTTAAATTTATTTGTGCTCTAAACTCAAAAATTTTTGAATTTTCTATTTTTCATATTAGGCTGTTTATCGGTTTTATACCTTTGCTTCTCCTTCAACCTGGCGAAAGCAAAGCGCGGAAACAAAAAAAAAATAATCATAGTTTCCTAATAATTCAAGACAAAAATGTTTTTCGTTATTTTATTTTATTTCTTCAAAAGTGTATTAAAAACGTCGTTTGATACTCGTGGACTCGTTTCGAAAATTCTCCACTTGTATCAAAATGTACGTATAGGTATTAATAAAAAATATTGGACACGTATTTTTTCTTTTTTTACTCAAAAGATTACGGCGATACATTGAATTAAAATATGGCATGACGTCACGCCTAGCTAGATTTGATACGTAGAAGTGACGTAGCGAGCCCCCACTCCCCAACTTTAATACGTGTTATATAAATAATTTATTATTAAGTACCTGGTCGACCGAGCTCTGCTCGGGTGAAAATAGAGGAATCGAATTTTCCCAGTTATGAAACCTAGCCAGATCAATTTTTCACCCCCGTAAACCTGTATATTGCAAGTTTCATCGAAATCGTTAGAGCCGTTTTCGAGAACGTGATTACAAATAGGTATATACTGGATGACTTTTTTTACCGTCTCGAAAAAAATAGGGTATATTTGGTGAACGGAGTAGAAGCCTATGGCATATCTAGTTTTTTTTTTTTTTTTTTATTAAAAAAAATCAAAATTCAAATCATAATGCAGGTTGCTTAAGATTTGAATTTCGATATTTTTAAAGGATTTATTATTTTTCTTCAAAATTTATGTTTTTATTGTTCTAAAATGAAAAGTTTACAACGAATTTGTAGTAGTTATTGATACTTAGATATTTTTTTCTGACTAAGCTATTAAAAAAAAAAAAAAAAAACTAGGTACCTATGCCATACGCTTCTACTACGCTCACCTAATATACCCTATTTTTTTCAAGACGGTAAAAAAAGTCGTGTGGTATATAGGTATTTATACATACAAATATTGTTCGTTTATTAATATAGGGCATAGCGTTATGATGATAGAGCAAAAAATACGTGTCTTCTTTTTTTTACCCAACCATCATCCCTATTGTGTCTCATAACATGACAGTTGGAGATCTAAACGCGATCAGAATTAATAAAACTCAAGCCCCCTCAACATGACAACAGCCGATGAGTACCATCAATTGTCATCAATTGCAGATTGGATGACAACAAATCACTTCTCGCTTAGAAGGTATATTCTTGTGGTCTGTGCGGTTAGATTTCCTAACGTTTGCCTCTCGGGTTGTATAGTTAAAGAAAATCGTGCATTAGGGTAATGAAGTGTGTGAGCACAATGCCGCGGTTATTTAATATAGTATCAGTTACGTTGGTTAGGTTTACTTTGTGTCTCCTTCGTTTAGGCGTTCTCTTGGAGTGTTGGCAAACGTAGAGAGGCTTTGAGTATTTTTAGCATCATCATCGTTTACATTTCTTGGCGTTGTCTTCAACAGGCATGATGCCTGGGTAAAAAAAATAAACTCTATTTAGTCCGTCAGACAGATAATAAAAAAATATTAAACACGTATTTTTTGTTTTAACCTATGAATAAAAAATTACTTAGATAATACGCATTAAAGTTTGGGAGGGGGGCTCGCTACGTCACTTCTACGTATAAAATCTAGCTAGGCATGACGTCATGCCATATTTTTTTAACTCAATGTATCGCTGTAATCTTTTGATTATGTAAAAAAAGAAAAATACGTGTCCAATATTTTTTAACAAATGAGGGGCAAATAATTTTTTTGTCATCATCTCTATCTCATTATCTTTGACCTCGGACCTATGACAATTGAGAAAGGCTGATTTTTTTTTCGGGATTTCAGGTTTGGTCCCATAGTAAAAGTTGTTCATGATGATGAGTACAATGACCCCTTAAAAGGTTGCCACTGTTTACACTTACACCTTGTATACGTTTTTTCTTTTTTTTATGCACTTATCCAATCCTATAGGCATTTTATGATGTGTGTATTTATTGTTATATGTGTTTAATTTTAATTCAGTTGTTTTTTTGGCCAGTTTGAAATATATAGGAGATTTGATTAGAGTTACACCTATAGGTCTTCTAATACCTAGTAATCAAACTATTCTCAGAGCTTCAAGATTTCCCAGAACTTTGATAGTGGAATTCAATTCATGTGTTTACAAGACGGTGACTAATAAAAACATCTTATTTTAATAATTAAAAGCTATGTATTCACTTACTATCTCTGTAATGACTTCGTTCGGCACCTGCTCTGACTGGTAGATGACCACTTACTTCCTTTTGTTATGTACCGCTTAGTAATCCAAGTTAATTTCTTACGGCTTAGGATTTTAATACATCATGAATAAGATATAGCGTTTCTTTTATTTTACCAACCGGTAAATTATTATCAATCTGCCTTGTTTCCCAACTAAATAATATGATGGGGTCGGATTCCAGTCTAACTAGATGCAGCTGTATTGTACACGGTAACACGATAACCTTAGTAATACTGGTTGTCATAATTTTGGGCTTCTGACGACCCGTAACGACTATCTACAAATGACGGAGAGGTCTCGATATGTAATGGTTGGTCACCCATCCACGAACCGACCGCGGCAAGCGTAGCTTAACCTTCGACCGACCCGTGCGGCTGTTATTACTTAGCCACAAAGGGTACCTATAATTTCTATGGAATCAGTAAATGACTATTCCAAACTTAACCCTATTAAAACTGTTGCTATCTTGCAACCTAATTGGTTATTAATTGCTCGCGGGTTCATTAACAGTTACCAAGTTGAGATAAATATTTGTAAAAGTACCTACGCTCTTGCTATCAAGTTATCATTAAAGTCTATGATACTGTTACATAATGAGTGGTACCTATTAAAACACGAGTAAGGCGAGCTATTTATTAGTATCACACGAGTGTTATAATACCTGGTTATGTGCAGTTTCATATATTACTTTATCTACACTCATGCAATTTATTTACTTATTTATAAATAATAATTAATAAATTTTACCTATTTATGAATAAAGAATCAAAGTTAGCAAAAAGTAAACAAATACAATAATGGCTCTGAAACCATCACAGACTAATATAGAGGTAAGAAAACCATCGTGACGTTGATTACGTTACTATGGTCATGGAACTATCATCGGTCAACCGCGCATGCGACTTAGTGCGGTCTCCTTATACAATGATAAAAATCGAATTGAAAACTCCTTGTTCGATCTGAAGTGATAATAGAAAAATTGTACATGTTGATACAAGTGGAGAATTTTTGTTATTGCATTCGAGGCGGAATGAACACCCCAGCCGTAGGCGAGGTTGTTTTTGAGCCGAGAACTGCAATAACAAATGTCCACGTGTATCAAACGATGTTTTTCAATACACTTTTGAAGAAATAAAATAAAATAACGAAAAATATTTTTGTCATGAATTATTAGGAAACTATGATTAATTTTTTTTTTTGTTTCCGCGCTTTGCTTTCGCCAGTTTGAAGGATAAGCAAAGGTATAAAGCCGATAAACAGCCTAATATGAAAAATAGAAAATTCTAATATTTTTGAGTTTAGAACACAAATAAATGTTAATTTGTTCATAAACGTTTTTTTTATTGTAATAATCATGGTTTTTGATGATATTCTATTTATAAACATTGTTTAAATATTCAAAAAATAAACGCCGTAAAGACGCATATCTCTTTGCCAAGATTTAAAAAAAAACATTCACCTCCTAATAGAGACGGTGTGAATAGAGGCATTGAACTAATTTGGACTATGTATAGGTATAAGTTATCTGTGGCAATTTTTATTCTCGCACACGGGTTGGAAAATGAAAAAACGCTCGCGTGTGAAATATATTGCATTGTGAACCTAATCGTAGTGCGATATGAACCAGTTTTCGAGGAAGTGTATTGAAAAAGTTATTTTATCTGTATCACAATAAAACTTTTTAATTTTATTTCAGTTGCATGCATAGTCTGTCATTAGGGTACTATTTTTGAATTCATAATCAGAACTTTACCGCTGGCCCCTACATAGTTGGGAAAGACATTTCGGTTATCGGTGATGTAGGTATAAATAGACAGGAAATATCAAGGAATTAATATGCACAGCAGACAAAGAGTTAAGTATGTCCAATGCCGGCGTTACATCGTAAGTATGTATTTGAGTAATAACCATAATAGTACTGGTATACACCAGTCCCTACCATTCATGTGAAACCCATGACTGTGTATGTTTTTAAGTACCTATGTTTGTTTATAGGTTACGTAACTTATTCGTTTTTACTAATATTGAATTTTATGTCAATGTCATAATAAGTGGCACTTTGGCCTGTTTGCTATCTATTACCTAATGAATTTTTCAATACACTTCCTCGAAATCTGGTTCATATCGCACTACGATTAGGTTCACAATGACGAGTATTTCACACGTATGCGATTTTTCATTTTCCAACACGTGTGCGGGAATAAAAATTGCCACAGATAACTTGTACCTATACTTAGTCTAAATTGGTTCAATGCCTCTATTCACACCGTCTTTATTCGGAGGTGAATGTTTTTTTTTTAATCTCGGCAAAGAGATAAAAAACGTTTATGAACAAATTAACATTTATTTGTGTTTTTTTTAATGTTCTATTTTTCATATTAGGCTGTTTATCGGCTTTATACCTCTGCTTCTCCTACAATCTGGCGAAAGCAAAGCGCGGATAAAAAAGAAAATTTAAATCTTAGTTTCCAAATAATTCATGACAAAAATATTTTTCGTTATTTTATTTTATTTCTTCAAAAGTGTATTGAAAAACGTCGTTTGATACGCGTGGACATTTGTTATTGCAATTCTCGACTCAAAAACAACCTCGCCTACGGCTCGGGTGTTAATTCCGCCTCGAATGCAATAACAAAAATTCTCCACTAGTATCAAAATGTACTATTGTTTACATTATACAATATTATAAACAAAATTCATTAGGTGAACCGGCCAAATATTTAACAGATCATAAAGTTGGTACATCAAGCATGGATGTGGCCCACGTGATTTAATAATTAAATTATGCTCCGTGGACCTTTTTTGTGAAAACTTTTAGAATTAAAAATGAGTATATTTCTGTAAGTAGGTTTGTACAAACACTTTTACACGTCAATAATATTTAAAAAAAAAACTTTTTTACAAAAAAAATATAACCGACTTCCAAAAACAACTACATAGTGAAAAATAACTTTAATTTTGGAAATCGGTGTCTGGTTAAATGTATTTTCGTTTTTTGCCACCGACTTCCGAAATTAAAGTTATTTTTTACTTTGTAGTGTTGTTTTTGGAAGTCGGTTGTATTTTTTTGTAAAAAAGTTTTTTATTTTTCACTTTTTAGTTGTGGAACCTACCCCACACAAATTCTAATACCACTACCTGCAAAACAAACTAGAACATCATCCATATAAAAGTGGGAAAAAAATACGTATTATTGAAGCTAACTCGAGTAATCGGGGAACATACATAAAAAAAAAAATAAAAAAAAAAAAAAAAAGGTTCCGACGAATCGATAACCTCCTCCTTTTTGAAGTCGGTTAAAAACTAGATGAGGTCGGTGTTTCCTATCTGACTACTCTGAGAAGAAAGGCCGAAACAAACTCAGAGGTCACAGTCTCTTTTAAACTCCAGACATAATCTTGCTCAGATCATGTGAAGACCATGTAGATTGGTGTCTGAAATGGTCTTTTGAGGAAAGAACCACACAGATTGAGTGGACCTGTACAGTCAGTGCACGCATTTGTCAGTAATCGTGGAGCTCAACTCAGAACTTAAGGAGCTCAATGATTCGACGAACAATACCAAAGAAAGGATATTTGGGTAGGCCGCATAAGTTACTAAAACTGCCTGACTATGATTCAAATTAACTGAGAAAAGAAAAAAAAAAACAATGACCTACATATTCTTCACATTCACAAAAATTAAAATAATCATCATTCAATTTATGCAAAATGGTACCTATATAAATAGAAAAAAAAAAGAAGAAACTCGACTTTGAACTTAGGTTTACTTAATTGAATCAATATCTTAATTAATATAAATTTTGCAAATCATCAGACAAGCACTCAATTGCATAACACACTTTAAATTACAGTCCGAAGGATATTGAAGCAAATTGCTACTATGAAGCTGTGTTTATTTTTCACTTTGTAGTGTTGTTTTTAAAAATCGGTTGTATTTTTTTGTAAAAAAAGTTTTTTAGTTAGTCACTTTTCGGGACGCTAACATCTACGACACCCCTCACACGAGCGCGGTGTGAATCGGGTCCGTGAGTCATTTTACCTAATATTGTACGTGGTATGAGTTCTATACCAAGAAAATATTTTTTTATTATTAACGTTGTTCCATCACTATTAAGTAACAATAAAAAAATATTTTCTTGGTATAGAACTCATACCACGTACAATTTTAGGTTGGACCCGATTCACACCGCGCTCGTGTGAGCGGGTATGAATTATATTATATTTAGTTTAATGTGTCTTTGAGGTACGGAGAAGTCTTCATAAGACGCCACCAGGATTCCACGCATAGATCGTACCGTACCTGACAATTACTATGTCGCTTCGGAGCCAGCTAGGGGTCGTCACTTCCACAGCTACGACTCAGGGCTGCAATAACGCATCATATGAACTGGTGTCGGAGCCGCCTCTAATACAGAGCTCATGTTTTTAAAAGAGTGCGTATATACGTGCACATACTCGTACGAAGAACAACGTGTCAACATCGGACTGTTTTCACAACAGATCCAATGACCGGCCGACTGTGAGAAATTGGGCTGAACTTGGATGTAACCTAATATGCAGGCACATGGGAAAAGCGATCTAACTTATAAGGGCTCTTTCAGTTTCAGGGATACAACGATAATTTTGTGTTTTTAAAATTCCTATAAAATCAAATCAAATGTATATGGTTAAATTTTTGAGATTTTCCATGTGTAAGTTGACTAATATTGTCTACTGTTGTACTAAAACCACAACATGATTACTTGATTTTTTTTTCAAATCATGTTTTATCAATGTCTATTTTCTGTTTTATACGATTATACATTAACAGTTCCGTATTGTGCAGTAAAATTTGCTTTAAATCGAAGGTATTTGAATACGTTAAGAACTTACTAAGCCAAAAATTTATTTAGTGTAGCATTTTGTCATAAATATATATTTTTAATCGAAGCGCGTTTAGTTCCGGTGCGCGTAAGTCTTTTATCTCTATCGCGTCAAACTAGACAGCCATAACGCCATTTCACTTACACACCGAGCTAAACCACGTTTCAATCTATCCTCTTAAGCGTTTGACGCCGTTATTGAACACGAAAAAACAACCGTCCGTGCGCAGCACGACTCCTGCACCGCATCTAACGCTTAAATTAAAAGACCTCTAACCTCTCTTACCTTACCTATTTTGAAAGAAAGCCCTAGAAAAAGTTCTGCTTGTAGTATTTACTACAACCATTTTTTTCTGCCGCAAACCAACGATGCTGTTTTTCTATTTGAAGTTAATAAATGTCAATTTTCAGGGCTATAACCCTGCAACACGCTGCACGCACTCACATTTTAGGTGTTGAGGTCTCCGTTCTCATTAGATGACCAATACTTAAGTATTTTTTCAACTTATTAGTGATTGTTTCAATAATACAATGTTTCATTTAAAAAATACTAGCGACTCGGCCCTGCTAAGCACGGCTTTTACGACTTGATAAATCATGAAGGTTTCTATATTTATTATAAGTTAAATATTAGTGTATTATACATACAGTGTGAAATTTTAATCGTTTTAATCCTCTTACCTTACCTATTTTGAAAGAAAGCCCTAGAAAAAGTTCTGCTTGTAGTTGTTTACTACAACCATTTTTTTCTGTCGCAAACCAACGATGCTGTTTTTCAATTTGAAGTTAATAAATGTCAATTTTCAGGGCTATAACCCTGCAACACGCTGCACGCACTCACATTTTAGGTGTTGAGGTCTCCGTTCTCATTAGATGACCAATACTTAGTTATTTTTTCAACTTATTAGTGATTGCTTCAATAATACAATGTTCATTTAAAAAATACTAGCGATCCGGCCCTGATTTTCACGGCTTTTACGACTTGATAAAACATGAAGGTTTCTATATTATATATAAGTTATTATTAGTGTATTATACATACAGTGTGAAATTTTAATCGTTTTAATCCTCTTAAGGGGTCATTGTACTCATCATTATGAACAACTTTTACTATGGGACCAAACCTGAAATCGCAAAAAAAAAAATCAGCTGCTCCCTACATATTGAAGAGTTAAATGTAGATAAATGTACTGAACAGCTGATTTTTTTTTTTGCGATTTCAGGTTTGGTCCCATAGTAAAAGTTGTTCATAATGATGAGTACAATGACCCCTTAAGAGGATTAAAACGATTAAAATTTCACCCTGTATAAACCTTTCGGAATAAATTCTCTAGATGATTCTAGAGAATTTATTTTATTGAAAGGTAGGTAAGGTAGGTAGGTTTCACTATCAAGTGAAAGCCGCATCAAAATCCGTCGCGTAGTTTAGAAGAACAACGCGGCCACACAGACTGACTCGAAATGCGACTTTATTTTATGATATGTATAGACATAACATCACGCCTATAACCTCCGAAGTGTGAGGCAGAGGTGTACTTAAAGTACACCCACATTTCGCCAGTTATGTTTTAGTCCATCAATCGGGCAGAAATCTAGACTCCAGGCTTCTACTAAGAAATTCCAGATGGCTAAACCCAATAACAGTATGCCCGAGCGGGAACCGAATCCAGGACCTCATGCTCAGCAGTAGCACTTGCTACCATTACACCAACGAGGTCATTACAAAAAATACACACGAAGAAAAATAAAATATAATAACATAATTATCCCTGTCATGACAAACGGCAGCATCGCCCTATAAGAAGTAAACAAAAATAAACTTTATTACATAAGTGTTTGAATAAATATTACATTACACATTATAAACAAGCGTCATTGGGAAATACGTATATTCCAATCGTTTGGTTTTCTTATTAGATGTCACCTATTGCAACGATACGCGGTAAACGATAATTTTGTGACACCGTATAAATTGCAACAGTGTATAAATATGCCTTCTCGAAGCTCATGGCAGCAAGGACGACTTTATTATCTCTACTGATATTTAGAATAGTTACTGGTTAGACTAAAAAAACTTTTTTACAAAAAAATACGACCGACTTCCAAAAACAACACTACAAAGTGAAAAATAACTTTAATTTCGGAAGTCGGTGTCTGGTTAAATGTATTTTCGTTTTTGCCACCGACTTCCGAAATTATAGTTATTTTTCACTTTTTACCCGACTTCAAAAAGGAGGAGGTTCTCAATTCGTCGGAACCTTTCCCCGATTACTCGAAGATGGGTGGACCGATTTGGATTTTTTTTGTTTTGTTCGAGAGGGTATACATCACAGTTGGTCCCATATAAAATTGATTAACTTTGCTTCAGTAGTTTTTGAGTTAGCTTCAATAATACGTATTTTTTCCCCACTTCTAAATGCATGATGTTCTAGTTTGTTTTGCAAGTAGTGGTATTTGAATTTGTGTGGGGTAGGTACACAACTAAAAAGTGAAAAATAAAAACTTTTTTACAAAAAAATACAACCGACTTCCAAAAACAACACTACAAAGTGAAAAATAACTTTAATTTCGGAAGTCGGTGGCAAAAAACGAAAATACATTTAACTAGACACCGAATTCCGAAATTAAAGTTATTTTTCACTTTGTAGTGTTGTTTTTGGAAGTCGGTTGTATTTTTTTGTAAAAAAGTTTTTATTTGTGTTGTTTTTGGAACTCGGTTGTATTTTTTTGTAAAAAAGTTTTTATTTTTCACTTTTCAGTTGTGGTACCTACCCCACACAAATTCTAATAAGTACCACTACCTGCAAAACAAACTAGAACATCATCTCTATAAAAGTGGGGAAAAAATACGTATTATTGAAGCTAACTCAAAAACTACCCCAGCAAAGTTAATCAATTTTATATGGGACCAACTTTGATGTATACCCTCTCGAATAAAACAAAAAAAAATCCAAATCGGTCCCGCCATCTTCGAGTAATCGGGGAGCATAAATTTTTTTATTAGCCTACATTATGTCCCACTGCTGGGGAAAGGCCTCCCCTTTTTCCTTTCAAACCTCCCTGTCTTGTGCGATCTCTGGCCATGTTGGCCCTGCAAACCTTGTCATACATAAACATACATAACATACATTAAAAAAAAAGGTTCCGACGAATTAAGAACCTCCTCCTTTTTGAGGTCGGTTAAAAAGCAAGACTGTAGAGCTTGGGTTATATCGCGGAGTCGGCTAAAGCGTTATGGGTCTCCAATTTTAGTTTCGTTCTCGGTTAATGTAGCAATAGATTTAGGAGTCATCTGGAGTATAATGCGGCCGTCTGGAGCCCTAGTGACATTAAATACAAAAATATGCTCGAACGGATGCAGAACAAATTCATTAGATTTATTTATTTAAAGCTGTATGGGATATACCCGGGATACCCGTTACTGTATCCTACCTTGTTCTGTCTAGGCATGGTGGGCTACTACAAATTAGAAATCAGGCGTGAAGTGGCACTGGCAACGTATCTTTTCAAAGTTTTAAGGGGTAGTATACAAAACTCGGGTATACTATCAGAAATAGGGTTTAATTTACCGGATATGTACGTGGCGCGGCGGCGCAAGCCGCGGCTGCTGGTGGTACCGCGTGCGCGCACCAACTTGCTGGGGCGCGCACCGCTGACTCGTGCGCTGCGCACGCTCAACACGGTGGCGGAGGCCATCGACATATTCACCAGTGCACTGGGTGAGTTCACAAGGGCCACGTACTGTGTATGTGTAGCATGTAAGGTATAGATACCTAGTTAAGTAAAATGTATTTTAAGTTACTTTGTCGCATTAGATTTATTGATATATGTAATGGCAAAGGAAACGTGTGTGATAAATAAATAAATAAATAAATAAAATTGGTCCCCTATAATTTGGGACTTCCGCGTGCTCTTTCGGGAATCTAGGCTAGGTATCTTATTTTATGTTTTGTACTTTCGCACAAACAAATACACTTTTATATTAGTAAGTTCTTGTAGATGTTCATTATGATTTTTAGTTAGTGCCATTAACTATTGATAAATGAATCTAGAAACATTACAAGCACTGCTAGATTACCATTCAAATCCACTTCAGACATAAAACGCTCCTAACTACTTATTAAATATCTTAAGATACACATCGCAGAACCTCGAACTCAAAGGTCGTTTTTTTTATTTCAATTATTATATTTAATGATACGACTCTTTTTACAACGACATTCACGTTAAGTACAGGATATATATTCGCGAATCTATTGTTTTTAACTTCCCTGAAAACGTCCTTCATTATTGTGATTACTTAGTTGACTTTAGATATTATAAACATAAGACACTTCCTTACGATTCAAGCATTATATCTAAAAGACGGAAAGACATGATTGCTCAAATCCCTCAAACTAAAACAAAATTTGCTGCTATACAATACAGCATACGATCTGCTCAACTATATAATAGAGTAAACAAGGATATATACATATACACTAAACAAGCACATACGTGTAAAAAGATTCTAATAGATTGGATTAAACCATTTTCTTATGAAGATACTGAGGCACTATTGAAACTTTGCAACACATAAATCACTCGGTTTATCAACACACTCACTCACAAAACACACGCTAACCCACCCTCATCCCCATTTACATATGATTACTTTTATTGAATTTCCACTTAAACATTTACATACACACATACGCACACACACACACACACACACACACACACACACACACACACACACACACACACACATTTAATTAGTTAGTCTTTTATTTTATTTTGTATTTAATTTGTACCTTGCTGTGAAAGAGCGGAGTCTCCTAATACAGGCATTGTTTGCTTACAAGGAGGCTCCAATCACTAATTGTGTTTTTTTTATTTATTATGGTTTCGAAATAAATATTTTTTTTTTTTTTTTTTATTATATTTGGAAGTGCAAATGACAGAGGAGCTTTGTCGTAAACAATTACCCAGGTCAAGTCATCATCATCTGCCTAGCCTCTTCTATGTTGGGATAGGCTTCCAGTCTAACCGGATGAGTGTTACTGGGTAACATGCCGCTATCCCTTGATAAGACTAGTCGTCAGACTTTCGGGGTTCTGACGCAAGCTGTTCTTCTGGCTGGTAATGATTGTCAAAGATCTATGAATGACAGCCGGGACTGGGACCAACGGCTTAACGTGCTTTCCGGTCATTAACTTACTCAACATCAATTCAAAGTCAAAGTGAAATTCTTATCATGGTCGTGGGGTTCCAACCTAAGGGTTTTCGCTAGAGAAACCGCTAATGAATAATAATAATAGTTTGAGCGTGCGGAAAGAAGGTTGAAAGATCAAGTATCAGTATGGTGAACAAATGTTTAGTCGTGACCCCGCGTGTGATCGCAGCGTCATTTTAAGTAAATGTTGTCAAGTCAAAGGGTTATGTGCATAATATTGAATACATCTTGTATAACCAAAGAAGGCAAGGAATGTGATAAGAGTTAGATCGATTCTTTTATTCATAATTTTCATCATCATTAGCAGCTTTGTTCCACCCACTGATGAATATTCTAAAAGCCTACTCTCAGGTCTATAAGACTCTCATCCAGGTCTTTCCGGCGGTCTTACGTAGCCAGGTAATCCACCCATCTGCCGTTGGTCTGCCAACACTCCTACATATCTCCTAACATTATAATACGATAATATATATATAATTATAATAGGTCGGGGAAAAAGTTTTTTCGTATTTTATAAGTAAAAACTTGTAGTGAAATCTCTTTGGCTATTACTGTTTGTATCTGGGTGGTTTTGATACCATTAAATAGATGACATTTAAAAAAAAAGAAAACAATTTCCCGCCATTTTTTTCTCTGCGTCAAAATAAGTTAATGAATCTAACGAAGAAATGCGATTTGAGGTTTTATAACAAAAAAAATGCGACACAAGCCGCGAAAAAAAATTGTGAAGATGGACTTGTGTGCAATGTAAGTAACAGTAGCACAAAGTTGATTCAAGCGTTTTCAGTCCGGGAATTTTGCAGCTCGCTCTGGTCGCCTCTGGTCGCCCTACGGATAAAGTCGAAGCCATTTTTAAAGTTCCGTAGCCAAATGCAAAAAACGTATCCCATATGGATTCGTCATGTCTGTCTGTCCGTCCGTATGTCACAGCCACTTTTTTCCGAAACTATAAGAACTGTTGAAACTTGGTAAGTAGATGTGTTCTGTGAACCGCACTAAGATTTTCACACAAAAATAGAAAAAAAAAACAATAAATTTTGGGGGTTCCCCATACTTAGAACTGAAACTCAAAAACGTATGGAGTATCTATGGATAGGTCTTTAAAAATGATATTGAGGTTTCTAATATAATTTTTTTCTAAACTGAATAGTTTGCGCGATAGTCAC
The DNA here is from genome assembly GCA_946251885.1 of Cosmia pyralina. Taxonomy (NCBI): domain Eukaryota; kingdom Metazoa; phylum Arthropoda; class Insecta; order Lepidoptera; family Noctuidae; genus Cosmia; species Cosmia pyralina. Next base: position 1,223,400 of record OX276342.1, read on the forward strand.
TTCCAAAGTGGTAAAATCTGTACCCCCCCCCCCCCCCGTAAATTCTAAAATAAGAGAATATCAATCTGCCTAGCCTTTTCCCAACTATGTTGGGGTCGGCTTCCAGTCTAACCGGATGCAGCTGAATACCATTATTTTACATGGAGCGACTGCCTATCTGACCTCCACACCCCATTAACTGGGTAATACGATACCCCTTGGTAAGACTGATTATCAGACTTTCGGGCTTCTGACGACCCGTAACGACTGTCAAAGATCCTCGAATGACAGCCGGGACCAACGGCTTAACGTGCTTTCCGAGGCACGGAGGAGTCTCGGTATGTAAAGATGGTCACCCATCCACGGACCAACCCCGGCAAGCGTAGCTTAACCTGATGGATCGACCCGTGCGAACAGTCTTATTTTAGAGCTCGTGGCTAAAGTAATAACAGTATTACTTTAGCCACGAGCTCTAAAATAAGAGAATAATAAAACTAAAAAAAATATATGATGTACATTAATTACCATGTAAACTTCCACCGAAAATTAGTTTGAACGAGATCTAGTAAGTAGTTTTTTTTTAATACGTCATAAATCGGTCTATTATTAAAGCATCGATCAAAGTTACAACGAACTACGAGTACAAGAACTTTTATATTATAATATATAATAATAATATAATATTATTTGCTGATTCATGGGCGAGTCCGACTTGCACTTGGCTGCTTTTTTTTTAAAAAAGTGGAGCAAGATGCCGTAGTAGTTACGACATAGCTGAAGAGTTAGGGGTTGGCCACAAAACAGTTTTAACCCATTTGGAAAAGTGCACATATATATTATGTATATATTTTAATCAAATAACAGTATAATCGTAAATATATGTCGTTAACTAGCATAAGTCGGGTGTACCTATTAATGATAAATTTTAATGTAAACATTCTTATTTTGATTAACCTCTCTAAAAAAAAAATGTAAATACACTATGAAAAAAAATGTCTTGAATTTGTATATAAAAACCGAAAAAACTTTTTCCGTATGATACCATTTTCTTTAGCTAAAAACCTGTACAACATGACATTACAACGCTAATGTTTGTCTTGGCACCGGAAGTAATTTTCATATACACTTTGTCTGCTGCTAAACCGCCTACTTATAACAATAATTAGGTACTTAGTATCATTTGTTGAGTAGACTGACTCAAGGAGACACAGGTGTTAATGAATTTGAATAGTGATCGGTTATCAGTGATATCATATTAAGTAGGTAACACCATATGTACTTTTAATTGTTAATAATAGTTCATTCATTAAGATGGTTGTTTTGGCGGCATAGGTAAGGCTGATGATTACTCTTGAAAAATAGATGATGCATAAAAAGTGTTGTTCCTACAATGTCGACCATCTAAGTCGCACCAGAGTTGAATCTGCAAGCGGGACTTTCCCTTATAACCTCTGGGCCATATAGCCATCATGAATTCAATACACGTTATAAGACGAACATATAGAATGTTCGAGTCATGCATACCCAAAGTATAAAGTCGAAGAAGTCATACATACCCGAAATATGAACAATAGTGAAATCATAAAATTAATATCACCACGAATGAGTCACGAAACTTATTAATACGTAATAGGGACCATTAATATTACAATTATTTAAAATAACAATGGACATCATTGACTACTTCTTGTTATTTTTGACTAAAAGAAACTGTTTTAGATCAATTATTTCAAGCACGTGTATAAAACCGACGGTATCCGGTACCTAAGTACAATCAACCGCACATCACACTTAATGTCCAAAAGCTCTGGCTTAAGGGGGATGCGCTAAGGTAGCCCGCGAAATTATTTTTTTTTACGTTTTTTGCAATTTGCAGGTCAGTCAAGTTGTATGTTGATTAAAATATGATTCGTGGCTGTTACTAATATGGCTTTACAGAGTTATAATCATTAGAATCAGCAATACAACTCCTGTTAGAATTGACCTCAAATCTCATGATTTCATGAAATTTTAGATTTGAGGTCAATTCTAACTTATGGAGTTGTATTGCTGATTCTAATGATTATAACTCTGTAAAGCCATATTTAGTTACGGCCACGAATCATATTTTAATCAACATACAATCTGACACTGACCTGCAAATTACTAAAAACGTAAGAATGTTTGAATTTCGCGGGCTACCTTAGTGCTACAATGCTAATAAAATAAAGGCACGATCAAACTCAGATTCTTATCATGGTCGTGTGGTTGACTGTACAGCTACCGTTTATTGTTTATCAAATACGAGGCGGCCGATTTCCCATTGTAAACAAGTGTTTTAACAAATTGTTCTTTTTTCCTTCTACTGTCGAGTTCATTAGCATTTCTGTAGTTTCTTGAATATTAATTACCTATTTAAGCTAAAACGGACCCTTTTAGAATATTACCACTGGACACCCATACGTTTATTTAACATAACATACAGTTAGCTGATTGAAAAACTCGTTAACTGACTTGTTAATTAACTTTCATCAAGTGCTAGTGTTATTGCAAACTAGTAGGTATACAATGTAAGAAGTCATAGCTGAATTCTTTTTTACCCCTTAAATAAATGGAATACTACAACAAAAAACAATAAATCCTTAAAACATATAACTTACTAAACAATACTGCTCTGTCCTTTCCCAAAATCATGAAAATTGTGTACCTGGATGATATGATAATCTCCCGACTCATGACTTAATTTTGTCACGATCAACTTAAAAACTAGGAAGTAAATAGACACACACGTGTAATCTTATGTCGTTACAATCTAGATTTGACTGGCGCCGGCGCACGTGGCAGCCGTGACTGAGGAATATGAACGACTAGATTAATGAGAATGACAAAGAAAATTATGTGACAGGCACGACGTTGTCAGTATTCCTGTAGAAGGTTTGAATTTATGTTCAGTTGGTGCTAGGTTAAGTTTAAGCTTAGTTCATAAATACGCAAACTTTTGTGGCGGACTTTAAAACAAGAGTAAAGTAAAAATAAAATGTTTAGCACCCGATTTCAGAATTGAGAATTTGAAGTTGACAACTTGACAAACTCTAGTATGTTAGATCAGGTGATTCCTTTAATGGTTTTTACAAGTAGAAAAAGTAAAAAATATCCTATTTGTTAATCCAAGTAATAATCTATCTGTATGCCTTGAATTTCACGGGCTTTCACGATATTCAAATCTTCATAATTTCGGAAATCATGATATTTTAGAACAAAATCTAACTCAGAGAGATGTACTACTATACACTATACACGTTTATTATAGTCGCGTATCATATAATATACAGATCAACAAACAACCTGACACTGACCTGCAAATTGCAAAAAACGTAAGAAAATTTTAATTTCGCGGGCTAACATTGCGCATTCATGTATAAATACGTTCTCAACTTCAAAATGTCAATTCAGAAACCGGATTTTAAATAATCTACTTTATTACCAGACCAATGACAGATTCGGTAATTGTAAGTAAGTATCCGTTATCGTTACAATTGACATTCTGGCGCTCGTAACTGTCATACGAGTATTTGACTTTTAAGTCCCTGTCAAAAAATAAGACACATGCTACTATTTATGATGTAGTTAAACTTGTAGGTACAATAAATTATTTTGATGTATGAGTAGCTGAATCAACAAATTGAAATATTTTATGATTTCATGAATGAGAATAAAACGATACCTATTTCAAGATCCAATAAAAAAAATCTTGGTATAGAACTCACACCACGTACCTTCAATATAAGGTAAAATGATTCCACGGACCCGATTCACACCACGCTCGCGTGAGCCGCTAATCGACCGCGATATTCAAAACAACATATTAACGTAGGTACTCATAGAAAAAAAAAACACCAATTTGTGTTGCAAACACTGTACACACTATCCTATTTTATGTGTTACGAACATTAATTTATGTGTACTGGTTGCATATTATTATTATATTATCCGTAATATTAACGTGTCTAATAATAAACAAGATTGGATAAGCAATCCGCACAAATACTTTAATTCGTCAACAAAAAACAAACCCGGAATTGAGTTATTTAAAGACGTAATTTATAATGGGCTAAATTAAAAATAATATTTATTATTTATCAATAGCCCATTATATTTCATTGGCATTGATTTCTGGGAGCACTGATGAAATAAATATGGCTATTCAATAAGGTCTTTTATCTAAACTGGTCTTAAGTCTATTGTCATTTCTCTTTATGAAAACGATGGCCAGGAATTTTAAAAACCGTTTATGTTTTGATCGCGTATGTTTTTATTATAACTAAACATAAATTAGTAAATGCATTATGATATCCTATGACGCTGCTTTTATATTGTTGACATAATCTCTTTAGCTGAAAAAAGTTCAGTTCTGGGATGGCCATTCTTTTTAGGAGCCACACAGTATTTCATCGATATATACCAAAGTAACATTGTCTAATTATTATTATATTATTATATTTATTTATTTCAGGCTATGCCCATAGTGTTAGTAACAATGGTCTTAAATACTAGTGTTAGTAGAACTTACAAATTATTGAGTGTGGAGTTTCATCCAATGACGCAGCATTGGAGACTCCCATCTATCTGCGAATAACCTCAAGATAGTGTTGGTACTGCCACGAAGACGAGCAAGCAGAGAAGCGCTTCTTTTGCGTATGATGGCCGCAAAACCATCTATATGCCTTTCTGCAAACATCTTTGACGCGCTACATCGCCATGGCAGCCCCAACAGTATTCTGAGTGCGTTATTAATGCTAATACTGTATCGCTGCATACATACGATCTCTCAGTGTGATCACCGCCTCCGCTTACTTAATAAGTAAGTGATGTTACTAATATCGACGTAAGCTGTCGATCTGTGATATAATCCCTACGACGACGGCCCGATCTTACACCATCCGAGAATGACATACATTATGATAAACTAGAATTATATGGCTATATTTAAATGTAGATCTATATTGGTGCAAGTTCCAAGTATCGTTACTTGAATATTACAACTTTTTATCTGTAGCTTTTGAAAATACGTAACCAAAATAGATTTAATAGACAAAAGGAAAATGAATTTTGACAAGGTCATCATTAGGTTATGATGACCTGTCAAAATTCATCTCCCTGTAAAAATGTCATGATTTAGAAGATAGAAGTTGTCCAAGTTTTTATGATTAGAATCATAATATAGACGTATGTCACAGTATTGTGATCACCAGTCCTTAAACCAGACGTGTGCCCGCAATGCAATGCAAGAAGCAATATTCTTTCACACTTATTAATTTTAAAGGCAGACACATTATGTGTCTGCAAATTCTGTAATGGAAGATGGTGAAACATAGGTGTTGTATATCTTTCCCTGAGCCAATCTCAGATCATAAAATCAGTATTGATATGAAACACAAAAAGCTAAGTATTATAGTAATGTGCGACAGTTCTCATAGTGTTTCGCAAGCTGTGCTCGCGCCGGTCGGTTGGCCAATCCGTGACGTCATCTGTCTCGTGTCCAATAGCGCACGAGGGAATTGTATTTAAAAAAAAATATGAACTATTTATTATAATCTGTAAATAAAACAAACAGGACCTAACAAGAGGCAAAGACAATCTCTTTCAAAGCGTTTCGTATTCCTACAATGACTTTCAACAGGACTTATGGTTCGTCGTCGTTATCGCTGTTAGAATGTCACTTTGTCTATGCCCTGCTGCAATTAAAAATCATATTGGTCTGCCATCATGAACATGATATTTGTTTTAAAGATTATAAAAACACAACATCACACGACTGCGTTCAATACAAACTACGAGTACATAATCATAAACTATTCCATTCTGGCCACTTTGCTAGTCTATGGCTTAAACTCGTTTTTTTTTTTATTTTGTATGAAAGGAACCACCCTTGAATGAGTGCTCCAGTTACTAATTTAATAAATTAGTTATTTTTAATAATAATTAAAATCTTTTATTACGTACCCATAAATAATAGTCCATTTGGTTAGTATACACACGAGTTACAAAACTAGTGTTAGTACTTACATCTACCAGAAATACAACAATTAATTACTACGCCACAGTGGCATGTAGGCGTATCCAATGTCCCATTATGGGGCTCTCCCACCTATCAGATATAGTTTTTAAATTTTCAACAGCATTTCTATTTTCAACATCTGCATTCTCCGAAAAGGTTATAGTATATTACACACATATTTCACTAGTTCTGGTGAAGTCCCAAGTAATAGGAGGCGAAGATCGCGAGGAAGACCTGAATGAGACTCGCACGGACCAGGGAAGCATGACACAAAAGGGAGGAGGATTGTACTCAGCAGCGGGTGGAACAAAGCTGCCAATGATGATGATGAATAGGTGGCGAGAGTATTGCCATACACTGGGTACGAACATATACACTGCCTGTGCTGCTGTTGAGAAAATCCTATCGGAAAAACCAACTAGCTAGCACTTAGACCGCCTGGGAGGATAGAATCCTGAGATCATCCTCACGATCAACAGTCGAGCTAGCAATTTGCTAAAGACCAACGAGGCAGACGATTGACAATATTAATAAGTTAAACTAATATGCAAATCTGTACATACATAAACATAAAATCACGCCTTCTTCCCATGGACGTAGGCAGAAACTATAGAACGCCACCTGCTACGATCCTTACATACTCCTTTTGCTTCGTTGACGTTCATAAATCTAGTCATACACGTAAGCCGGTTACGGGTAGCACGCACTTGACCTTTCTGAAGAACATCACGAATAAGATTACTATATTGTCTTCTGGGGCGTCCACTAGACGTTTTAGAAGTGAGGAAGGGGCCGGTAGAGAAGACCTGGAGTGGAGACCGCGTATTGGCAAGCGTAGCATGTTAAGCCTCCCAGATAGATGGACCGACGACCTTAAGAAAGTGGGTGGTTAAGGGTGTTGTGGTGCAACCTGGAAGAGGCCTATGTCCAGCAGTGGACTGTGATAGGCGGAATTGATCAGGGCGTCCACTCCTGGTGTTTCCATTCACATCTGCCACGTAAATGCTCTGAAAATCTGTAATTGTGGCAATTCTGTTTTGTAATCCTTTACGACCTTGTTATTTGTTAAAGTCTTCACTGTGCTGTAGTCACTAGATGAGTTAACAAACACGATGTTATGTTAAAAGTCAAAACAATTTACCGTGTTACCATTAGAAGTAGCGTGTTTACTTTTCTTACAATGTCAGTTGATTTGAGATACATTGTTAATTCAATTGTCTTAGTATCGACATAGTCACTAACAACAGTTGACCTATTGTTGTTATTTTTGTTTAAAATGGTTTTGCAGTCTTCATTTTCTTTACCCTAATTACTTTTCTTGTCTTTATTGTTTAGCACTACATGACATGCTCTTACAATGCACTTAAATTTTCCTAGAATTTTCTGTCTTTACATCGCCCTTGTCTAGAAGTAGTACGCAAAAAATTCCTTTTATTACATTTTGCACTGAAACCGGGGCTGGTACTGACTAATACCATTGTAGAATAAAAACCGGCCAAGTGCGTGTCGGTCCACGCACAATGAAGGGTTTCATAGTTGGGATTAATTTATTCCAAGAACAAACTTTAACATTATAGTTGAAAAACATATTCTCCCATACATTCCAACTGAAAAAATGAGCTTGTACGCACAATATTGAGAGGTTTACCATGTTTTTTTTTTTAAGACCATAGGCTTCATAAAGATGTCCCTGTAATCTATTATGTATAGAACTATTCCCAGTATTTTTTTTCAAAATTGTATGCTCAGTAGTTTCGGAGATAAGGGGAATGGTCGATTTTCGTCTATTTTCTTATATAACTTTAAAAAAAATATATAAAAAAATCTATTTGAGACACTAACAGTAAGCTCTTTCATTTAATATGTCACACGGTACAATTGGAAGAGCTTGTTTTTTTTAATTTTCTTATTTGCCCCCAAAAGTGACCCTCATATTCAAAATTCATTTAATTTTATTTACGTTACACGTCCGTATTTGGGTCACCGTGTACTAAATTTCAACTCAATCGGTCCATTAGATTCGGAGGAAATTGGCTGTGACAGGTAGACAGACACACGAGTGACCCTAAAAGTGTTCCGATTTTTTCCATTTAAGGTACGTTACCCTAAAAAGCTTTACACCAAAATGAGACAGTAAAAACTTTTTTACAGAAAAAAAACATCCGACTTCCAAAAAAATACTACAAAGTGAAAAATAACTTTAATTTCGGAAGTCGGTGTCTTTGGATCTGTATTTTAGCTTTTTGCCACCGACTTCCGAAATTAAAGTTATTTTTCACTTTGTAGTATTTTTTTGGAAGTCGGTTGTTTTTTTTTTTGTAAAAAAGTTTTTTATTTTTAGTGGGGCAGCAGTCTGTAATTTATCTAAGTTACAATAGCCTTATGTCAACAGCTCATCACCTTTTACAAAATACAAGGACGTTAATGGTTGAGGAGTTCTCCCAGTAAGGAACCAGGAGAACTGGAACTGATGGTCAAGTCACCATCAGCTCCACTTCAACATAATGTATTGTATGAGCATAAATTGCTTAGCAATAATCGAATCTCAACCCGTGAAATACGTATTATTGAGTAGTTCCGATGGCCATCTGTGGTCTTCCTCATCAGTTCCACTTCACCAAATGGTGCTTTTCGCGAGCAAATGCACGAGTTATTATAAAAAATACCCAAATCGTTATAGGTGTGCCTATAAAATTTGAAGGTTCCCCTCGATTTCTCTGGGATACCATCATCAAATACTGGTTTCCTTATCATGGTACTACTCTTGAAATAACTCCTTTCCAACAAAAAAGAATCATCAAAATCGGTTCATAAACGACGAAGTTATCCGCGAACACACATAAAATATATATATATATATATATATATATTTATATATTTATGTTAATACGGTTTGTGGACCAATTACATTAACACATACAGTAAACATAACATAATCATAAAAAAGACAACAAAAAAAAATAGAACAAAGATATTATAAAAGAAACACAAGTTTTAAATTTATGTGCTCTCACAAGCGCACAAAACAGTTTTGAGATCATCTGCAAATAGGTCACAGTTCGGGTTGGCTTCCATGACGTTATTAAGCGCAGTCAGAGCGCGAGGAACAGGGGATGAGGCGCGGGCCACTGTTCGAGTTGTGGGCACGGCTAGTAGACGGTGTTTTCTACCACGGAGATAGTTGCTTGGAACGTAAAGGCGAATCAGCTCATTATGGAGATCAGGAGCATCTGTTATCCATATATATGGTCGAATTGAGTAACCTCATTTTTTTGAAGTCATTTAAAAATTAGTTTTGCTTTCATTTACATGATCGCTTTTAATAGTCTCTATACAATCGAATCATCATCGTCTTCCTGCCCTTGTCCTATGTTACTGGGGTCGGCGCAACACGTGCTTTCCTTTGTCTACCGACACGTTATTATTATTTTGTTCCTACATTCGAATGTTATTAATAATTAAATCATATTGTAACGTGTCGTCTCCTACAACGTACACGGCCTCCAGTAATAACCCGTCAGACTGCATTGGATGTTCTCAGGCGAACAATGGCGCTACAATTAGAGGGACCATAGTCTAGAGTTCATAATATGATGACCATCATTACGATAACCGTTGCAACTATGTAGGTGTCGTCGATCTAATAAGGTATTTAGATAACATTATAAACTCATACGTATCCCCTGCATTTGTGCTGAATTGTCGAGGTCGGCGCCAAGCAAAGTTTGGCATAATTATTCTGGATTTGTGTAAAAAGGAACGTTATCTCTAAAACAAATTGCACTCTTTGGCTCGTAGTTTAAAACAAAGTCGGTTTGAATATTGGCAAAATAATTATTAAGATAGCCAAGTACCTAGGTAATGAGTTCTTGGGAATTACATTACAATCTCAGCATCTGCTTAAATATTTAGATTATTCGATCATCCAGGACAATGAAATGCTTTATTTCATTGGTTTATCCCAAATGGCACCTTAATATCCTGTCTTGCGCCACTTTAAGATTCTTCCCGTTGTCTCCAAAATATTTCTTCATACCAAACAGTTTGAGATGATCACCTTGTACGACGTTATAATGGCATGCCTGTCAAGCGTTGTTAATAGCAGGGCTTATGTTTCGAAATTTTTCGTTAGACGTTGTATAATGATTAATGACATAATAATTTAAGAACTCCGTGATACCGTGATCCGTTTTAAAGTTTTCTAATTCCTAAAAGTGACCCCCATATTCAAAATTCGTTTATTTAAGTTACCCGTCAGGGTTTGAGTTACAGAAGAAATGCATATGCCTACCAAATTTCTTAACTTAATCTGTCCAGCTGTAGGTAGATTCGGAGCAAATTAGCTGTGACAGACGGACGTACACACATACGGACATACAGTATGTACCTATCACAGAGCATGCTATGCGATGTTTAGATATCCGGGATTATTATCGTCATCATCTACCTAGCCTGTTTCCAATTATATTATGGTCAGCTTCCAGTCTAACCACGAAGCACGACCGAAACCAAGCTCCCAAATTTAGTTACTAATACGAGTACACATACGGTGAGTTGCACGAAACCAACATTAGTTTAACGGAGAGTTTAAATTGATGCTGTCACTTTCTTTTTGATACAAAATGTAAGGGATGGCATGAATTTCATCTCAACGTTACATAGATACATCTGTTGGCACCTTCAGAGAGCTGTCGCATCTTGTCACCTCTCTCGCTCACACGGTACGAAATGTTTATGATTGTTCAATGAAAAGACGCTTTTTTGAAAATTTTATCAATTAGCGAACTAGTCACACTAATATTATAAAGGCGAAAGTTTGTGAGTGTGTGTGTGTGTGTGTATGTTTGTTACTTCTTCACGCTCAAACGGCTGCACCAATTTGGATGAAATTCGGTATGTAGACAGCTTATAACCTGGATTAACACATAGGCTACTTTTTATTCCGGAAAAATGTAGTGCTCCCGTGGGATGAGCAAGAAATACAAATATATTTTCTACTCTTTACTACTCAAACGCCTCGACCGATTTTGATGAAATTTGGTGTGGAAGTAGCTGACACTCTGGATAAACACATAGGCTACTTTTCATCCTGAAAAAATGTAGTGTTCCCGTGGGATGAGCAATTATTTTGTGAATACTTTTCTCACCGATTAAATAATACACGTTTTAGTGTATCTCATAAACCGCGGGTAACACCGCGGGGCGCAGCTAGTAAATAATATTAATTTAATAGGTACCTAATTCAACAAAACGGACAAATATCACACATATGAACAGTATGTCATTATGGTCTTGAACAAATTTTTCTTTTTTTTTTTTAATTATTAAAAACTCATTTCTATTGTGTTATCTAATAAACTCAGCTCTAAAAGTATGATCTGTTTTTGAGATGAGTTAAATAAGTGCCACAATAAAAATGTATTTTTAATAAATTACCTATTAAATTAATAATTATTATTTACTAGTTCGCTAATTGATTACATTTTTCAAAGAAGCATCTTTTCATTTAACATTCTTAAAAAAATTGTCCCGTGACAGCGGAAGATGTGACAATATGCGACGGCCCTCTTAATGACTTGTATTGTACCTAAGTTTGTACCTATCTATCTACCTAGCGCTTTCAAGGACACTGAACGAGACACAATATTAGTTTTATTGTTATGACGTCTATGGCCGTTTAGTATCCTTGAAACCGTTAAGGCCAGGTCATTCGGGCCTGTAGGCCTTTGAAAAGCTACCTCCGCCTCTCCCAAATGCAGCGCGACGTGTTTATTTACGACGCGCCGCCGACGATTTCGCGGAAAATCCATGCCACAGTGTAAAATATTTGCAGTTGATCAACTTAATTAGTTTTTCTTAGGTCGGTTTTTTCCCATAATTTTACATTTTATTTTATTTTTCATATAATTTTGTGCTATAACTAGGAAATGAAACAAAAAATAGTTTTGAAATCGACCCTATTTCGGTTTTTTTTTCATCGAGCAAATTACAATTTATCGTGTTTTGAACCGTAGATTTACCTAAAGCAAGGATGTATCTATGACATATTTTTTTTTTTCAGGATCTAAATACCCTAATTTGACTATTTAAAATTGATTCTAAAAACAGGAATATTCAAATAGTGTGCCCTTAATAATTTATGTAAGTACCTACTTCAAATTCAGAAAAAATTGGGTTTTTATACCAACTAAACGCAGGAAGGGCCCCTCAAAGGCTTTCTGCACCCCATGTGTGCATAAGGAAAAACCCCTTTACTTAATAGGTATATAAGCTTTATATTATATAAATATAAACGTAAAAAAACACCATCCGATGGAAAAAAAATCATCCTACGTAGTTGTGCACCTATGGGGTTCGCAACTAACCCCCCTCCTCCTCCTCGGGGTTTTGGGTTTATAAATTAGTACATAACTGCACATGAAGAGTTAAAAAAATACGAACGAGGTTATAGCAACCAAACGCCGATACGAATAGCTAAGAAAGCAATGCAATACGAGTATCTTGTCGTTTATTTTATTAAGGTACGGACAGACGTGCTCATTACTAGCACGAAAGCATGCTTTTATTAAGCAAGTGCTCATTAGTAGCACGTGTGTAATGTAATGAGCATGCTTATTTAGAGCGTGCTCAAAAATCAACCGACGTTTGATTTTTGAGCATGCTACCTGAGGCGCGGGTAGAAGGGGGCGTGCTCCGAGCGCGTCTGAACAGGTTTGCTTATTAGCATGCTCATTCGATCTCGATCCGCGGCGGGCGACTGTTTTTGCGTCAAATTAAAATAAAAACACGAAAATTGAACCCTCAATATGTCGCGTTGGGGAGAAGAAAAAACTTTGCTTTTTGTGTCACATTATCGAAGTTACGAATGTCTGTGGAACACACATTCTCCTTTATATAAAAATAATATTGCACGAAATAATGCTTATGAGGCTTTATTAAAGGACATGAATGATTCAAGTTTGACAATGAAAATAATTAAAACTAAAATTAAAAATGAGTAGGTATGCTTCAAGAAAGCATGCTTATTGCCGGCAAATGTGAACAGTTGCATGAGCATGCTTACTTTAAGCAAGCTTTTAAGCACGCTTATTTTGAGCACGTCTGTCCGTACCTTTATGCATCTGTGAAATTAAAATTCATTTTCGCACAGTGAAATAATGGACTAATGTCACAGAGAAGCGTGACGCTTAAGTCATATCGTCTTCATGATATTTATGCTACCGGTCTTTGTTACCTGAAATAAATGGTAGCTCACAATCAATTACTAAGCAGCTCACAAATCGGGAATGATTGTTTTAAATTCTTTAGTAAGGTACTGTTATTAAAATAAACACCAATAATACATGTAAATACGCTTTATCATCAGTTTATTGTTACCCTTGAATATTTAACATTTGTTGCAATGCAGGAGCTCGTGACTAAGTAATAACAGCCGCACGGATCGATACATCAGGTTGTAAGCTATTCTTGCCGGGGTCGGTCCGTGGATGGGTCACATACCGGTACTCAACTCAAACTCAAACTCAAAGCATTTATTTCAATTAAACCAGTTACAGGCACTTTTAAATTGTCAAGGGGTCGGTCAGTCAGAAAGATGAAGCTAGGCGCCCATTCCAAAGCATAGTAGGTACTCGTACTTATGGAGAAGAACGGGCAAGAAACTCCACGGACACTCTTTTAAATCAAGATATGGTTACAAAATAATGGTTACATCATTCATGTAGAAATTTTACATGTGAGAACGATGCAGAACGTTAAAAGCGTCCTTATAAAAAAAACAATTCAAATATTTAAATTAAATTAAAATAAGCCGTGGCCGCTAAGGTATGACCAGCCTTCACTGACAGCGCTTGTTCACGAACCTGACGCATGGATTAGCTAAATGATCCAACACGCGCCACCATCAGCGAGACATTAGAGTGAGCATCACATACTCTCAGCCGCCAGGGCACATTCAAGTCAAACAAAGACGTACCCAGTAAATGGTAGCTTTAGAGTATGTACATAGTACTCACACATGTGCTATGCAATACAAAGGAGATTGAGTCTATACAATGCAATGATAGTCTTACAATCTTCAGCAGCTCCAACAGTATCTTCAAATGTCAATTAATTAGTTGTGGTTGTGGAGCAGGACCAGCATTGAGCCAAGCATTTTTATCAGTTATGTAATTCCCAAACTTATAATATGCCTGCCTGCATAGTGTGCGTTTTATACAAGTTTTGAATTTAGTCTCATTGAGTTGAAGTATGTGTGGAGGTATTTTATTGTAACATTTTAAACAGTACCCCATGAACGACGAGTCTACTTTAGCTAGTCTGAAACCTGGTTGAGCTAATAGGTCCCTTTTTCTAGTACTATAATTATGCCTTTCACCTCTTTTACTAAAAAGATGTAAATTTTTCCTTACGTACATGATATTTTCGTAGATATATTGACAAGGTACCGTCATGATGTTAATTTCCTTGAACAGTTCCCTTAGAAAAGAAACAATGAGCATGGCATCAAACAGCTCAAACGACAAAGAACTAAACACGCAAAGGAGTAAATATCGAAGGCTTTAAAACCAATTATAATAAATAAAAAAAACTTTTTTACAAAAAAATACAACCGACTTCCAAAAACAACACTACAAAGTGAAAAATAACTTTAATTTCGGAAGTCGGTGTCTAGTTAAATGTATTTTCGTTTTTTGCCACCGACTTCCGAAATTAAAGTTATTTTTCACTTTGTAGTGTTGTTTTTGGAAGTCGGTTGTATTTTTTTGTAAAAAAGTTTTTATTTTTCACTTTTTAGTGGTTCACATGTGCTTACCCCTTCATAGCGTACTGGCGTGATGTTATGTTATGAACTGGTGTGAACAACAAACAGACATGAGATTTCAGCAATCCCAGTCCATTTGCTATCATTTATTGAGGAGTTCCGTTGCCAATCTCAGAAGTTCTTCATCAGATCTTCACCAAATTGAAATGGGACCACTCCAAGAAAGTACTCTTCCAAAAACTATCCAAATCGTTTCAGGTGTGCCTATAAAATTGGAAGAGTTCTCTCTATTTCTCCAGGATCCCATCATCAGATCCTGACTTGATGATCATGGGACCACCTGGGAAGTATACCCTTTCAAACAAAAGAAAAATAATCCAAATCGGTCCAGCCATCTTCGAGTAATCGGGGAACATACATAAAAAAAAATAAAAAAAAAAAAAGGTTCCGACGAATTGATAACCTCCTCCTTTTTGAAGTCGGTTAAAAAAGCGACGAAGTGCGTGTCGGGCCACGCGCTATAGGGTTCCGTAGTTGCACAATAATGCGGACTAAGAAGAGGGCTTTTTGTTGTTTCATGAATATTTGACTATTACTCGTAAACTTAAAAGCCTACTTAGCTGTGATAGTGTTCCTTTTAACTTCGTTATACATATTATAAACTACTACCGTGAATTTTTCACCCATCCAAAACTAACCGTTTAGCTGGCAGTGGGGAAACACTTGACTCTAACAAAAATGAGCACTTTATAGCTTAATATTTCAGAAACTGATCCCTAAATCGAAATTTTTTTTTACAAAACCACATTATTTTTGAAAGACCCATCCAACAACATCCCACACCATGGGGTAGACGAGAAAAAAAAAACATCTCCACTTAACGTGTACAGAAGGTACCCTAAAAAGTTTTTTTTTTCATGATTTTATTTTACCTCTTTGTCGGCGTGATGAATATGTACACTTCTGGACACATCTTTTGGCCCACCTTGTATTTTCAGTTTCGTTTAGTCCTAGCTAAAATTTTATATTAGGTCGAGCAAAAAGTTTTTATGCAGTTTTGAACCTGGCACATTCACAATTTCATTCAATAGTCTTTTTTTGAATTTCGAACACAGAATTTAAAGAAACAAAAGACAATTTGGAGCCTGTTTGTTGATATCAAACAATCGAATACTAAGAAAACTTGGTTTTATTGGTTTACTTGGATTTAATTCTTGAAAAAGTGATTGATATCTTTGGTTTTGCAACAAACATTACTTATTCTTAACATTAAGGTGAGGTTCTATCAATAATCTATGGATACTTCACCTGAAGTCGCCGCCCAAGCTGTGGCACTTATTCAGGCCGGACACAGCCAAAGAAACGTGAGTGCTCAACTTAATTTAAGTCGATCTGCGGTCCGAAATGTTTATCGGAGGTACCTAGAGACTGGCGGCTTTGTTTGTCGCCAAGGAAGGCCACGATCTCGGGTCACAACTGAAAGGCAGGATCGATTCATCGTGACGACCAGCTTGAGAAATCGTCACCTTACCTCCATTGAGATACAAAACCAACTTCGCGACTTCCACGGAGTATCTGTGAGCGCTCGAACTGTTCGGAGAAGGTTAAAAGAACGCGATATGATACCACACAAGCCAGCTAATGGCCCCAAACTAACGCGAGCCCACCGAACAGCGCGCCTTCATTTCGCACGCAGTCATTTAAATTGGACACAGCAAGATTGGAGCCGTGTACTCTTTTCTGATGAGTCTAAAATTGTGTTACATGGCAATGATGGAAGGAAGAAGGTCTACCGACGTAAGGGAGAGCGTTTCGCACAATGCTGCTTTGAAGAGAGGGTTGCTTATGGCGGTGGCTCATGGACTGTCTGGGGCGGTATATCCGCGAGCGGCAAAACTCAACTTGAGGTTGTTACAGGACCACGGCTGCCAACATTAAATGCTGAAAGGTACATTCGTGAGTGCTTAGAACCTCACGTGATACCATACGCGGACTATGTGGACCCAAATTTCCTTTTTATGGCATGATAATGCAAGAGCCCATGCGGCCGGCATCGTCAGGGAATATCTTCGGGATGTGAACATCACAGTTATGGACTGGCCAGCCAGAAGCCCAGACATGAACCCCATTGAGCACATGTGGGACGAGCTAAAAAGACGTGTTAGGGCTCGTCAGCCAGTTGCCCAGACGATGCAGGAGTTGAAAACTGCCATAGAAGAGGAATGGGAGATGATCCCTCAAAATTTCATAGAGCGGTTGATAAACTCTATGCCTAATCGTATGAGAGCTGTGGTAGATGCCCATGGAGGCAACACGCGTTATTAAATTAAACCTTTATTTGATAAAACATGTTTTTTATTCAAAAATCAATTGCCTTTAACAAGGCGCATATCCGACTTGTTAGGCGTAGCTCCATGTCGTATGGTATTCTGAAATCAAATTTAAAACAATACGATCGAAAAAGATGGTAAAATGTATCAGGTTTAAAACTGCATCAACAGTTTTTGTTCAATCTAGCAATCATATTTCGGTAGGGGCTTTCGAAACCTAAACTCTAAGGTGGGCCAATAGATGTGTCCAGAAGTGTATATCTATGCCAAATTATAGCTTTCTAGTACTAAGAGTCTCCGAGCTAAGGTGCGGACGGACACACGGACGGACATAGCGAAACTATAAGGGTTCCTTTTTGACAACGGAACCCTAAAAATCTTCTGTAAAGCCTAAGCGACAATTGTTCCCACTATTAATTGCAGCACAGTTGCGAGACTGTCGCCGACAGACGTTACATAAGCTTGTTTTGCAATGTTTCTACACGATTGCTACTTGTAAACACTGGTTTTTGTGTTGAAAATTATGATGGACGCATCTCAAGTTGATACTCGTATTGGTAAAAAATCTGCAGTAAAAAAAGTTGTAAAAATCACTACATGTCACTCAACAATCGTACAGAGTGCTTCAGAAAGGTGTGGTCAACTTAAGGGACCAGCGAACAACAACGTTCTCCATGGGACCAATATCGTAATCTCGGAAAAATAATCAGCCGTCCCATAAATTAGGGACGAGTACGTGTTGAAGTTTTATATGGGACAATTGATAATTTTTTCGCGGTTACAATCAAGTTGTTCAGTTTGATGGTTTTTTATTTATAAATGGCATCTCGCATGTCAACCTAGTAGGTTGACGGCTGCTCAACCAGTCTTGCCCATGGGTGCCTCATTAGATTAAGGCCTCCAGCCAGGACATAAAAACTTACAAACTAAGGGACTACTAGCTACCTACTACTACTACCCCTTGTAGGGTACCGTACGGGCATCGGCTTGGGCGTCGCTGGGGGGAGGGCAGCAGGGAACAGGCTGGATCGGATTATTCAGTTTGCTGCTTTTTATCTCGCTCTCACGTTACTGCTCGCGGACTGAGTGAGAGCGAGACTGAATGCGGTGCTGGGAGCCGATAGTTTAGGTAATTGCTTTTTACGGTGAAAATAATGGTAATTAAAAAAAAATAAAAACATAAGACCTGTTTTATAGTTAGTTCAGTTAGTATGCAAAGTTTTATGATCTAATTTGAAGTATTTTTTTTAATACCAGTTGTATATTGTTCGGTTTGGAGGTAACTTTGGATTTTTGTATTTATCGAGAAAATTTTATGGAATCGTGTTTTCGTCAAACATAATCCTCAACTTTATCATATATTTATTTCAAAATTAATGCTCCAGTATTTTCGACGTAACGAAGGATCATGCTGAGCTATTTGAGGTAGTATATGCTGTATACCTACATAAGATTTTTGTCTCCCCTCTCTCTCTCTTATTTACAGGTGATCCTATACTATTCCAAGTACGGTTCATCATCAGGCAAAGTCTTATACTTATTCTTTACTTTCCACTCTGTTTGATTTAGTAGATATCAAGCTGGCACTTCGTTAGATATATCTCCAATATTGTACAATAAATTGCTGTCCTTTGTAAACTAAAATAATCGCATGTTGTGTTTACCTGTAACTGGGTGTGCAGTAGAACTAAGATCTGTTGTTATATTTTTTGTGTATGTATAGCTGTAACATACACAAAAAATATAACAACAGATCTTAGTTAGGAGCTCGTGGCTAAGTAATAACAGCCGCACGGGTCAATCCATCACGTTAAGCTACGCTTGCCGGGGTTGTCCGTGGATGGGTGACCATCTTTACATATCGAGACTCCTCCGTGCCTCGGAAAGCACGTTAAGCCGTTGGTCCCGGCTGTCATTCGTGGATTTTTGACAGTCGTTACGGGTCGTCAGAAGCCCGAAAGTCTGACAACCAGTCTTACCAAGAGGTATCGTATTACCCAGTTAATGGGTTGTGGAGGTCAGATAGGCAGTCGCTCCATGTAAAATACTGGTATTCAGCTGCATCCGGTTAGACTGGAAGCCGACCCCAACATAGTTGGGAAAAGGCTAGGCAGATTGATGTATAGCTATAACATCTGTTGGTAAACCATGAATAAATAAATAAATAAAAGACTAAACTTCTTATTGAATTCTAGTAAACCGGACTCGACAGTCGTTGATCTCTAAGATCAGCACCCTTTTCACAAAAGCTTTATCACACAACTTATTTTTAACCGAGGAAAAAAAGTCGACACGTACATTTTTTTTGCAATGTATAACCACGCATAACTTTTTGCAGAGCAGTCCGATTTAAAAAAAAAATAAGTTTTATTCGGTAGGGTATAGGTACCTTGAAGTTGGTTCCAAATAAAATTTAATAACATTGCTTGGGTACCTTTTGAGTCAGCTTCAACAATACGTATTTTTTCCCCACTTTTTATGTGGATGATGTTTTAATTCCTTTTGCAGGTGTAGTGGTATTAGAATTTGGTGGGTAGGTAGGCACCACAACTAAAAAGTGAAAAAAAAAAATACAGCCGACTTCCAAAACAACAAAAAAAAAAACACAAAGTGAAAAATAACTTTAATTTTGAATTCGATGGCAAAACACGAAAATACAATTAACCAGACACCGACTTTCGAAATTAACGTCTGTTATATTCGTAGTTTTACGAGTAGTAAAGTTACTTCCGTAATCCGTGCAATGCAACAAACAACCTATCTATTTTATATATTTCAGCAAATTATCAGTTGATAAGGAAAACTTAATCGTTGCAACGGCTCATGAGTTTAAAGACTTTGGTAACAATTAAATACACATTAGGTAGTATCGGATTGATATTCCATTAGCCGACGTACGCACGGACGTAAAAATATCGCGGCGGGCACTGGATTTTCAACTCTCGTTGTTAAACCGAGCGTCCAATTTAACAACAACAGAGTGTTAACCCCCGTTCGCACGGGCGTAATAAAATCGCGGCGGGATTATATAGCGCACTGGATTTTCAACGCTCTGCTTAGCGCCGAGAGTGCAAAATCCAACAGTGTGTTTTTTCGACGCGCTAGAATGTACTCTGTTATTGTTAAGTTGGATTCTCAACGCTCGGCTCAACAACGAGAGTTGAAAATCCAGTGCGCTATAAAATCCCGCCACGATTTTATTACACCCGTGCGAACGGGGGTTTAGTGTGAGTTAAGCAGAGCGTTGAAAATTCAGTGCGCGAAACAAAATCGCCGCGATATTTTTACGTCCGTGCGAACGTCGACTTAATAACTAATTGACGTAATTTTTGAACATTATAGGTATATTTTAGGTACATTAGGTAGGTGGGTATACCTACCCTACTATTATGCCTAATGATCAAACAAGTTTGGGCCCAAAACATGTTTGTACTCTTGGTTTTGGCGATCAACTGTGACGGGTCGTAAAGTTAGTTCGGGGTTTTCCAAACCTAGTCTGTCAAAATGCATGTTTCTCAAATAAAATCATTTATTTCTTTCCAAACATGGATTGTACATAGATGTTTCCAATATTTAGAAAAAAATACTGAATCGATGCTACCTAATTCCGAACATTGAATCATACAAGGAAATAAAAATTGGTAAATTTGAAACGTTTGAGATATATTTTCTGTCTATACGCTAGACATTGGTGCCGATTCTCTTGTGAACGCACTAAACTAAAATTAGAGAATCGCTATCTTTTACTAACAGGCAGCGCGAGAAAAGGACAGCTAATAGCTATGAACTAAGTTGGAGATGTCAAACTAGTTCACGCCTTGCGCTTCACCGTGTTTTTACGTGTCGTCTAAATGTCTATGGAAAAATTAGTTGTAACTAATTTGACAGCTCTAATTTACTTCCGTCCCTTTCTTGTCATAATAGAGAGAAAAAGTTAGCAATAGCCTAAATTAAGTTTAGTTTGTGCACAACAGAATCGGCACCATTATCAAACTTTAAATCAAGAGTATACAGGCATCTTCTGAGCATGCTCGTTCCATAGCTTTCCATCAGGCGAGATTGAGGTCAAGAGCAGGCCTATCACGTCAGGATGGGAATAACAAATATTTATTTATTGATTTATTTATCTTTTTACATGTACCATAACAGGACAACCCAATGGTACAATATAGGTACCTCCCAAACATGAAGTAACAAAGGTTTAAATTGAAGTTTTGCAGGTAAAAGAACTTAACACTTACAAAAGCCCTGTATCATGCATGACATATGATTTAAGATCCCAATGTTGTCTTAAAATAAATTAGGTTTTTCAAGTCTTGCCCCAATCCCAAGAGATGTATACATAATTACTTTAATCTAAAAAATGGATATTTAAATCTCAAAAGGTAGGCTATTGACTCAGGACATGTTGAATTTCAACTTGAATAATGTAACCAATATTTTTATCAAAAACCCGACTGCGGTAAAAAACTGAAAAGCTAAACACACGCCCATTTTAAATTAAATAAAAGTTGGAAGCAGGCGGGACCCATTCCATTTTTATATTTTCTAACTAAAAAGGGTCCCGCCTGCTTCCAACTTTTATTTAATTTAAAATGGGCGTGTTTTTAGCTTTTCAGTTTTTACCGCAGTCGGGTTTTTTTTAGTTTTTTTATTATTAATTACTTTTTAGGGTTCCGTACCTCAAAAGGAAAAAACGGAACCCTTATAGGATCACTTCGTTGTCCGTCTGTCTGTCTGTCAGTCTGTCAAGACCCTTTTTCTCAGGAACGCGTGGAGGTATCAAGCTGAAATTAATATCCAATACGTATGTCTATGTTTTCTTGAAGTCCTAAAAAACTCAAGCTTCTAAGTCAACGCAATAAAAACATACAGCCATTTATGCGACATATTTCGATACTCGCAAGTAAATCAAAACCTATAGGGTACTTCCCGTTGACCTAGAATCATGAAATTTCGTAAGAAGCAAGCTCTCACAGCACAAATAAAGGAAAAGTCCGAAAATTGCTAATTTGTAATTCTATCATATAAAAATAATTTTCAACTCTGTCAGTCTGTCATGACCCTTTTTCTCAAGGACGCGTGGAGATATCAAGTTGAAATTAATACCGAATACGTAAGTCTATGGTCCCTTAGAGTTCTGAAAAAATCAAGCTACTAAGTCAACGCAATAAAAAAATACGGCCATTTTACGACACATTTGATACTCGCAACTGTCGCAAGTAAATCAAAACCTACAGGGTACTTCCCGCTGACCTAGAATAATGAAATTTGGCAAGAAGCAAGGTCTCCCAGCGCAAGTAAAGGAAAAAGTCCGAAAATCGTTAATTTGTAATTCTATCATATAAAATAATTTTCAACTCTGTCAGTCTGTCATGACCCTTTTTCTCAAGGACGCGTGGAGATATCAAGCTGAAATTAATACCGAATACGTAAGTCTATAGTCCCTTAGAGTTCTGAAACTTCTTTAACCGACTTCAAAAAAAAAGGAGGTTCTGTATTCAACCCGTATGTATGTATGTAAGTATGTATGTTTGTTGGTCCGCGATTTTCTCAAAAACTAATGAACCAGTTTTGATGATTCTTCCAATGAGGTGATCTACATGCTGTCAGGAAGGATTTAGTAGATAATACATTATGTAATTAGTCTTATGTACAAAGTTATATGCATAAATATACTGTATCTCCGGCATTTCTAAGCCGATTTTGATGATTCTTCTTTTCGTTCGTCTTGGGCTTACTTATTGAATGTAATTGAATATTCAACTAAAAATGGAAAAATAAATTTACTTTTAAAAAAGTAAAAACCAACTTCAAAAACCAAAAATGAATAAAATAACTTTCTTAAAACATTTAACAGCTTCTGAAGACGGTGTCTTTAGTCCTTCAATGCACTTTAGCTTGGCACCAACTTCAGAAGCTGTTAAGTTTTTTAAGAAAGTTATTTTATTCATTTTTGGTTTTTGAAGTCGGCTTTCACTTTTTTTATTGGGATAAATTCTTTTCAACTACGGAACCCTTCATTGTGCGTGTTCCGACACGCACTTGGCCGGTTTTTTTTATTTCCAGCGTTTTAGTTTACAAATGTGAAAGATTACGCAGACGATTCAGTTCCTTTTTTTTGCGTGTTTTTTACGATTTGCCACTTTGAATTAATTTTAACCATATAAGTTGGATATATTTTTGTAATCACCTTTTAAAACCCTTCATTTTAATATCCCACTCGATGGATTAGAAAAAAAAATCGAACTGCACAATATGGCACCCCAAATCCGCCATTTTACTTAGTTTTTGATTTTAATGTAACCAGTGACACTCGCGCTACCAAGACAAATCTAAAGACGTATAATTTATCCAAATCCGTTCATTCGTTTAGGAGTAACGAGGGAACAAAGAAACGGACACACATACATACTTACATACAGATCAAACACATAACGCTCCTTTTGGGCTTCGCCGCAGTCGGGTAAA
The DNA here is from genome assembly GCA_946251885.1 of Cosmia pyralina. Lineage (NCBI taxonomy): Eukaryota > Metazoa > Arthropoda > Insecta > Lepidoptera > Noctuidae > Cosmia > Cosmia pyralina. Next base: position 1,246,981 of record OX276342.1, read on the forward strand.
AAGGAGAAGGGTTCTCAATTCGACAGTATGTTTTTTTTTGTGTGTTTGTTACGCGATTTCTTCGTCAATTATTGTGGATCGATTTTGAAAATTCTTTTTTTGTTTGGAAGGGTATGGTGGGCGGTGGCCTCGAGGTGAACCCTTTGTCACCAAGTCAGAATCTGATGAGGGGGGAACCCGTGGAAATCGAGGGAAACCCTCAAATTTTATAGGCACACTTAAAGCGATTTGGATATTTTTTGAAAGTAACTCGTGCATTTGCTCTTGGAAAGCACCATTTGGTGAAGTGCAACTGATGATGAAGACCACTGATGGCCATTGGAACTACTCAATTATACCTAAGTATTTCACTGATTCGGTTACTAAGAAGTTTTATTATTATTATATGGTTGCTAAGCAACTTATGCTCTGTTTACCTCACGCATACATTCTGATTCATTCACATTTATCACTAACACACTTCACTCACACGTACAATCACCTTCACACACTCACATTCACATTCACACACTCTCACTCACACACTCGCATGCCTGCGTATGGGCTGCGTATTTTTTTTTTTTTTTTTTGTTTTAGTTTTTTATTTATTTTAGATTTAATTTTAATTTTCTTTATATTACTATAGGAAACATGTAAATTAAACTAATTGATTTGGAAGAGCGGAGTCTCCTAATACAGGCTTATTTGCTTAAAAGGAGGCTCCAATCACTAGTTGTTAAGATATTACTTGTAAAAATAATAAACCATTTTTCAGTTTTTTTTTTATTTTTGTTTTTTTTTTTGTGCTGTCACAATGCATTTATTGTCATGGTGAATTTCACCAGTTCTTACTAGGAGAACTCCTCAATAATTAACGTCCCTGCATCGGGAAAAGCAATATTTCATAAAAAAATTATGAGCAGTTGACATTAGGCTATTTTAACTTAAATAAATTAGAAACTGACCCACTAAAAATTGAAAAATAAAAACTTTTTTTATAAAAAAAAACAACCGACTTCCAAAAAAAAAACACTACAAACTGAAAAATAAGTTTAATTTCGGAAGTCAGTGGCAAAAAACTAAAATACAAATCCAAAGACACCGACTTCCGAAATTAAAGTTAATTCTCATTTTGTAGTGTTTTTTTGGAAGTCATTGTTTTCTTTGTAAAAAAGTTTTTGTAACCATATTTTGGTTTAAAAGAGTGTCCGTGGAGTCTCTTGCCCGTTCTTCTCCATAGTACCTACTACGCTTTGGAATGGGTGACAAGCTTCATCTTTCTGACTGACCGACTCCCTGACAATTCAAAAGTGCCTGTTTTAATTTAAATAAATGCTTTGACTTTGAGCTGATTACAATAAAATATTATAATAATAGCTGATTTACATTATGTATTATGTCTGTAAATTCAGTTTGAGTGTTAAAGGTCAAGAATAATAACCAAATAAGGATAAATATTACTTACATGTTACATAAAACCGTCTGTCTGTCTATCCGATCTGTGCAAGCGCCGCGAAATGAGTTATCAACTTACATAACTTGATATTTTATTTTATAATGATTGCTTGACTGACTTTGAGGCTGTTTTCGGAAAGTGAACATAACTGCATAAGATGGCAATGGTGATTGTCTAATTCAAAAATACTTACAAGTTTAACGTTTTAGGCATTATGGCGCAGTTAGGGACAATACAGGGACATAATCGGCGCGGATTTTTGGTTGAAAAAAGCTGACTTACACAGGGTGTAGTCTTAATCACCGTTAACCTCATAAGAGGACATTGTACTCATCATTATGAACAACTTTTACTATGGGACCAAACATGAAATCGCAAAAAAAAAATCAGTTGCTCCCTACATTTTGACGAGTTATGCGAACACAAATGTAGGGAACAGCAGATTTTTTTTTCGCGATTTCAGGTTTGGTCCCATAATAAAAGTTGTTCATACTGATGATTACAATGACCCCTTAAGAGGTTGATGGTGATTAAAATGACATCCGGTATAATTAAATTGTAGCATCTGACCAAGATTTGTGTGTCTGTACTTTAAAAGAGAATGTGACCTCTGAGTTTCTTTCTTCTCAGAGTAGTCAGGAAACGCCGACCTCATCAGCTAGTCCCATGTAATAGGGGGCGAGCCTGTTGCTATCAACCGGACACAAACCCAGACTTCGGATTGCTACTGAGTAGTTCCAGATGGATAACCCAATATCACTTTGCCCGACCTGGAGCTAGACCACCACCTCTTAAAGCAGTATTATTTTAATCTTACATGAGTGTGGGAAAGAGATGGAGCTAGACGTCCTGTATAGCTCCATCTCTTTCTCACACTGAAGTAACATTAAAATAATACTGCTTTAAGAAGTGGTGGTTGGCCCCCTGGGACTCCAACCCAAGACCTCATGCTCAGCAGTAGCGCTTGCGACCACCAGACCAACGAGGCACTTCTTTTCAACCACATTTGATCTAGCTTCTGCCCGTGACTTCGTTCGCGTGTAAGTCGTATGATACATACTTAATATACTAAAAACTTTTTACAAAAAAATACAACCGACTTCCAAAAACAACACTACAAAGTGAAAATTAACTTTAATTTCAGAAGTCGGTGTCGGTGTTAAATGTATTTTCGTTTTTTGCCACCGACTTCCGAAATTAAAGTTATTTTTCACTTTGTAGTGTTGTTTTTGGAAGTCGGTTGTATTTTTTTGTAAAAAAGTTTTTATTTTTCACTTTTTAGTTGTGTACCTACCCCACACAAATTCTAATACCACTATCTGCAAAACAAACTAGAACATCATCCATATAAAAGTGGGGGAAAAATACGTATTATTGAAGCTAACTCAAAAACTACCGAAGCAAAGTTAATCAATTTTATATGGGACCAAGTGTGATGTATACCCTCTCGAATAAAACAAAAAAAAAACCAAATCGGTCCAGCCAACTTTGAGTAATCGGGGAACATACATAAAAAAAAAATCCTCCTCCTTTTTGAAGTCGGTTAAAAATAACAGCCATATTTGTATAAAACTCCCTCGGCCCCCGACCCATCGCATCGCATCGCATTACTTCGTTTTCGCTTAGCGTACTTTTTACCTCTTTTCTTTTTGCTCGGCTCTTAAGGGTCGTAGCGTGATGTTAAACAGCCTAGAACCTTCCTCAAGAATCGGGCTATCAAATGCAAAAACAATATTTCAAATCCGACTGGCAGTTCCAGAGATCAAGCAAACAAACAAACTAAAGTTTTATTAGTAGGTTTATGTAGATTTCATGTTTTTGGTTCATTCATCGAAATTAACAGTACCTAGGTATGTAATCGACTTTTCGAACCAGCTTTTATGCATTTTGCTATAATTAATGACATTGAAGGGACGAGGAAATCATGTACACATTCTGATGTGAAAGGTGAAACCAGAAATATCTGGCTTCTCAATTGGGTCTACAATTTACATGTATGATGCCATTGCTGCCCGAATTGGGCCAATGTCTCGGCCTTGACCGAGAATACAAAACCTTCGAAAGTTCAATGCAGCAAATTCTAAATCAGTGAAATTGGGGGAATTTGCATAATATATGTATCGATAAAGGGCGGAAATAGATAAGTTCGCCTCTGCGAGAAAAACGTGGCATTACGGAAAAGATGTTTTTTGTTATTATTCGATAATTTAATATTCGATTGTAGAATATTTTCGTGTATTTGTAGGGTTTCGTACCTCAAAAGGAAAAACGGAACCCTTATAGGATCACTTCGTTTTCTGTCTGTCAGTCTGTCTAGACCCTTCTTCGGAACGAGTGGAGATATCAAGTTGAAATTAATATCAAATATGTCGATCTAGGGTCTCTTGAAGCTCTAAAAAAATCAAGCTTCTAAGTCAACACAATAAAAAAATACGGCCATTTATGCGACATATTTTGATACTCGCACGTAAATCAAAACCTATAGGGTGCTTACTGTTGACGAAGAATCATGAAATTTGGCAAGAAGCAAGGTCTCACAACAAAAGTAAAGGAAAAAGCCCGAATATCGTTAATATGTTGTTTTATCACATAAATAAAATATTTTTTGCGATTACACATTACAAACTTACATTTACAGCGTTGGAGAATTGACCGTGACGTATATCGATGTATATGTTTTTAACTACAATTTTATGTTTTTTTTTTGATAAATTCATCCCAACTACGGAACCCTTGTAGGATCACTCGTGTGTCTGTCTGTCTGTCTGTCCGTCTGTCACAGCCAACTTGCTCCGAATCTAATGGACCGATTAAGTTGAAATTTGGTACACATATGAATTTCTGTGACCCAAACACGGACGGGTAAAGTAAATAAATGAGTTTTGAATATTGAGGTCACTTTTGGGGGGCAAATAAGAAAATTTAAAAAAAAAAAGTTTTGGAAACTACACCATGTGGCATGTCAAATGAAAGGGGTTACTATGAGGGCCTCAAATATATTTTTTTTATAATTTTAAAACAAAATGTTTTAAAGTTATTTAAGAAAATAGACGAAAATTGACCATTCCCCCCACTTATCTCCGAAACTACTGAGCCAAAAATTTTGAAAAAAATACAGAAAAAGCCTATAAGGTCTGTGGTCTTAAAATAACATGGTAAATCTATCAATATTGTGAGTACTTACTTTTACAGTTGGAATGTATGGGAGAACATGTTTTTCAACTACAATGTTAAGTTTGTTCTTAAGATAAAATTCATCCCAACTACGGAACCCTTCATTGTGCGTGGTCTGACACGCACTTGGCCGGTTTTTTTTTTTAAAGTTTATTAAATAACTCATTTAACGTAAAAGCACATGAATTTACTTGTCATAATTTTTTTTTTTACATAGCGCTTCCTGTAAAATTGCATTTTTCGAGATAGCACGTTTTTGTCACAAAGATTTGCATTATGTGGGTTGTTAGATATTTTGCTGTAGGTAGGTAGGTATTATACTTTTACCCGCCTTTTGAAGGGTATAACTCTACATGATGGGTACTCTGTCCCTTGTTTTTGTTGTCTACTCCATAACCTCCGTCTACTCGTCTCACCAGCCTCCCAATTTAGTTCAAATGACTGATGATACTGCTGTTGAAATTCATGAAACAGCAGAATCCTGCCTGCTTCCTTGTGCCATTGACATTGTTGCTGATGACATTCGGGATAGCCCAAATTTTGTGTACTGATATGAGGCTGTTACGACTTGAAGGCACTTATTAAATTATTTGTTTGGAGGTCTAATGTAAGGCCCCGGTATGGAAATTTTATGAGGAGTGAAATACAAGCGTTAACTCAAAGCGTTGTCACGTTTTTCTACGAAATGTAAAACAAAACGAACGCCTTTACATCTTAAACTTGCTTTTTGTATAGCTGAACAAAAGAAAGTCGGAACGGCACAAAAACACAGTAGTAAACTCCAGTCGTGCGTCGGAGCTGACACACACTTTTATACTTTTATAAATTTTTCGTTTCTGCCTCGTTGGTCTCGTCGTTAGCGCTACTGCTGAGCATGACGTCCTGAGTTCGGTTCCCAGGTCGGGCAACAGCCCGGTTGATGGCAATAGGCTCGCCTGCTATTACCTACATGACTTAAACATATTATAACTGGTGAAATGTGGGTGTACTTTAGGTACTCCTCAGTCCAACCCTTCGAGAACTACAAGTGTGATATGCATAAGGTAAATTTACCAAGGTAGTGACTCGGTACTATCTTTTAACTGTGCATGGAATTGAACGCACGATCAGCATACGATCAGTCGCTTCGTGCAAAACAGGTTTAAGCAAAGCACGAGCTTACATTACATAAGACATTATATATGATCAGTTAACTAGTACCTTGACCCCCATAGCTAACAGCTCAATTAATGGAGCAAACGTTAAACTTTTACGATTTAACACGTCCTTGCGAGTGTTTTTGATATATATGGTATGGCGTGTTTCTCCTAATCTGTATAGTAATCTGTTTGAGCGAAGTGAGAACCTTCTGTGACTGAATGTGGAAGTGTGTTTGTTTCATCGCTGTAGGTCATAAAGTTTGCATAAAACTTATGTTTATAATATCATTATCATAAGTTAGTGAACTTATGTTTTTATTTTTTAGTGGTAATATCTTAAAACCACGGCTTATTTTAATTTTAATTTTTATTTGTTTTTTTTTTATTACGGACGCTTTTAACTTTCTGCATCGTTCTCACATGTACAGTTTCAACATGAATGATGAACTAATATTTTTGTAACCATATTTTGATTTAAAAGTGTACGTGGAGTTTCTTCCCCGTTCTTCTCCATTGGGATCTACTACGTTTTGGAATGGGCGCCTAGCTTGATCTTTCTGACTGACCGACCCCTTGACAATTCAAAAGTGCCTGTAATTGATTTGAAATAAATGCTTTGAGTTTGAGTTTTCTTGAGCAATGCCAGATATTTGCAAAATGACATAATAGGGCTGAAGACAAAAAAAAATTGTACGTCAAACACAAAAACAAAAGAAAAAAAAATTAAAATAATGTTTTAAAACAAAAGTGTGTGCCTCACGGCTGCGCCAAAAAGGAATTCCATTATCTGACTGACGCACTAAATAGAATATCTTTTTTTTACCCAGGCATCATCATCATTGCATCATTAAATAAAAGTTGGAAGCAGGCGGGACCCTTTTTAGTTAGAAAATATAAACATGGAATGGGTCCCGCCTGCTTCCAACTTTTATTTAATTTAAAATGGGATTGTTTTTAGCTTTTCAGTTTTTTACCGCAGTCGGGTTTTTTAGTTTTTTTTAATTACTTTTTTTATTTTCAGCTTTTTAGTTTACACATAGATATTTTTATATTTCTATGAGTTTACATATGTGAATTAAAGATTTCGCAGGGGGGTGAATTGCCCAAGCAAAAAAATACACGGCAAACCTGAGAACGGTAGTGCAATGTGCTGATTATTAATTTTATATATTTTTTCTCAACAACGTAAGTATTTCTCTACCTTGGCAAAAAAAATCATTGGTATTTACCCTCTAATATACCCAAAAAAAAAATTACAAAGTGTTATTTTATCATCACGGTGACCTGTCCTGAACCCAATTCCGCTCATAACATACCTTCTCCTGCAAATACATTCGTAATATGGATTTAAATTGATTTTGTTATCATTAAATTATAATATATTCGAGCAAATAAAACAATTTTTATTTGTTTATCTTCTTTCTCATGGATTTGACAGGCAGTCAACTTTTGTCTGGAAAAAAGTTATCATTTCAGAGGACAGTAAGTTTTAGTAGAATAGCCACATCAACATTGCGTTGTTACGCCCCTTTCACCTTTTCTCACTCCGGATCAGTCCGGCTTAAGCTCTCGGCGCGAACGCACCGGTCCCAAGGGATTTAGTTCTTGGTACGTGTTTTTTACGATTTGTCACTTCGAATTACTTTTAACCATATAAGTTGTATATATTTTTGTAATCACCTATTAAAACCCTTTATTTTGATACCCCACTCGACAGGTTTTGAGAAAAAAAAAATTAAGACATATTTGGCGCCAATAATCTGCCATTTTGTTTTTTTTTTTAATTTGATATACCCAGTGTCATTCTCACAGTAAATACAAATTTATCGACACATCTCAAGCTAAAATCCATCGAGCCGATCAGGCCGCAGAGCGTGCCAAACAATTATACATACATACATACTCTCGAAAAATATTAGGTCTTTACCTATGAAATTGCCGTTCTGCAGTACTGGCCATTTCAAATCAAAATAATTTTTGTTTGGCTAAGAATTCTAATTTCAAATTAATTTTATTTTAAAAACATGGTTTTTTTTTCCAAAAGTAGTCATTTGTTTATTGATTAGTGTTACATTTTCATCGCATTTCAATCTTTTTCGTCATCATGGATACGTTAAAAATTCGAGTAATTATGGAATATGAGTACCGTCGTGGCAGCAACGCGGCACAAGCGGCACGCAACATCAACGACGTTTACGGAGCTAACACTACAAACCAACGCACCACTTGTTATTGGTTTGCTCGCTTCCGTTCTGGAAATTTCGACCTGAAAAATGAACCTCGCGGTCGTCCGAAGACTTTGGTCGACAATGACGAATTAAAGGCGATTGTGGAAGCTGATGATACCAATCTACGGCTGAATTAGCAGCAGCTTTCGACGTTATCGTCAAAACAATATTGGTTCATTTGCGTCAAATTGGCAAGGTAAAAAAGCTTGACAAATGGGTGCCTCACGAACTCGAATGATCACCAGCGCGAAGTACGCGTCGAGACGTGCCTTGCACTGCTCAACAGACACACAAATGAAGGAATTTTGAACCGCATTGTTACCTGCGATGAAAAATGGATTCTGTTTGATAACCGCAAGCGCTCAGCAAGTTGGTTGGATCCTGGTTCAGCACCCAAACAATGCCCCTAAACGAAAACTTACCCCTAGAAAAGTGATGGTCACTGTTTGGTGGTCTAGCGCCGGTGTGATTCATCACAGCTTCTTACCAAACGGGGTGAGCATTACTTCAGATGTGTACTGTGAAGAACTGAACACAATGATGGAGAAGCTGGCACATCTCCAACCAGCATTGGTCAATCGCTCGTCTCCGCTGCTCCTGCACGACAACGCGCGACCTCATACTGCACAGCAGACGGTCTCCAAGTTGCAAGAACTGGGGTTGGAAGCTCTCCGTCATCCGCCCTACTCACCAAACCTTGCGCCTACAGACTACTACATTTTCCAGAATTTGGATAACTTCTTGGCGGGAAAAAAAATTCAATACCCGAGAGGCAGTACAAAATGCCTTTGAAGAATTTGTTGCCTCCCGTCCAGCTGATTTCTTTAAGAAGGGCATCAATAAACTGCCACTGCGTTGGCAAAGATGCATTGATTGCATGGGTGATTACTTCGATTAATACAAATAAAAAATGCATGAAAAATATTCGTTTAATTTTTTTCATACAAAACGGCAATTTCGTAGGTAAAGACCTATTATAACCCTCCTTCTGGCGCAGTCAGGTAATAAAAACAAAAATAAATAAATAAATTACCAAATTAAGATATAATCAGAGATCAATTTAATCTCTCATAAAGATTTGACGTTCCCTAAATTTCACCAATTTCCTCTCTATCTCTCTACAAAATTATCCATTTTAACTACTTACATCAAGAACAAAAGCACTTAAATAAAATAGACAAGCGTCCAAGTAAAGTACATAAATAAACGTATTGTGCGTTTCACGGCGTGCAGTCCCAGGTTCATTGCCCGGCCGATGCTTCGCTATACCACTATACTGTTTGCTATTTACATTCGAAGCTCGTGCTTCGGCTTTTATTTGTCATTGTATGAAATTGTCTTACATAAAGATATATTCGTAGCTTTTTAGGGTTCCGTTAAATTCTTAACCTAGCATGTGGGGTGTCATTATCTAGAACTCATCGAGTAGAGTACAAATATATTTTTTATTTTTTTTTTTATCTTCAAAAATTAAGAAATGGGGGACCGTAAAGTTGCCAATTTTAGACCATTTTTGTACGAGCTCTATCATAACAAATAAACAAGTTACGAATTTGAATCTTCTGTATAGCATGTACCATATACTGTATTTAATCAACAAATACTCAAAATGCCGATCCTTATGGTATTTTGTTTAAATATGGGCGATTTTCTGCAACTGCAAAAAAAAATAACCTTGTAATTCACAGTATGAGTATCATTATAAAATACAAAGTTGTCTTTGTGATTGTTAAACATTATGGTACGGAAGCCTCCGTGTGCGAATCCGACTCGCACTTGTCCGGTTTTTTGTAAATTAACTGGCGAAACTTCACAGAAAACTTGGTCTGCCAAATTTAAAAACACATAATATTAACATAACATCACGCCCGTAATTCTCTGAAGGGCTAGGCAGAGGTGTACCTATAGTACACCTACATGTCGCCAGTTATGTATTATGTACCATCAACCGGGCACAACTTCAGACACCGGGCTACTACTGAGAGATTCCGGTAGCAAAAACATTATAACACTGCCTATCCTATGCTAAGCAGAAGCGCTTCCGGCCACTAGACCAACGAGGCAGACAAAAGTGTTGGATCATTTAGCTAATCCATGCGTCAGGTTCGTGAACAAGCGCTGTCAGTGAAGGCTGATCATACCTTAGCGGCCACGGCTTATTTTAATTTAATTTAAATATTTGAATTGTTTTTTTTTTTTAAGGACGCTTTTAACGTTCTGCATCGTTCTCACATGTGAAATTTCAACATGAATGATGTAACCATTATTTTGTAACCATATCTTGATTTAAAAGAGTGTCCGTGGAGTTTCTTGCCCGTTCTTCTCCATAGGTACCTACTATGCTTTGGAATGGGCGCCTAGCTTCATCTTTTTGACTGACCGACCCCTTGACAATTCAAAAGTGCCTGTAATTGGTTTAATTGAAATAAATGCTTTGAGTTTGAGTTTGAGTAAAAGACCGGCCAAGTGCGTGTCGGACCACGCACAATTAATGGTTCCGTAGTTGAAAATAATTTATCCCAAAAAAAGAATAAGCGATAAAATTACAAATTAACGTTTTTCGAACTTTTTCCTTTACATGATTCTAGGTCAACGGGAAGTACCCGATGTAGGTTTTGATTTACTTGCGAGTATCTAAATATGTCACATAAAGGGCCATATTTTTTTATTGCGTTGACTTAGAAGCTTGATTTTTTTAGAGCTCAAAAGGACCTTAGAGCTACGTATTTGACATTAATTTCAACTTGACTTGACAGACTGACATTAAGACAAACAACGAAGTGAGGGTTCCGTTTTTTCTTTTTGAGGTACTGAACCCTAAAAAAAACTCAAAATGACTTCAAAAGTGTTAATATAAATACTCCTTAATAAAATCATAGCACGCAGGTATAATTTCTGCCCACACCATAAAGAATTGGCGGAATTTATTTGCATAAGTATGAATTTATTACTTAAGAAATAATTAATTACGAACACTTGTTTTATTACTTAGAATGAAGTAACTACATATTGAACATTTATTATTATAATAACTAGCGCCCGCCCGCGACTTCGTCCGCGTGAAATTTCTTGTAATGAAAGAAAGTGAATTAAGATTAGAACTTGTCCAAAGGTAAGGTATCTCAAACAACAAAAAACTGTTTGAAAACCAGTTCTAAAGAAGCTTATAAACATGTTTTAAGAATTGCAGGCTTCAAGATTACAAAAAAAAAACATCGAACTTGTATTTAATCTAATCTATATTCCATGTGCAATAAGATTAGACATTTCAACAAACCTTTTTTACAGTCCGTTCAACCGATTTTGACTTCTATTACGTTGGTGGCATGACAAATGGCAGCTGCAGTAAACAGTTGGTATTGTAACCACTTTCTTCCTTTAATCCTTAAGGCTACGGAATAGAACTCAAAATCGGTTGAACGGACTGTAAAAAGGTTTGTTCAAATGTCTAATCTTTATTGCAAATGGAGTATACAAACTTTTGTTTGATGTTTGACATTTACCTTCTGTGCTAGTGGCGCCACCTGGCGGCCCTTGTACAAGTAGAGCCCATTACTTACTGATATGAGATCATCTCATGTAGGTAGGTAAGTAATTGGTCCAGGTAATTGAAGACTGACTGACTGGTGATAGGTCCATAGAAATGATTTTTCATGCCGGGAACTTGACAGTAAAAAGTTTTTCGTATTTCTGAACTCGCTCAAAAGGTTATACTGGATATTTTTTTAGGTTAGATAGGAGAAAAGAGAAGTAAGTAATCTTGTGTCAGGTCTTGAGCTCATTATGCAATTATGTATACGAAGATCATTCTAAAAGCCATAGCATGGAGTTCATCTCATCATCTGCTTAGCCTTTTCCCAACTATGTTGGGGTCGGCTTCCAGTCTAACCGGATGCAGCTGAATACCAGTATTTTACATGGAGCGGCTGCCTATCTGACCTCCACAACCCAGTTACTGGGTAATACAATACCCCTTGGTAAGACTGGTTGTCAGACTTTCGGGCTTCTGACGACCCGTAACGACTGTCAAAGATCCACGAATGACAGCCGGGACCAACGGCTTAACGTGCTTTCCGAGGCACGGAGGAGTCTCGGTATGTAAAGAATGGTCATCCATCCACTGACCAGCCCCGGCAAGCGTAGCTTAACCTGATGGATCGACCCGTGCGGCTGTTATTACTTAGCCACGAGCTCCTCCAGGAGTTATACCTATGAAATAAACAATAGGAATTAAATATAAAATATTTAGGAAAACGAATATAATCGGCAGGTGCGTGTCGGACCACGCACAATGAAGGGGTCCGTAGATAAGTAGAATTTATCCCAAGAACAACATTGTAGTTGAAAAACACGTTCTCTCATACATTCCAAGTGCAAATTTAAGTTTGTACGCACAATATTGAGAGATAAACCATGTTATAACTTTTAGTAACGTTACGAAGCATATCACAATTCCTGCATAATTGTAGATTAATCCTTCCTAAAATCTGTGAAATGTTTAACAAAAGCGTAACAATAGGTACCTACGAGTACATACATTTTCTAAATATTTTTCCCACATACATTTTTGTCTAATTACCTCATATTGCCAAGGTTTACCCAGCCTTCGTCGCACAAAAGAGCTATTTAACTTTTAAAACACGAAGAGCATCGAAATGTCATTTATCATTACCAATACGAGTGCGTATGGACAAACAGACGATCACTTCCTATTGTTTGACAGCTAGGCTGAATGAACGTGGACCGTGGACAGCCATGTGACTTGACAGCTTCAAGAACTGTCTTGACTGTACACTCGCGTGCAAACTTGTTATGATTGTAATATTTTTTCTGAGATGAGATTTCAAATGAAATGATGTTTTGATGTGGGCTTGATTTGGGTAGGTGTTATTACAAAAGTGGTTGTTTTTATTTTTTACTGAAATTTTAATGATGTTAAAAACTTATCGGTAGGTAGTTTATTTTTAACAAGTTTTTACCCTTCTTCAAGTAATTTTTACTGATTGCCTGTAGTTACGCACGTTTTTTGTGTTACGACAATGCATTGTTTTGTATTCAGTGAATAATATTGACGCCCATCTGATAATTCTGCTTTATACGGCGTCAACAAAATACTTTATCTTAGTCAGGAAAAGGTTAAATTTAAAAATAAACTCTAAATAGTAAAAAAAAATAATATGTATTGGCCCTTTTTATGTTTCATTTAAGTTGTTGGTAGGTAGGTAAATTTTGATCCGAGCGTCGTCGTTTCGAAGGAGGACCAATGAAAATAGGAAGTTAACTGCAGCTATCCTGTCTACATGGCAGTAGCATATATTCGTTATTGCTAGATATAAGCCTAGCCTTTTGATAAGTCCCCCGACTCGACGACGCTTGAATGTTCTAATATCACTGAAGTAAAAAAATGACAAATTTCTGCCCACACCATACTCACATCCATTCATCAACTAGAAAAGAGCTGATGATAAACAAACGACTGAACTGATTTTCATGAATCATAGCTAAGAACACTCTCGATCAAGTCACCTCTTAAGCAAAATAATAAAAATCTCAATCGGTTCAGCCGTTTCGGAGCTACGATGCCATAGACAGACACACAGAACACAGATACACACGTTAAACTTATAACACCCCTCTTTTTGTTAAAAATATATGGGGTTATGATATATTATTATTAAAAATAGATTTAAAATGTTAAATTATGTTTACTGAGAAAAAGAGAAAGTTTTTGATATGTAACATCTTTCCCCTGGCTTCGTGAAAAGGGGTAATAAGCGGGGGGGGGGGGGGTAAAGTGATAATATTTATCTAAAAGTTTAGAGTGACGGATTGAAATAATGGTTGAAAGGTATGAAACTAGAAAGTACTTTTTCCAATTTGAGATGGCAGATGTTATCATATAGGTACGACTACTTTAAGCCTCTATCGTTTTTTTTTTTTCAAAACCTGAATTTATTATAGATAACGGTTTCAGCTTAGCACAAGCATTGCTGATGAATATTATGCAAAATATTTCGACGTGAAAATTTTAAAATTCCGTGATATCCGTGATCATTAAGCAGGCAGATAATATATGTACGCTTGAAGTGTGATGGCATTACTCGATAGCAATCATGTTGAGCATCATCAGTAATTAAGTGAGCACCATGTATCTATCACATACTTCATTTATCTGTCATTGCTTCATTTTTCATTATTTTTACCTATTATGGTATAGTAATTTTATTCTTGGTGCATCGTCTTCACATATAATTAATACATACAAAAATTGTAAAACAATTTTATTTTAAAAGAGTAACGGTGTAGTTTCTTGCACATTCTTCTCCATACGAAACTACCATTTGGAAGTGGCAACTAGAATCATTTTTTTTTTTTTGTAATTTTTGACGTTCAAAAGTGACATTCATGTGCCTATTTGAAATAAATTATTTGATTTTTTTCATTTTGAATAATACTGTGTCACAATACAGCAACTTTTAACATTAGCTTGATTAAATCTTAAGCATTTAGTTTTTTTTTTTTTCATTTTAATAGTAGAGTGCTATAATCAATAAAGATATTAAAACATCCAATGCAACCAACAATGTTGTTGCAATGTTTCACTTAATACCCTCATTTTTATTTTAATTGTTGTTTCATTTTAACTATAAGTTCGTTTTAGTTATCTAAATTATATGGTCGATGATTTTGGTGCACGGTAAAACTCTAATGAGTTTAAGTTTGCACCAACATAAAGATGTGTAAGATGTAAGTGTACTACTGAATAAATAAATAAATAAATAAATAACCATAATGCAGTAAATAAATCGTGTGGCACTTAAGTATTTAGTAAAAACAAAGAAAAACCTTTAAGTATACTTAGAATTAGTTGGCTGTTCACAGTCCCTGGTGCAATGTTGCTTCAGAGCCTGGCCGTGTGAATCGTGCCACGAAACAAACATTCATTGATCGCGGATCGGTTTCGTAGAACTCGCTAAGACATTCTTCAACAGAATTTACATTCTAAGACGACGAATCAAATAGCTAGGCAAAATTCCAATCAGGTAATTTCAAACAAATCTCGACTTTATCATAACATAATATGACGCTTGTTTATCCCCGGAGGGTAAGGCAGAAGTGTAGCTAGTACACTCACATTTCGCCAGTTATGTTGTAATATGGGGCGAGCCTATTGACATCAACCGGGCACAAATCCAGACTCCAGGCTGCTACTGAGAAATTCCAGATAGCAAAACTCAATAACACTTTGCCCGACTCGGGAATCGAACCCAGGACCTCATTTGCGACCACTAGACTTTAGACTAGACTAGACTTTATCAAGAAGTTTTTTGTTTTAATTTTGCAATCATGCTTATGTAAGCTATATTATAGCTAGTTTATAAACGAAATTATAATAGCAACGTATCAAATCATCATTTCGTATTATAATTTTCTACAATGCATTTGCAAACTAGGTCACTACTCTGAGTTGAAAATGTGCGCCGTGTTCTTTCGATATACAACATGTCTCAGAACTGATGGCAAAACTGCTTAAAGGATCATCGTACTCATCATTATGAAAAAATTTTACTATGGGACCAAACTTGATATAGCGAAAAAAAAAACAGCTGTTCAGTACATTTATCTACCTACATCAAACTCGTCAAAATGTAGGGAGCAGCTGATTTTTTTTCCCGATTTCAAGTTTGATCCTGTAATAAAAGTTGTTCATAATGATGAGTACGATGACTCCTTAAGCGGTTGTGCTATCAATTCTGGGACATGTTGTATATTAGCAATAATGTACGAATCTTTTTTTTAGTTTGTCACCAATATTAACCTGCCTAGCCTTTTCTTATCTATGTTGGGGTCGGCTTCCAGTCTGACCGGATGCAGTTGAATACCTACCAGTATTTTACTTGGAGCGACTGCCTACCTGACCTCCACAACCCAGTAGTAACTGGGTAATACGATTTTTGTTACCCATAAAATACCTACCTACCTATAATACCAAATAATACACATAAAAAAACCTAATATACCTACAAAATGTAAAGAGCACTTCGCCAACATTAATATTTAATTTTAATAATTTATGCGTAGAACTTGCAACTTGACTGATTTTGAAAAAAAAGCAACTTCTTTAACAGGAAAAGATTTCAAAAACTTTATTAACGATAACGATAAATTTTATTAATGTAGGTACATGTCTTAGTACTTGGCAAAGACGTCTGTAGCATATAGATTTAAATATTTTCACAATTCTTCCTTACCATATTGACGCAAATCATTATGACAAAACATGTTTTTTCTTGCCGAACAGTTTTGTCGTCGGCTGTACCCGCTTAAAATGCATATTATCTAGAATTACAGACGATTACCTACGCGTAATGATAATGTTGTTCCCTTCCGTTGCTTATAAAAAACTCATGACGTCACAGTTCACGCGAGGCTAATGGAATCTTCCTTGCATTTTACCATTTTTATGGTTCCGTAACCAAAGGGTGTCAACCGGTCCGTCCGTCTGTCACAGGGCTGTCTCTTTGAACCATAATACTTAGGCAGATACATGAAATTTTCACAGAGTGTGCCGCTATAATAACAAAATATAAAAATAAATAAAAGTTTCAGTTTAAAGGTTAAGAACCTTGGAGTTTGGATCGACAAACATCTTTCTTGGGGTCCCCAGCTACAGGACGTAAGTCGCAAGATTTTTGCATCTGGTAAGTCCCTGAGACGATTGCGGAACTTTCTTCCAACTGCCACTAAAACTGCGCTTGCGCAATCCCTTTTACTTCCCATCCTTGACTACGCTGATGTCAGTTATCTCGATCTCACTGAGGCACAACTCGATAAACTTGAGCGACTTCAAAATTTTTGCATAAGATTTATATTTGGCCTGCGAAAATATGATCACATTTCTGAATTTCGTATAAAGCTCAAGTGGCTTCCTATACGTCTTCGCCGGAATTCACATATCTTGTTTCAGCTCTACAGTATTCTGTTCAATCCTACAACCCCATCTTATCTTAAAGAGCGTTTCAAGTTCCTTCATGACACACATAATAGATATCTGAGGTCATCGGAAAACTTGAGACTTGAGATGCCGATGCATTCCACCAGCTTTTATGACAAGTCTTTTACAGTTCAAGCAGTACGATTATGGAATGACTTGCCAGTGTTGATAAGGCGAGCTCAAACTTTGGCCACTTTTAAAATTCTGGTAAAAAAACACTTCCTCTCTCTTTAAACGTCATTATTACATATATAGTTCCTTGCTCTTGTTTCATGTTTATTATTGTATAAGTATATATATGTATATATATATATATAAATTTATTAATGTATGTATATGTTGTATATGTATATGGTACACCACGGACTACCTACAGAATTGTCTCTCCTTGTCCCCATACTCCATCCAAAGGTTGTCTGTAAAAGATCGCTTTTAGCGATAAGACCGCCCATTGTGTCACTCGTATGTAAAATTTCAACATTGTAAAATTGTAACAGTAATTTAAATGGTGTGCATAATAAAGAGTATTCTATTCTATTCTATTCTATTCAAGAAACGTTTTCTTTTTAATTTTTTTTTTTTTAGTAAATGTTGTTTTACTGTAGGTACAGTGTACGGAACCCTTCGCGTTAGCCGCTGTTTTTTTTAATAATCCCTTGTTTTTTTTTCTCATTTAATCGTTCTAACATTTGCACCAACATCTTATTATGGCGTTTCAACATTTATTTCACAAAAACTCTAGTATTTTATTTAAATACATGCTATAATACTAGTCCTGATTACACTACAAGTCCATTATTATCACAACAATAATAAAAACTTGTCCCTTAGTCAACTTTATTATTGTTTAATAAACAGCTGCTCATACTTAGAAACTGTTCTGACGCCGACGCCTTTTTCACGCGATTCGTGTTAATATTGCGTCAATGCATTCCGTAAAATACCTAATGACAATAAAGTCGAGCAACGCTGTAAGATGGATATACAGGGTGGCAGCGACATCGATGCGCAAGCGCAACCAGTGGCCTTAGTGCGAGTTTTTATACTTACTCGATCCCGTTTACGTTAACGTATACGTCAATTTGTATGGAATAATTGTTTCCCTTTATAGTCACCAGACGGCGCTTATTCAGTTTCAGTACACATTGAAGTTTACGTTTACGTGATCGAGTAAGTATTAAAACTAGCACCAAGGCCTCTGTTACCATGGATTCAGTACATGATTGCGTTGAAATTTTTAGTAGTTTATTTAAAAAAAAATTAGCTGTTCCATACATTTTGACCACAGAACAGATAAACCTCTTTATCTTTTCTGTGATTTTGACCGCGTATGTATTGCACTTTAGTATGAAATAGCAGATTTTTTTTTTGATAAACAACGAAAAATTTCTACGCTAGAGGGTATAGGATCGCCCGGAGGATATGGTGGAGCATACATTGGAGGTCTGCCCGGCTTGGGCGGAGCACCGTCGTGTTCTCACGGAGGCGATCGGCGGCGGCGATCTCTCGCGTCCAAACCTGGTCCAGGCCATGGTGCGGAGCGAGAGTGCATGGGAGGCCGTCACCTCCTTCTGCGAAGCAGTAATGCTCGCAAAGGAGGAGGCGGAACGCGTGAGGGAGAGGCAACAGCCGCACCCTCGCGCCCCTAGCCACCGTAGGAGACGCCCTGGGCGGCGGGAATCGATCGCCGATTCCCGGCCACCGTAGGCGCGGGCTTGTGGACGACGAGTAATGGGCAGCTCGCCGTCCGGTAAGGACCAGGCCCGGGTCGACGGCGCGTTGGGTTCCACGCGCGCCTCAAAGAGATGTCAGCAGTGACGGGGTCAATTGGGCCGATACCGCCGGGGTCGCGGGTAGTTCGAAAGAGATACCGTGGCCCTGGCACGGGCAACTGAAGGATCATGGGTGGGTTTTAGTCAGTAAAAGTCTGACACGCCCTCCCGCTCTGCCCAGAGCGGGAGAAGTCATTTGATGATTTCCCATCCACAAAAAAAAAAAGAGGGTATAGGATCAAGTGCTGAATTCACACTGTATAGTTAGATACAAGTGTGAGGAATAATATGTACTTTTAGGGTTCCGTACCGTACCTCAAAAGAAAAACGGAACCCTTATAGGATCACTCGTGTGTCTGTCTGTCTGTCCGTCTGTCACAGCCAATTTGCTCCGAATCATGGACCCATTAAGTTGTTTGGTACACATATGACTTTTTGTGACCCAGACACGGACGGGTAAAGTAAATAAATGAATTTTGAATATGGAGGTCGCTTTTGGGGGCAAATAAGAAAATTAAAAAAAAAGTTTTTGTCGTGTAAAATGATAGGGCTTACTATGAGGGTCCTAAATATATTATTTTTAAAGTACCTAAATTGTTTTATAGTTATTTAAGAAAATTTACCATTACCGACACGACGACGACGAAACGACTGAGCCTAAATTTTTGAAAAAAATATAGAAAATATACCTTTATCTGTTGATTACAGGAAAACCTATAAGAAGTCTGTGGTCTTAAAATAACATGGTAAATCTCTCAATATTGTGAGTACAAACTTACATTTTCAGTTGGAATGTATGGGAGAACATGTTTTTCAACTAAACTGTTAGTTTGTTCTTGGGATAAGTTCATCCCAACTACGGAACCCTTCATTGTGCGTGGTGCGACACGCACTTGGCCGGTTTTTTTAATTAAAGAAACTATCTCACGGCTGGGCAAAGGCCTCCCCCAAGTCCTTCCGGAGACCCTTTTCCCGCGCCACTTCGAACCAACCCTCGCAGTACGCGTCCAGGTCATCTTGCCACCTCTTTCTGGGCTGGTCTCGGTGACGTCGTCTATCTTCAAGTATCCGTGTGTGGAGTATCGTGCATGCGGCTGACGTGATCCGTCCAGTCCCATTTGATCCTGGCAGCCTTCTTTCCTATATCCAATATGCCCATTTTGGAACGCAGCGTGGTGTTCCGAACTCTGTCCTATCTTTATTCTACCAAACATAGCTTTTTCCCAACTATGTTGGGGTCGGCTTGCAGTCTAACCTGGAGTGCCTATCTGACCTCCACAACCTTGCCAGACTTTCGGGCTTTTGACGACCCGTAACGACTGTCTGTGTCTGTGTCTGGGTGTGTCTGTGTGTGTCTGTCTGTGTGTGTGTGTGTGTGTCTGTGTCTGTCTGTGTCTGTGTGTGTGATCCACGAATGACAGCCGGGACCAACGGCTTAACGTGCTTTCTGAGGCACGGAGGAGTCTCGGTATGTAAAGATGGTCTCCCATCCACGGACAACTCCAGCAAGTGTAGATTAACCTAAAGGATCGATCCGTGCGGCTTTAATACCCATGAGTCTTTATATTCTAAAAATTTAATCGATTAAAAAAGGTTTATAAAAAATCCACCATTTATAATAAATCAAACGTATATTTAGTTTTGTTTATCATAAATCTCTGGTTCTTTGTGGCTTTATTGCATTTTTAAGAATTATTTTAGATACCAAGAATACCACTAACGAATGCTTATCAAACAAAAAATACAAACAATGTTTATGTTTTTAGGAGCTTCGATTTCTAAGTATTAGTCGCGTATAAATTATTGTTGAATCGGCATGTTTTTGTTATTTGTGTTTCTGAAGTAATTGTTTGTAGTTGTTTTTGTAGTCTTAACCTATTTACTATATTTCACATAAATTAAAATGCTTATATAATATATTAAACATCTAACTATCTAGATCAAGTACAAAATTATTATTTTTATTTTTTTATTTCTTTTTTTGTAATTATATTTTGATTATTAGTTTATTTATTTATAAGTATATAAATTATCAATTAGGTATGTTGAAACTGTTTGTCCTCCCCGTCACTTGTCCCTACAGGTTCATTAGAAAACCAGCATCAGGCAGCATCTGTCTGGCATTAATGCTGAAATAAACCTTTTTGGCGCAGCCGTGAGGCACACACTATTGTTTTAAAACATTTTTTTCATTTTTTTTTTCTTTTGTTTTTGTGTTTCACGAAGTGTGTCCAAATAAACGTTTTACTTTCTTTCTTCCTTTCTTTTGTTTTGTTTTTCCAAAGTGACAAGTTACCGTAATACCTAACCTATCTAATGATGCCTATTCCCTGTCTATTTATAATTAATCGAACGAGCGAAGCGTCTCTGCTTCAAATCTGGCAAAATTTGCTTTCCTCTGTCACTTTGTTGTTACTCCTCTACAGGTCGTATTTTACATCCGATCTGGGCGAAACTTGGTTTAGATTTTTTTTACAGCCGGGCATTTTTGCTTGTACGGGTTCTTCCTGCGAAAAGGGGTAAAATGGGTGCTAGGTATTGGATATCTCCGCCTTATGAGATCCGATTTCATTTATTTTTTTTTATTTGAAATGCAGTAACTTTAAGTTGGTCTGATAAAAATTTGGTGAGAATCTTCGGCGTGATCAGCAGAATAGCTCCCCAAAATGCAGTAAATTGCTCACTTTTATATTTCTGCCAGTGGAATCGGCCCTTTAACTACTAGGTAGGGACTCATGGAGCACCTGTGACCACCTTCTCATCACAAAACTAGAGAATTCTGAAAATAATTACCAAAGTTCTCTAAACCGAGGCTTCAAAACCAATATAAATGTTAGTTTTACAATAAGGTCACTAGATGGCGCTACTGTGCACCGCTAGAAGGTAAAAAAAAAGCTTGTGCTCGCGAGGACTATGTGTTCAAAGAACTACTAGTTTATACTCATTTTACTTCAAATCCTATAGTCGGGGATATACCTACTGTAATGAAAACCTCCACTCCTATTTAGTAGATGGAATGGGATAATACCATCCACCACCTTGCGAAGAAAGAGACCATGTCACACTTCCATTTCCTAAGATCTTCTTTATTCCCTTGCTGAATAAAACTTAAAACATTTATTTCAAATAAACCAATTACAGGCCTTTTGAATTGTCAATGGGTCGGTCAGTCAGAAAGATGAAGCTAGACGCCCATTCTAAAGCGTAGTAGATCCCTATGGAGAAGAACGGGCAAGAAACTCTACGGACACTCTTATGGTTACAAAATATTGGTTACATCATTCGTGTTGATATTATACATGTGAGAACGATGCAGAACGTTAAAAGCGTCCGTAATAAAAACATTAAAAAACAATGAGCTCTTCTCCTTTTTTTTATTATTATTGTACATAGTTATAATATAGTGTTAGCTTGTATATTTTAATTAAGTTTTGTTTATAGTAAAAAAATAAAGTTTCTAATGATGAGAAAAAAAATAAACAAATACCACATTCTTAAAACTAATAAAAACCTTTTTTACAAAAAAATACAACCGACTTCCAAAAACAACACTACAAAGTGAAGAATAACTTTAATTTCGGAAGTCGGTGTCTAGTTAAATGTATTTTCGTTTTTTGCCACCGACTTCCGAAATTAAAGTTATTTTTCACTTTGTAGTGTTGTTTTTGGAAATCGGTTGTATTTTTTTGTAAAAAAGTTTTTATTTTTCACTTTTTAGTTGTATACCTACCCCACACAAATTCTAATACTTACCACTATCTGCAAAACAAACTAGAACACCATCCATATAAAAGTGGGGAAAAAATACGTATTATTGAAGCTAACTCAAAAACTACCCAAGCAAAGTTAATCAATTTTATATGGGACCAACTGTGATGTATACTCTCTCGAATAAAACAAAAAAAACCCAAATCGGTCCAGCCATCTTCGAGTAATCGGGGAACATACATAAAAAAAAAAAAAAAAATAAAAAAAAAGGTTCCGACGAATTGAGAACCTCCTCCTTTTTGAAGTCGGTTAAAAAAAACAATTCAAAATTTAAACTAAATTAAAATAAGCCGTGGCAGCTTAGATTTTTAGCAAAAGGCTCGGGGACTTGAACATAACAGGCGAGATGTGGGCGTTACTGTAGGTACAGTCAGCAACAAAAACTCGATTAACATTTGAGTTTTCTAAATCTTAATTATTGAGAAAAATACTTCATTAAAATCGGAACAGATGTAAATTTTAAAGAAAATTAACTCTTATCTAATAAATTAAATATTAAAAAGCAGAATATCGTATCATTTTGTGTTAATTTAGTTAGATGATGTCAAAAAGTAGCAGTGTTAACCGACTTCTGTTGCTGACCGTACACCTTTGCCTATCTCTTCGGGCTCTACAGACGTGATCATATGTGTAATGTGTATGATTTACCTACTCCCTGAATTCGGGGACTCGGGGATCGGTACACTGTCCTATAGCAACCCCAGCAAGTATGACTTGAGCACAGAATTACATTTTTTATGCGTTTTTTATTCCACGAATATATACTTTGTTACACCCTGTCCCTTTCAACAAATAAACTTGTTGACACTACGGCGATTGCAACAAAAAACAAAATATTGCAACAGTTTCAATCTGCCTAGCCTTTTCCCAACTATGTTGGGGTCGGCTTCCAGTCTAACCGGATGCAGCTGAATACCATTATTTTACATGGAGCGACTGCCTATCTGACCTCCACAACCCATTAACTGGGTAATACCATACCCCTTGGTAAGACTGATTATCAGACTTTCGGGCATCTGACGACCCGTAACGACTGTCAAAGATCTACGAATGACAGCCGGGACCAACGGCTTAACGTGCTTTCCGAGGCACGGAGGTGTCTCGATATGTAAAGATGGTCACCCATCCACTGACCAACCCCGGCAAGCGTAGCTTAACCTGACGGATTGACCCGTGCGGCTGTTATTACTTAGCCACGAGCTCCTCGCACGAGTTTAATAACATTAATAAGATGATAATTAATTGGCCCCGTAAAATAACTGTAAATACGAGTATCGATGTAAATAGAAAGAAAGAAAGAAAAATATTTTATTTGGGACACGCACAGGAAATACAGTTAAAAAGGAGCATATAAAAGTAACAAAATAAACATTAAAAAACAAAAAAAAAGAAATTAAATTAAATAAAAATTCAGACAAAAAAAAGAGACCTGTGCGAGGCCAAAAAGGCTCCCATCTCAGCATAAAGCTGCGACACTTAAAAAATAAATACCGCAACGCTGGTATTCTGATGATAAATGACACAGTAACTCAAGGATTTTTAATTTAAAATAAATAATGATAAAGCGTCAAAGTTTTATTTGGCGATTAGAATTATGTTTATTTATTTATTTGTTAATATTTACCTATTAGAGAACCGTTACGCGACGCACCAGTCAATTCCTTCGTTCTCTTGCCCACCGACGAAGCGGAGGTTGAAAGTGCCATCATTGAATTAAGATCTGACGCGGCAATGGGATGGGATGGAATACCACCTCGACTTTTAAAATCTTGCTCCCATGCACTTGTTCCAATTGTCACACATATTTGCAACTGCTCCATAACATCAGGCTGCTTCCCCAAAGCTTTTAAAAAAGCCCTTGTGCGTCCAATTTTTAAGGGTGGTGACAGACACAGTGTCAATAATTACAGGCCTATATCTATATTACCTGCTCTGTCAAAGATATTAGAAAAAATTCTAAACAACAGACTGATCAGTTTTCTGGAAACGAACCATCTTATAGCTGACAACCAGTATGGCTTCAGAAAGTCCAAATCGACCGAAGACGCTGTTGGCTCTTTTATCGATAGTACAATTGCTAAGTTAGACAGCAGGATGAGGTGTATAGGTATTTTCCTAGACCTCTCCAAGGCCTTCGACACTGTGTCTGTTCCTCACCTTCTTTCAAAGCTAGAGGCTATTGGTATTAGGGGTCATACCCTCCATATCTTTCAAGATTATCTTGCTGATCGGACACAATGTGTCAAGATTGATGGGTGTGTCAGTGATAGTGAGACGATAAGTTTTGGTGTGCCTCAGGGTTCAATTCTGGGACCTACGCTCTTCCTCATCTATATGAACAACCTGTGCAAGCTGTCACTGACAAATTGCTCTATTTTCGCATATGCTGATGACACGGCCTTACTCGTACACGGAGATAATTGGGTTGAGACATCAGCACATGCTGAAAAAGCCCTGGCATCGGTCATGAGCTGGCTATATAATAATCTTCTAACTGTGAATCTGAGTAAGACTGTTTTTCTGCCCTTTGCCTTGCAGACCGTTTCATTACCTTCCCCAGACTCCATTATTTTAAGAGCCCACTCTTGTTTGCAAGACACTCCAATATCACAATGCTCTTGTCCACAATTAACAAGATCAGCTACCATTAAATATCTTGGGGTACATATTGATAGCCTTTTGAACTGGAAGTGTCATATTGATAACCTCACCGCACGAGTTAGAAAACTTATACATATATTTAAAAAATTGAGGTACTCGGCTGATACTGCTACCTTAAAAACTGTCTACTACGCTCTAAGTCAATCTATACTTTCTTATTGCATCTCTATATGGGGGGGGGGCCTCAAAGACTTACATGTTGCAAGTTGAGCGAGCGCAAAGAGCTGTCCTGAAGGTTATGACCTTCAAACCGTTTAGACATCCTACATCTTGTCTGTATAAAGAAATTCAGGTACTTTCTGTTAGGCAGCTGTTTGTGCTTCGCACAGTTATGCGTAAGCATCTGACGGTGAAGTATGATTCCGATGCCAGGGACAAACGTCGGCATTACTCGGTATGCCCTACTCAACGGTGCAAAACGGCACTTGCTCGGCGGCATTTCTATGGTATCGCAAGTCGACTGTATAATAGAATTAACAAGCATTGCTCCATATATCCCACTACTTTGCAAGAAATGAAAGTTAGGGTCAAAAGGTGGTTACAAGCGCAGAGCTATGAAGAAACGGAAAATCTTATAAAATTATCAAGTTAAGCATCACTTTTTTTTAGACACGAACATACAATCTTTCCTCACTCATGTGTTTTATTTTCACACTAGCTGCGCCCTGCGGTTTTAACTGCGTAGACCGGGATGACTGTGTTAATCCAGGGTGTCCTCTATACCAAATTTTATCAAAGTTGACCCGACGTTTGAGCGTGCAGAAGTAACAAACAAACATACAAACACAAACACATATACACACACAAACACACACACACACACACACACACACACACACACACACACACACTCACACACACACTTACAAACTTTCTTCTTTAAAATATTAGTGTGACTAACACTACACTTACACACATTCTATTAAAGGCTTCCTCTCCTGTATACTGTGCCACTCTTGACATCGTCGTCTGTAGCAACCAATGTAAATTTCATTTATGTGAGAATGCTGGTATCCATAACACAAGTTAAATCTTTTTTTGGATACCAGAGTTCATACTATTTTTGTATACGCATGGTTTAATAAAAAAAAATTTATTTATTTATTTATTTAATATTTGTGCACAATAAACTTACAAAGGCGGACTTAATGCCTGGGGCATTCTCTACCAGTCAACCAAGGGTGGTGAAGAGATAGCGTTGCAAAAGCATAGTGTGTGTGAAAACATAATATAATAAGGTATCATAATTAAAAATATAATATGTACCTACTTGTATATTATATATGATACCTGGTACTTGCTGACAGGTCAACAAGGGCCTCCCATACCTAATAATAGTAGCACTGGCATATGAGAACACCAGCTTTTGCCCGCGGCTTCGCCCGCGTGGATGTCGGCAAATGTCCCACGGGAATGTACTACCGGGATTAAAGTACTTTGTGTATTAATCCAAGTAAAAAATGTCTTCTCGCACTTTCAACGTGTCGTTTTGCATCCTCGTCAAATTTAATTTCCATGGCACCAACATCGTAATCACGACAAAATAATCAGCCGTCCTATAGGCACATTTGCGTCGAGTAGGTATTGAAGCTTTCTATGGGACTTTTGGGCTTCTGACTACCTGTAATGACTATCAAAGATCGACGAATGACAACCGGGAGCAACGGCTTAACGTGCACTCCGATGCACGGAGGAGTCTCGGTATGTAAAGATGGTCACCCATCTACGAACCGACCGCGGCAAGCGTCCATCGACCCGAGCGGCTGTTATCTCTTAGCCACGAAATTGATTATTTATGAGCAAATAATCCGCCATGACCTGAGAAGCTACCAAGCCATCGCGTGTTGTGATCAACCTTATTAGTTTTTATTGTAACTTGGTTGACAATAGCAGCCATGGTATGGAGAGATTCATTAGACAACAGCCGATTGATTTTCAACAATATCTTCACAGTTATCTAGGTATCTATACCAATATTTAAAGAGGTAAAATTTGTTTGTTTGTAAGTTTGTATGTAGGGGGAATCTCTGGAATTACCAGTCGGATTTGAAAATAGTACATTTTGATACAAGTGGGGAAAGTTTGTTATTGCATTCGAGGCGGAATTAACACCCGAGCCGTAGGCGAGGTTGTTTTTGAGCCGAGAACTGCAATAACAAATATCCACGTGTATCAAACAACGTTTTTCAATACACTTTTGAAGAAATAAAATAAAATTACGAAAAATATTTTTGTCATGAATTATTAGGAAACTATGGAGAAGCTGGTGGCTAAGTAATAACAGCCGCACGGGTCGGTCCATCAGGTTAAGCTACGCTTGCCGGGGTTGGTCCGTGGATGGGTGACCATCTTTACATACCGAGACTCCTCCGTGCCTCGGAAAGCACGTTAAGCCGTTGGTCCCGGCTGTCATTCGTAGATCTTTGACAGTCGTTACGGGTCGTCAGAAGCCCGAAAGTCTGACAATCAGTCTTACCAAGGGGTATCGTATTACCCAGTTAATGGGTTGTGGAGGTCAGATATGCAGTCGCTCCATGTAAAATAATGGTATTCAGCTGCATCCGGTTAGACTGGAAGCCGACCCCAATATAGTTGGGAAAAGGCTAGGCAGATGATGATAGGTACTTATAAGTTATTTGTGGCAATTTTTAATGTGGACCAACCCTCTCGAATAAAACAAAAAAAAAATCCAAATCGGTCCAGCCAACTTCGAGTAATCGGGGAACATACATAAAAAAAAATTAAAAAAAAATAAATAAAAAAGGTTCCGACGAATTGAGAACCTCCTCCTTTTTGAAGTCGGTTAAAAATAGAAAATTCTAATATTTTTGAGTTTAGAACACAAACTTCTTTCTTATATCTAGGTATGACACAAATAAAATATGTTAATTTGTTCATAAACGTTTTATTATTGTAATAATCATGGTTTTTGGTGATATTCTATTTAAAAACATTATTTAAATATTCAAAAAATATTAACGCCGTAAAGACGCATACCTCTTTGCAGAGATTAAAAAGAAACATTCACTTCCGAATAGAGACGGTGTGAATAGAGGCATTGAACCAATTTGGACTAAGTATAGGTATAAGTTATTTACGTTACGGGTCGTCAGAAGCCCGAAAGTCTGACAATCAGTCTTACCAAGGGGTATCGTATTACCCAGTTAATGGGTTGTGGAGGTCAGATAGGCAGTCGCTCCATGTAAAATAATGGTATTCAGCTGCATCCGGTTAGACTGGAAGCCGACCCCAATATAGTTGGGAAAAGGCTAGGCAGATGATGATAGGTATAAGTTATTTGTGACAATTTTTATTCGCGCACACGCTTTGGAAAATGAAAAATCGCACGCGTGTGAAATATATTGCATTGTGAACCTAATCGTAGTGCGATATGAAGCAGTTTTCGAGGCAGTGGTGTATTGAAAAATATTTTTCATTTGATAGCCCAATTTTTGAGGAAGCCTAAAGACTAATTAACATCACGCTACGACCCTAAGGAGCCGAGCAAAAAGAACAAAAAGACAGAAAGAACGCTAAGGGAAAACGAAGTAATACCGCGGGCTGGCCATGCAATGTAAAGCGGTGGGTCGAGGGAACAAGAAATTTCACGCGGACGAAGTCGCGGGCGGGCGCTAGTTATTATAATAATAAATGTTCAATATGTAGTTACTTCCTTCAAAGCAATATTTAGTGCCAACGAAGTATGTACACATAAAGTACTATTAACACTTTTAAAGTCATGTCTTAAACATGTTTCACTTTTGAATTTTCAAAGAGTCGGTTAGTCAAAAGATGAAGCTAGTTGCCCATTCCAAAGCGTAGTAGGTTCCTATGGAGAAGAACGGGCAAGAAACTCCATGGAAAAGCTTTTAAATGAAAATATATAAATAATATGACGACACTGAGAGGATCTTAACATAGGTGGTGAACATGGACAACCATATGTACACACCACACACCCAATCAGACACACACTCTCACACCCTCACACACATATTATACATCTACCTTTAATTATTTTATTTTAATGTCTAACTCAATTCTCCGAAATTAACAATAACATTAGAAGCATTATATCATTTTACGTCATTGTACCTTAGAGGACCGGACTGCTTCTCCTTAACACAGGTTCCTAGCTAGGAGAGCAGTACTCACCCACACGTTTTGAGAAATGTAATAGTGCTTATTTTGTGAATCTGTATTTTTAACGTGTACCCACTGCAATCCTTTGTTTTCAGTAAATAAATTTATATATAACTTAACTTACTTATATATAACAAGTAGCAAGGGGAGTAGAAGAACAGTTAAATTATAATAATGCTATCAACAAGTAAAGCAATGGTTCACATACTTCATAAAATATAAAAATGCCCAATGACGGTATACAGAGAAAAGTTCTTTACCTCCCGTGCTAGTCAAGGACTGTGGTTACGGCAAGGTAAGATTCTCGCTCATGGAATAGTAGTCATAATGTACAAATAAATAAATAATAAAAATATTAGTAGGCAAGCTAAGTGAAATTAAAATAACATTAAAAGATTAATTACTTATATTATAGGTAAATAAACAAATACATAACTAACTAATAATAAAAGATGCAATGATGTCACTTCTAAGTCTGTCAGTACATTATGTAGGTGCTATGTAGTTAATAATAATAATTTAATGATAAACATGTTTTGTGTAACGGGTTAAAAACTTGTTCTACCTGAATTTAAACATGAATTGAACGTGTGACAACAATTGCTTTTTATTTAATTTTGTTAATAAAAACCAAAAAATATACATTCGTTTTTTAACCGACTTCGAAAAGGAGGAGGTAGGTACTCAATTCGTCGGAACCTTTTTTTTTTTTTTGAATTTTTTTTTTATGTATGTTTCCCGATTACTCTAAGATGGCTCGACCGCTTGGGTAGTTTTTGAGTTAGCTTCAATAATACGTATTTTTTTCCCACTTATATGGATGATGTTCTAGTTTGTTTTGCAGGTAGTGGTATTAGAATTTGTGTTGGGTAGGTACCACAACTAAAAAGTGAAAAATAAAAACTTTTTTACAAAAAAATACAACCGACTTCCAAAAACAACACTACAAAGTGAAAAATAACTTTAATTTCGCAAGTCAGTGGCAAAAAACGAAAATATATTTAACCAGACTTGCGAAATTAAAGTTATTTTTCACTTTGTAGTGTTGTTTTTGGAAGTCGGTTGTATTTTTTTGTAAAAAAGTGTTTATTATAAATTACCTACTTATCTGTTGTCTAGTTTATAAATAAAAGATTTGATAACAAGAAACATGAACTAGCTTTTAAGAACCAGGAAAAATAGAACAAAACTTTAGAAGATTTTGGATTTTCCCATCTTCAATAATACAAAATTGGCCAACTGCGAGTCGGAGTGCACACGAAGTGTTCCGTACCACAGAACAATATTTAACACAACATATTTTAAAAATTTAGTTCAGTTTAAAAAAATACGCTTCTTGTATGATGGCCCCCTGGAACTTTTAACTTTACTTTATTTTTATGAAAATACTAAACGAAGACAATTGCAAATATAACTTTGTATTTTATAATGACACAGTGAATTACAAAGTTATTTTTTGCAGTTGCAGAAAATCGCCCTTAATTAAACAAAATACCCGAATCGGCGTTTTTAGTATTTGTTGATTAAATACAGTTTAAGGTACATGATATACAGAAGTTTCAAGTTCCTAACTCGTTCAGTTGTTGCGATAGAGCTCGTACAGAAATATGCGGCCCCCTATCTCTTAATTTTTGAAGATAAAAAAAATTAAATTATTTTTGTACACCACTCGATGAGTTCTAAACAATGAATGCCAGGGTTAGAAGATTTTTTTTTTCAAAATCAAAAGTTTTATTGTATTGGGGTCTCCATTCAATAAAAATTGGATTTTGAAAAGAAAAATTAAGTTTATTTTATTATTATTTATTGTTATAGCAGCAATAGAAATACATAATCTGTGAAAATTTCAACTGTCTACCTATTACGGTTCATGAGATACAGCCCTCTGACAGACAAACGGACGGATGGATAGTGGAGGCTTAGTAATAGGGTTCCGTTTGGCACCTTTCGGGTACGGATCCCTAACAAGATTTACGAGTAATTTATTTCTAACTATCACATAACTCAAGTTATCACGAGGTAAAGTCGATCATCCACTGATATGTAGGTGCACGGGGAGGTCCGCCATGGCTGCCGCGATTCGTTTCGTGCGTAATGTGGCCCCGTGAGTCATAGTATTTTCACCTACATGTTCATACTAGCAACACGTGCGTAGCTTAGCTGTAAACTGCTGTGGAGCGGTGACTTTATTTTGGTACCTCCTTGGATCACTAATTACCTACGTGAGATGAGATGTAGAAAAAACACGAGTTTCCTGTGAAAAATAAAAATCATCGTTCACACAACAATCATTCTGCTTATCCATTTGTAAAATTACTGGTCGTAATGATAGCTTGTGATACGATGTGATCACTGTTGAAAAGCATTTTAATGTGTACATGTTGAGTTTAATTTAATTTAGTTATAGTATTATAGCTTAAACCAATTTGGAGTAATGAATGATGGTGGATTATTGGATCTAAACAAGTAGGTAGCTCGAATAATTTAGCAAAATATTTATATACTCATTACACTTAAATTGATTTGAATATTAGGGATAATTTTGCTATCATTCGTGGATCTTTGACAGTCGTTACGGGTAGTCAGAAGCCCGATAGTCTGACAACCAGTCTTACCAAGGGGTATCGTATTACCCAGTTAATGGGTTGTGGAGGTCAGATAGGTAGTCGCTCCATGTAAAATAATGGTATTCAGCTGCATCCGGTTAGACTGGAAGCCGACCCCAACATAGTTGGGAAAACGCTTGTAAACAGAAGCCAAAATGTGTAAAACATGGAGCGGCTGCCTCCGATCCAATCCCAGTAACTGGGTAATACGACTGAATCTGATTTGGATGGTTCTTTTTTTATTTGAAAGGTAGTAAATTAAAAAAAAAACTTTATTTCGGATAAACATCATCCATAGGTTAGTAAGCAAAAAGAAAAACAAAAAGATAACTTACTCGTATACCAATAGATATAAGTTATCTAAATAAATAGACCACATTTTTATGAGATATTTTATTGTATTTTTTTTTGATGATTTTTTTTTAAATAAAAAAAAATCAAAAAAAAATGTCTCATAAAAATGGGGTGAAAATATAATATGATAGGTAAATATCCCGGTACATATAACATAGTGCAGAATAAATTGTTGCAAAAAAAATTATGCTCGCGAGGCTAGCTTATGTAAATACGTAATGAAGAAAATTAAATAAAGATAGAAGAGCACAAAGGTACTGCTGCTACTTCATTTTGTTCAGTATTATTTATCAAAATAATTCATTTCATTTATCAAGTTCACTAGAAATGAGTTAATCAGTTATCATACAATAATTGTTGCTGTGCCCTGATGGGGTCTACAACGGCTCTTAGCTCTAAGCCATTTGTTAACATCTTAATTTACCTTGTGGAACGCAAATAAATGAATATGAATAATTGTAACAAAATCTGCAAAACTCGATCTAACTGCGAATACCTCACAGTAGGTACGTGACGATGTGTGAACATGTTATCGCAGTCGCACTAGAACGTGACAAAATATTCAATATTACAGCCATCAAACAGTTAAATGTACTTACTATGTACTGACATAGTAATTAATAATAATATATTTTATTATTATTAACATAAAAAGCAATTATTCTGATCAATTTATTTAATTTGTATGACAATATTTTAAAGAATACACATCATCTTGCTGCCTTTATCCCATATTACTTGGGGTCGGCGGGCGCAACACGTTTTCTTCTTCCATTCTCCCCGAATACACACGTAAACAAAATTTGCCCACCTCTTATGGTGATAAATAATATAGTGTAGGTACCTCGCCGAAACCCCACCTGCATCCTTTACGGCAGGCAGGAATTTGGTCACGGGCGCTCAGAGTGGGGACTCTGTCCGCCCACTGAGTGACCTCAGGGAAGACGGCGCACAGTGGTCACGCGCTGCCTTGCCGCGTAATGCTTTGCATACTTGTTATTTGCATAGTTAGGTTTCGGGGAGATAAAAAAATAAAAATGTTTATTTCATCAACTTAAATTAATTACATGATTTAGTTTGGAGGCACCTTTTAAGCAAAGATTTGCTTAGGTGGTCCAGCTCTTCCAGTTTACATAAACTATAAAGTTGAGACAATTTTTTTTTTTTTTTGAAATATGCCAAAGGTTTTTAACAAAACAAAACAATAAGAGAAAAAATATTTATATCCCTTTACAGTCTCCCCAGAGATGTGCCGATGTGGGTTCCTGATTGGTCTTTTAAGAGGTAACGGTGCCCCTTCTATGTACACCATTGCGGTGGTTTTAGTGAGGCAAAAATCCCACACTCCCCATTCCTTCCCCAAAGCCCGGGCGCCTTTTGAAGGTTTCCCCCGAAAAGAAAAAAAAGGTAGCTAATCCAATATCTTTTAACATCCCTCTCCTCGTCTCCTGCATTTCCTCTCTCCGTGTCTTGTAAATTGTCAATAATAATGTTTTTTTAATGTTTTTAAGTTAAGGCCAGGTAGACCAAGTGAAGTAGGCATTTAACGCTACCACTCTTCTCGCGAAACGAGCCGTGCTTGCACTTACGTCGCCGACATGAACTTAAAAAGCCGAGGGAAGTGTCACAGTATAGGTAAGCGTGTCGTGTCGTGTAGGCAGTAGGTCAACTTTGTTTTATTAGTTTGTTTTAAAAAAATACTAAAATACGAGAGTTAATTCATTAACAGCTTATTTTATATAATGCGTAGTAATTACAAAAACTTAAGATATTTCTACGTAATAAATGCAATTATGCTAACTAAATCATATTTGATTAAATAATTTGACATTTTAATTTCTTATCAGGCTAAGCTACTTATGCTACGACATCCACGGCTGCTGGCGGAGCCGCGCGCGAGCACAAATCTTTAAAGGAGAGTAGTGCTGTCAACTAGCGCCGCCATTGAGAAAAAAATCATAATTTTGGAACATTTAGATATTTTCTATGTTCATATTTTTAGTCAGATAAGATAGGTCAGGTGAGGTCAAAAAATCAACACTAAACCTCCTAGGTTCGAAGCCTCAGCAGTTTACACCAAAAACGGGCGTCGAACCTAATAAGTATATTAATTCTAATAAATTAGCAAAAGAGGGCGAAAAACGAGTTAAAAAAAATGACATGCTGTAAATACAAATCTTGAGTGCAAAATTACGTTGTGACCTTTGCTCAGATATCTCTATGTAAAAAAGTATACAAATATCTGCACATACCTAAGTATTGCTGCCCGGCGAGCACGGCCTACTGTGACATGGCTTATGAGTAGTTATGAGTCACACATTTTATCACATTTTGGACGATAAAACAGTTTTGTCTTAAATGTTAGCACGGCGGCGTGAGATAATTTCTTGACATGTGACATAACTTCTTGACGTATAGTTGGGACTCTTTTATTTGCTAATAAGGGCGCACCAATTATATCACAATGTCACATTTTGACGGTGACTAAGAAATTTTTTATTACGTTCATTCGGAGATGATGATAAGATTTGAAAATTGAAAAAAATAATATTTGCCTGCTAATTACTCTGCACCAAATGGCAATAAATTATTTTCTTGCATTATGTGGTGGTGGTTTATTTGTGTGAAGCATTGCGCGTGATAACCAAAAACAAAATTGTAATGAGTTATTTAATCAATTACTATTTTTTATATTTTTAAAGGGTTTTTTATAAACAATTCGCGTGGAAACCAACAAAAAATAAAAATAATTTAAGTAAACACATAAATTACTATTTTTTATATTTTAAATGTTTTTTTCATGTTTTTATAAAAATTGGCACAATATTTAGAAATATAAATAATATGCGCGTGGAAACCAACAAAAAACAAAAGAAAGAAGAAAGAAAGAAAGAAAATACGTTTGTTTGCGGTAAACATGACGCAAAGGACAACAAAATAAAATAAACAATGTAAAAAGCAAGAAAAAAAAAATAATAATGATTTTTTTTTTGTTACCTACATATTGAGAATTAGGGGTTTATGGACTTTATAAAGGGGGGCCAAATTTTCATTATTTTTGCGATAGAACACCGTTTTCGAGATAAAAGCAAAAGAAAAGAAAAAAAAAATTATTTGGTCGCATATTCATATGGTCTTAGACATTTAAATTTTTTCAATTTACTATGTCACACTATGAACTTAGCAACAAGAAAGGCATGTCGCGCCTCTAGATTATGTCACATAGTTGACCCGTGCTAGCATTTAAGACAAATTCTAAGACATGACATAATTTATCATGTCTTGTCACAAACGTCTTGGGTACGCCCGCGCTCGCCCCGCTGGAGGGGCTTGTGACTCAATGATAACAGCCGCGTGGTTCGATCGAAGGTTAAACTTCTCTTGCAGCGCATTGGTTCGAGGATGGTGACCATCTTTACATATCGGGACCCCTCCGTGTCTCGGAAACCACGTTAAGCCGTTGATCCCGGCTGTCATTCATAGATTAACAGATTAACAGTCGTTACTGGTAGTCAGAAGCCCAAAAGTCTGACAACTAGTCTTACCAAGGGGTGTCGTGTTACGTGGCATCGTTTGACTATGATTGGGCCGAGACCCCAATACCGTGGTCAAAATTAATTACACATCACTTAAGTAAATGTTTAAAGACCACCTCATACATCCTACATGTGCCTTAAACATGTAATCAGAGTGACATCTGCACATCACGCGGCTTCGCTTGACATCATGACAGGATGCGACAAAACACGAACACTTATTAGTTATTACACAAGACAACTCGAAGGCCGACACTGAAACAATACTTTGTAATGTCAGGGCTACACCAACGTCAAAGTCAATAAACATCGCAGTTATTATTCCGATAATTATCGCGATAAATTGAGAGGCCACACTTGAACGCCGCCACCGAGTTATCACCACGTCAAACGGCAATGTAAATGCCGTTGTAAAATTATCGCGATTAGTTATGGCTACGCCTACGGCCTACGTCCATCATCGCGATATTCAACGGCGATTCCCGTTGGTGTAGCCCGGAATTATAAAATGTTTATACATTATTTAGAGGTAGTTTTTATTACAATAGTTTCGGTAAAGACACTTATAATAAATGTAGAAAGATGCGTGGCCTTTTGATTTCAAGAATTTCAGGATCTATATTTTATTTCTACGGTAATGAATACGTCCTGGCTTTTTTTTTTAGTGGATGGGAAATCATCAAATGACTTCTCTCGCTCTGGGCAGAGCGGGAGGGCGTGTCAGACTTTTACCAACCAACACTAAAACCCACTCGTGTTCCTTCAGTAGGCTGTGCCAGGGCCACGGTATCTCTTTCGAACTACCCGCGACCCCGGATACGTCCTTTTTTTTTTGTGGATGGGAAATCATCAAATGACTTCTCTCGCTCTGGGCAGAGCGGGAGGGCGTGTCAGACTTTTACCAACCAACACTAAAACCCACTCGTGTTCCTTCAGTAGGCTGTGCCAGGGCCACGGTATCTCTTTCGAACTACCCGCGACCCCGGATACGTCCTTTTTTTTTTTTGTGGATGGGAAATCATCAAATGACTTCTCTCGCTCTGGGCAGAGCGGGAGGGCGTGTCAGACTTTTACCAACCAACACTAAAACCCACTCGTGTTCCTTCAGTAGGCTGTGCCAGGGCCACGGTATCTCTTTCGAACTACCCGCGACCCCGGATACGTCCTTTTTTTTTTTGTGGATGGGAAATCATCAAATGACTTCTCTCGCTCTGGGCAGAGCGGGAGGGCGTGTCAGACTTTTACCAACCAACACTAAAACCCACTCGTGTTCCTTCAGTAGGCTGTGCCAGGGCCACGGTATCTCTTTCGAACTACCCGCGACCCCGGATACGTCCTTTTTTTTTGTGGATGGGAAATCATCAAATGACTTCTCTCGCTCTGGGCAGAGCGGGAGGGCGTGTCAGACTTTTACCAACCAACACTAAAACCCACTCGTGATCCTTCAGTAGGCTGTGCCAGGGCCACGGTATCTCTTTCGAACTACCCGCGACCCCGGATACGTCCTTTTTTTTTTGTGGATGGGAAATCTTCAAATGACTTCTCTCGCTCTGGGCAGAGCGGGAGGGCGTGTCAGACTTTTACTGACTAAAACCCACCAGTGTTCCTTCAGTTGCCCGTGCCAGGGCCACGGTATCTCTTTCGAACTACCCGCGACCCCGGCGGCATCGGCCCAATTGACCCCGTCACTGCTGACATCTCTTTGAGGCGCGCGTGGAACACAACGCGCCGTCGACCCGGGCCTGGTCCTTACCGGAGGGCGAGCTGCCCATTACTCGTCGTCCGCAAGCCCGCGCCTACGGTGGCCGGGAATCGGCGATCGATTCCCGCCGCTCAGGGTGTCTCCTACGGCGGCTAGGGGCGCGAGGTCGCGGCTGTTGCCTCTCCCTCACGCGTTCCGCTTCCTCCTTCGCGAGCATTACTGCTTCGCAGAAGGAGGTGACGGCCTCCCATGCACTCTCGCTCCGCACCATGGCCTGGACTAGGTTTGGACGCGAGAGATCGCCGCCGCCGAACGCCTCCGTGAGAACACGGCGGTGCTCCGCCCAAGCCAGGCAGACCTCCACTGTATGCTCCACCGTGTCCTCCGGACGATCCACACAATGGTGACACCCGGGTGTTTCCTCCCGCCTTATCCGAAATAGGAACCTCCCGAAACAACCGTGTCCGGTGAGGACCTGCGTCAGGCGGAAGGTGAGGACGCCGTGGCGCCTCTCCAACCACTCCTCAAAGAGGGGACTTATCGCCGCAATTGTGGCGTGCCCAGCACTGAGTTGCGACAATCGCACTCTCCATGTCGCCATGAGATCCCGCCGGAGCTCTGCCCCGGATACGTCCTGATCTGTGACCATTTAGTCTAGACCTCTAGCTTTAACAGATTCTGTAATAAGGTAGATGCTTACCTAGTTGGTTTCTTCCATATGTGACGGGCCATTCTCGTAATTGCATTTCGCTTATCACTAAAAACCAGCCAAGTGCGCTCGCGCACAAAGGGTTCCGTACCATTATCTATAAAAACGGCAAAAAAATCACGTTTGTTGTATGGGAGCCCCCTTAAATATTTATTTTATTCTGTTTTTTAGTATTTGTTGTCAAAGCGACAACAGAAATACATCATTTGTGAAAATTTCAACTGTCTAACTATCACGGTTCATGAATACAACCTGGTGACAGACGGACAGACAGACGGACGAAGAGACGGACGGACAGCGGAGTCTTAGTAATAGAAACCTAAAAAAATCAAAGAGCATTCTCATAATATGACTGATATACTGCCTAGCCCTTCGGGGTATACCTACTGACGCGATGTTATGTTATGTTATGTTATGTTATGTTATGTTATGTTATGTTATGTTATGTTATGTTATGTTATGGTATGTTATGTTATGTTATGTTATGTTATGTTATGTTATGTTATGTTATGTTATGTAAAGAACAATAAAAGTACCTGTTCAAACTAACATCGTTACTGTATTGTACTAGTAGACACCGGTAAACTCAATTACCATTCTCAATGAACACTAGGTCATGACGGCTCTGAATGACAATCAAAATCATTTCGAATCCTATTGGAATCACAATGGCCTTGCAGCTGATAATTGTACCAACAATTGTTGACATTAATTATATAACACGAAGTAATACTAATTTGACAATGGAGGCAGCACCGGTTCTGATCGGGGCGTGTGTTTGGAGACCAGACAATGTACGCTCTTAGATATAACACGGAATTAACAATAGAATACGTGCCGGTAAACTTATTTAGTTGTTCTGATCAAATTGTTTTAACTGGCACATGCTGACCATCATTGGCAGCTTGCCCTTTTGATCACTACCAGGGTTATACCAAATTAACGATGTTCTATGTTAGAAGGTTCCCTTTCCGCACTTAGTCCTTCATGTGGACCATTGTGCGTGGACCATGGCGGCCGTCGGTTGTTATTTCAACCAGCCCACCTCCTTCCAGAAGTTGATTAGGTCTCCTGGTCTCTTGAGAACATCTGTGAAATATCTGGTGGGCAAGGGTTGCTGTACTAATCAGGGTGACGCCTGTGCATTCAAAGAGCACATGCGCAACGGTTTCCTCAGCCTTCATGCAAGCCCTGCACAGGAGACTGTCCGTTATGCCTATTGTGTGGAAGTGTTTGTTTAGTGAGCAGTGTCCAGTGATGGTCGCCGTCACCAGGCGCAGGCCGTTCCTGTCCAGGCGTAATAAACGTCTGGTTAGCGTAACATCTAGAGATAGCATAGCCTCCCTGGACTGCCTGAACCCGGTGTCAAGACAACCAACTCTCCGCTTGATTGTGGGTGAACTCCTGTAACCACCTGCGTAGCTGGTTGAAGGGGATGGGTATCATTGGTTCGGGTCCACAGACCGACGCGCTGGATGCTCTCCTAGCTAGTTCGTCACCTGCGTCGTTACCTAGTCAAATAAACGATGATGGACTGTGTGACAGTTGGTATGGCTTAAAAAGGAGCGACTACTCAGATGAAGGCTAACATGTAAGGAAAAAAAAATATATACGGTCGAATTGAGAAACCTCCTTTTTTTGAAATCGGTTAAAAAGACATAATTATTGCGTAGACCATAAATTAATTGGAGTAACAGTTGAAACCGATGCTTTTATCAGTTTAGCAAAGGGCTAGCAATGTTCTAATCTATTAAGTTTAAGATGAGGTGGCTCACGATGACATCTACGTTAATAACAAACGGTAATTTTAAAATTATTAGTCCCGGTTCACACTAGGTCAGTTTTACCACTGGCCGACTATCGCATCTTGCTGTTTTTTTTTTTTTTTTGAATAGACTATACTTAATACCTTTATTTTGCATAAAAAGGTTTTACACACTATAATCTGCCGGTTGACAAGCCAGTCATAATCATCATAATCATTTCACCCGCATAAGCCTCTCCCAAGCACCGCCACTTCGACCGGTTCTGCGCTTCCCGCATCCAGCGGATTCCAGCGACCTTTACAAGGTTTCCGTCCACCTTTTGTGAGGTCTTCCAACGTTACGTATTCCGGTACGCGACCTCCACTCCAGTTCAGAACCGTTCGGCCCCAAAGCAGTATGCCAATATTCTGACCCGACCGAAATCGTGGCTGAATGTAAATTTGTCGTCGCCGATATTTTTATCGGGACATTTTTATATGCAGCCGACACTTATGTCTTTCCGGTAAATCTGTCGGTACCACCTAATGTGAACCGGGCCTAAACACTATTACCAAAACAAATATCCTTCTCTGGGCTGTCTAATAATTAATTAATCCTTTCCAAACTATGAATCATAAAGCTGGCAATATCTTCCTGCTTTCAAATAGAACCAATCGGTATTCGAAGTGCGGTAATTATGGGAGTGATCCCACTGAATAAAGCGGTCCTAGGTTCAACAGTGGACGATTCCACCCAAGCTTATGATGAGATGGGGAACTCCCATAATCGTAAATGGCACTTAAGTACCTAGGCACAATTAAAACTCAACACCTAAACGATTTCGTATGATCTTTATCAAAGTTTTAAGCGAATCTTAATTGCTATGGATTTCCCCAAAACGATTTGTTTTGTGAAAACTGTGTAACATTTGTTAGTGATTGTCATTACGTACATTGTACAATGTATGAACCAAATGTATGAGCCGGAAGTGTCTCATTAACATTCAATTTTGTTGGAACACAATTGGGTGTAAAGATTTTTTGTGTTGAAATTGAAACTGAATTGTAATCTGTAAATTGAATGAGTGATGTTGTTTGTCGTTTGATATGGTGTTGTATTATTAATATCTTTATTAAAAAGACTCGTCAGTCACCATCTTTTTCATATAGTTATTTAATTGATAACATCTAATCAGGGTTATCAATCAAAGTTTTCTATCAGCGCCAAATACACTCCTTACGTAATAACTACTAAGGGCCTATTTTCCGATGTCCGAAGAGCCACTACTTACCGAATACCTAAATTCAAAAATGGAATAGAATTTGTATGAAATTATCTGCCAAGTAAGTTACTAGGAACTTAATCATAGGTGGATTACGTAAGTTCCTAGTAACTTACTTGGCACTTGGCAGATAATTTCAAACAAATTCTGTTCCATTTTTAACCGACGAAAAAAAGGAAGAGGTTCTCAATTCGACACGTATTTTTTATTTATTCGGTGTGTAGTGGCTATTCGGACATCGTGAAATACGCCCTAAATCTCTTAAAACTCAATCTATACTATTATTATTATAAAAAGTTAAAATTTGAGAGTACCTATGTAGGTATGAAGGTGGTAATCTTCGGAACTACTGATCCGATTTCGAAAATTCTTTTACTAATGGGAAGCTACATTATCCCTGAGTGCCATAGGATATGTTTATGTTAAAACGAGAAACTTCACGCGAACGAAGGACGACGACGGTGAGAAACTAGTAGGTACCTATATTATCCTAATTAGAGGTATATAATCTATATAAATAAAAGCGAAAGGTCACTCATTCATTCATTCACTCACTGATTAAACACGAAATCTCAAAAACTACTGGCCCTACCAAGATGAAATTTAGCACAGAGGTAGATTATGAGTAGGAGACGTCAGCTAACAAAGAATTTTGTGAACTCACCCCGTAAAAGAGTGAAATAGGGGGTGGAAGTTTGTATGAAAATTTTTATTCCTTGAGTTAATAAACTTGAAACTTAGCACAAATATTTATCTAAGTAAATTAGGATTTTTGTCGTTTTTTGTTTTTCTAAACTACCCCCTGAAGGGGAATTGGGGGGTGTCAAAGTTTGTATGGACGAATTTTAAGGAAGGATTTTTGTTCCTGTGGGATATTTACCGACATCCACGCGGGTGAAGCCGCGGCCAAAAGCTAGTTAATTATACATGCGAAAGTAAGTTTATTTGGGTGAATTTCAACAATTGCCATTTTTCTTATCATATCGGTGAACTTTTTCATTTATATATATTTTTTATTTTTTTCATGTTTAATGTAATATTTAGGATACTAAATACTCCCTTATTGGTAACCATCAACGTATCTTTTAAGACTATGGAGAAAATTCAGTTTGAATTCTGGTTTCCACCGATGTGACAATCCGGCACCGATTATCTTTTCTGTACACCGATATGATAAATTTATTCACCGATGTGATATACATATACAGCGATATGATAATCTATCCACCTTTGAACATCAAAAAAGAAATAGTAGGCTTATACATTTTTGAAGGAGTGACTAAGAACTGAATATCTGAACTAAGGGTATTATTTTCTTAGAATAAAAAATAATGTTTTTTTTTATTATCATTGTGTTTATTTAAAAGAAGTATAAAAAACAAAAATTTCTTGTACGTTATTGTACAATACACATTTATTAATGTGGCGATCAAGCTAATTGTTTTGCCATGTGTACACTTAAAACATTGTGGCGTTCTAGGTTCAACAATACTAAGAATAGAAACTTTATATAAGAAAACTTTATATACCTAATTAATCAGCCTTTTAAGTTTAACCTTAATCATAACAACACTACAATAATCACAGCTTTAATTATCACTTAATTTAATATTTTTAAAATCTTTGTTCTCAGTGCGTAAGTATCATAGATTACATAGAGATCGCTTATATCTTACATCTAGCAAATAATCTTTACCCTTAAAAAAAAAACTTAAATTAAATCTGTCAGTATAATTTGGTTATTATGTTAATCAGCCTTTAAGTTCAACATAAATCACTACAGAACTTGAACCGTCTTCGTACTCCACTTTTATTAAATTGCACCATAATTAGACTTTTAAGTCATAGAAGACTATGTAGTATACCTATAGTTAATCACAGCACTTAATTACGTACTTTTATAATTATTATCTGTTACAACAATTAAACCTTTTTTTTTCAATTAAAACTAAAAACAATAAAAATAAAAATTTTAAAAACAAATCAGCCCAGATCAAAATAAGTCATCATCAGTGTCACTGCAACCAAAATAATTAAATCTCTGTTTGATGTCAGGAGTTGGTTTACGTGGCTCATTTTTTTCTTTTTTAAAGTTAATTTTAGATTTTACTCTAAATATTTCCTCATCGGTGTCACTGTCTTCCACGGTAGGACTTGAAAATCTATTAGATGCTTTTACCGTATCCTCTTTATTTACGAATTGAGTTGATTCCTCTAAACCAACTAAAATGTTCGTGTCAATTTTCTCTAAAAATGAACAGGCAGGAGTACTTTGATCAAGATCTACATAGTTCAATAGCAAATTTTCAGACATTTTTGTCGAAGAGGATGATCTGGGTGCCGCATTTTCCGAGATTTTTAATGTATTTGATGGTGTAAAATACTTTGAATGTGATGGCTGTGGGAACAAAATTAATTTGTCAGTTAACTTTACTGGTCGCATTTTAGTGATATCTATTTTGGATTTAGTTCTGGATTTTTTATTACTCGAAGTAGAAAGTTGAGGTTTAGACTTAATTTCGTGTTCGGTTGACAAATTGTGGAAGTCTAGATGTTTGCCATGTGGACATTTAACAACATATTTCATACATTCATCTTCTATACAAGAAAGTCGACGTAAAACTATACGATTTTTAGCTTCTTTAGTCCAAATGACTTGTTTGACTTGCAATGTTCCACGAAATGTGTTCAAATTTGTAGGGAGAAGCCAGTCCTTTTCTTCAACTTCATATTCTTCTACAGTACTAATTTTCACGCCTTGGACAGCAGATTTTAAATAGTTTACAAAAGAGTCTATATTATTCATATCACCATCGTGTGCAACAAATCGATCCGCCGTTCGCTTCAGTAGCCCACCTACTCCATCTG
This sequence comes from Cosmia pyralina, assembly GCA_946251885.1. Taxonomy (NCBI): domain Eukaryota; kingdom Metazoa; phylum Arthropoda; class Insecta; order Lepidoptera; family Noctuidae; genus Cosmia; species Cosmia pyralina. The sequence goes on from OX276342.1 coordinate 1,291,098, forward strand.
GCGCACCTTTTCCATGACCACATTCACTATAGTTCCATATTATGTTAGTCAGAGAAGAGCAGTAAATACTGAGTTGGGACATAATATAAAAAATTTTCTTATTCCGATACTGGCCTGATGGAGAATCAGAAATAATAATAAGATTCTGAACAATTGGAGCTTCCTGTTTAATTTCTTCTAATATTGGAACAAGGTGAGCCCAAACGGCGGCAGCATCATGGCGCAGTGAAGAACTAATAGTGCAGAAACATTGAGTTGTTATATTCTCTTCCTTATTTTTATAGTAAATTACAGCAGTGTGTAATGTGAATTGTTGACGACTGCCACCAAAGTGCATAGATTGTATTTCGGACCCGTACTTGGAGCTATAGTTCTCACTAAAGTCAATGTGAACGACACAATCCTTTTCAGTCATGTTTTGTTTGTAGTGCTTAAAAGCTTGACTTTGATTTCGTATATTACTACAATGTGTTAAGAACGGTTTCAGATTGTTTTCAAATATTTTGATTAGTTGTAATGGTTTAACGGTTATTTTTACTTTTTCTACATTAACGGCTATTTTATCGACTCCATTTTTTTTGTAATTCTTTTTTATCTTCTTCCAATTCCAATAAATAACATCTTTGGAGTTATCAAATTCTTGATAATTTAAATGACGATTCTTACAGACAGGACATGTTCTTTGCAGGCATTCTACCTTAAAAATATCACAGCAAATACTACTTAGAATTTCAGTCGTGGTGTTTTCTTTTATGATACGATTTCTTTTTAAAGATGATATAACAAGATCCATGTTCTCATGTTTCTCACATAGGCATGTATTTCTCAAGTTTAATTTTGGCTGCGTGACCCAAAACGGCCTCATTCTTGTAAAAGTGACGTAACTGATTGGAGGGTAGCCCGAAGTCAAATACTTTTTGTGTAAATTTTTAATTGTGTCTTTCATCAGCCTTTTCTGTTTTTTTACTCCATTTTGTGTGACAGTATCCTTTTTACCTGGGCAAAGATTTGAATTTTCATCATCCTCAAAAAACTGAACAACAATCTTACGGATACGTTTTTGCAGGTCTATATTTTTTGGCTTCGTTGGGATTCGTCTCACTTCTAAATTACTCTGTTTTAATTTCTTAAATTCTTGATGTAGTCTCATGTATCTCTTTTTGTACATTAGTTTCTCTTTATTAGCCTTTGCCAATTGTTTTCTTAAATCGTGTATTTGCTGAGTTTTAACGTTTTGATATTTACGAAATTTCATTTTAATGTCTTGTTTGAATTTAACAGTATTAAAGGATGTGTCTAAGTTAGGACTATTTGGGCGTAATGTTGATTCTTCTGAATTTATAGAACTAATACTTGGCGTTCGTAAAGGAGATGCTATTGATAAATCTAGGGGACTGCTTGTACGTAAATAGTGGGAACTACTCGCTACTATGGCATCAATACGCAAATTAGGACTATTACATCGAACATTCTGTCGCAATAGCCGTGGGCTATGAGGTCCTATTAGTTCTTGAGAAATACCGGGCTCATTATCTTGATTTTTCGGTAGCGATTCTGCGTCATTGGTCTCTGAAACACTTGTTGGGTTGTTGCGGGCACCATTTGCCTTATTTTTTTTCCGCTGATAATATGCACGGGCACTGATTCGGTTTTTCTTTTGTGCATTGCGACGTGCATGTGCAGTCATTTGGCTTCGGGTTAGGATAAGTCCAGCTGCCTTTCTTTTAGCTAAGCGTTCTCTGTCTTTTCTTAAATGCTGCTCTCTTAACACAGGATCACTTTTGATTTTAGCTTTTCTTATTCTTTCCATCAACCTCTTTCTCTCTTTTTTCTCCTCCTCGTTTAGTTTTGATTTCAGCATTCTTAAACAAAATTAATCTTAAACAAAATTACTCGAACGAATTGTGTGCGGCACGAGCTGCACACAAGTTAATATTTATGAAAGTTAAAAAATATAATATGTGTATATGTATGTATATAATGTATGGTTGTAGGTATGCTCCATTGTTTTTTTGTTTACTTTAATGAAATGACACTATGTCTACCAATATGATAAAATTACACCGAGGTGATAATATGATCTACCGATGTGATAAAACAATCCACCGATGTGACAAAACTATGCGTCGATCATGAATCAAAACACCGATATGATATTTAAGACACCGATTGATTTTTCTTATCACATCGGTGTAAATTATCACATCGGTGGTAAAAAAGACCACCGATTACAGCGATATGAGAACAGCGACGTGAGAAATTATCGACTTTTTTGAAAATTATGAAAAATGTATAATATTTAGGCTAAATTCAAGTACCTATAATGATGCTAATTTACTTACTATGTCTGTTAGAACCAAACAATCGTAATAAAACTTCACATTACACTAGAAAAATGCAACCACCGATAATATAAAATAATTGCTTGGAAGTAACTGAAATGTCGTACTTACGTAATTGGCGGGAATATGCAGCGATTTGACACACGTCCGTCCTGACTGCGCACTAGCACACACTAACGAGGGAAATAAAATTGGGGTGGGGACACTGTCGGACTCATCGATGCAAAGTTAGGTTTAAATTACTTTTGTGCAGCGATATGACAAAATTTTGCGAGACAAGTACATTTATGCCTCTCAGTAATAAATATTATGAATTACGTAATAAAATATGCTACATATTAATAATAAAACTAATATTCTATGAAATAGAATAAGTTATATTCTTAAGTTACTTATTTTTATAACGATATAAGCGTTTTTGCTTGTAAAAAAAGTAGAGGGACAGCACCGATGTGACAAAAATAGAGGTTTATGTATTTATTTCTACCTTTGTAAATAGACTTAGACAAATAATATTTTATGCCACAACCCAATAAATACCTAATGAATACAAAAAAAAATAGTACAGAACAATATTCCTTTTTTCAAATACTAATTTCAATGAAGACAAAAAAAAAAGTCGTTTGGGAAATTCACCCATTTGTTTGTAACGCTTTCACGCTAAAACCGCTGAACGGATTTAGATGAAATTTGACACACGGGTAGAAAATAATATAGGCTACTTTTTATCGACATACCACGCGGGCGAAGCCGCGGTCAGAATCTAGTTATATTATATCTCAACTAATTTTGTTTCATGAGTACATTTGTCCTATAATCTCACACACCCCTTCTACAATTGAACTAAGATTCCATTGTCAACAATGATCATGTCGTCAACATAAATTTCAACTATCATTTGTATTGTTTCAGGAATGTCGTGTGGTACATATAGCGGTGCAACATGGCGGGCGGGCAGCAACTGCGCTTGCTGCTCTGGAAGGACTACCTCATACGCAAGAGAAAGCTGGTCAGTGGTTACATTACTGCACAGGTTTAATAACGCATTCCTCAGCTAACTAAACTAGCTGGAAGCGACACCTTTTTAATCCTTTTTGATCTAAACTCTGAAGGTTAAATACAGGAAAAGCTTTTAAGCAGTGCGCTCAAGTTATTTATTTATTTATCAAACTCAAACTCAAAGCATTTATTTCAAATAAACCAGTTACAGGCACTTTTTAATTGTCAATGGGTCGGTCAGTCAGAAAGATGAAGCTAGTTGCCCATTCCAAAGCGTTGTAGATCCCTATAGAGAAGAACGGGCAAGAAACTCCACGGACACTCTTTTCAATCAAAATATTTTTACAAAATATTGGTTACATCGTTCATGTTGAAAATATACATGTGAAGACGTGCACGTTAAATAGCGTCCGTAATAAAAAGATAAAAACGAAAACAACTAAATTAAATATTAAAATTAAAAATAAGCCATGGCAGCTAAGAGACGACCAGTCCCAACTGACGGCGCCCGTTCACGAACATGACGCATGGATCAGCACCAATCCATCATCATATCATCCTTACAGCTATCATTACAGGCCGTAACCTAATGCGACTGTGTAGTCATCAACTTAAAAAATTACTTGTGTAACCTTATATGCCTGACAACAAATAATATTTTTTACCTTACATAACTAACTTCATTAAATAAAACTTGCGAATTCACTCAAAGACCACGAAAAAATCAGTCTGTCATGGACTTCGTTCACCACCCGGATTGTTCGGGTGAGGGGTGCTTTCGTCAGTAAATTCGTTCTGGCCCCGTGCGGGCGTCGCCGCCTCCACACATATCGGTCTGGTACGCTGAGTTCCAGATCGTGGTGGTCGTGGTCGAGTTGTAGGTCGTGGGTTACCCAGGCAGGCGCTTTACTTTGTGTAAATAATTTCATCACCACTGCTCTCAAAACGGTGAAGGAAAAGATCGTGAAAAGCGTGTGTCCTAGAACCAAACATTCGAAGACATGTAGCATCTACCAACCCGCACTGGGCCCGCGTGGTGGATGGATGGCCCACTCCCTCTCACTGAGAGCCTGTGTCCCAGCAGTGGCAACATTATAGACTGGTTATGTGTTCTACCCATAGATACCCGTGAATATGAATAACTTTCACTATTGGGACCAACTCTGAAATCTCGAAAAAAAATCAGCTGTTTCATATAAAAGTGATTATAGTCTCATAGTGAAAGTTGTTCATATTCATGGGTAGAACACCCTGTGAAAATTTGCGCCCTAGTTAAAAACTTTTCCTGTATATCACCTACGCTTCTGTTATTACTGAAAACAGAACCTACGCCTAATAGTGAAATTGGTATTCTCTTCAGGTATATCATACAAAAAGTTTAATGTCCAGTGTTTTAAACACTGTTTTAACCACATTATTTTGTTGCAGATCACACTAATGGGCATAGTGTGGGCGTCGGCAATAATGTTCAGTTTATACGTCGTTCGGGTTAATATAGATAATGAAGACTATCCCACGTGTAAGTATAACACCACACCACCACACCCACATCCGCAGCCTGTGGGCGGAATGTTCAGTAGGTTGCTAGACGTGTTCAGTATCGGTTTTAGCACAGAAAAGATTTATCTGTTCTGTGGGTTTTAGGATGCTGCTGGGGCTGCCTCGCACGTCAAAAATATTTGAAGAGGCTGATTGTTTCAAAACAATACGGATGATGCCTGGGTAAAAAAAAAAGAAATTCTATTTAGTACGTCAGTCAGATAATAAAATAATATTCGACACGTGTTTTTTACTTTATTATATTAATAGAAAATGACTGATATAACACGCATTAAAGTTGGGGAGTGGGGGCTCGCTACGTCACTTGTACGTATAAGATCTAGCTACACGTGACGTCACGCGATGTTTTAACTTAATGTATCGCCGTAATCTTTTGATTTTGTAGAAAAAGAAAAAATACGTGTTCAATATTTTGTATTAAACTACATTACGGACAAAAGAAAAATTTTCAGTCATCATCCCTATTAAATGCAAATGTATGTGGAGCTCGTGGTTAAGTAAAAATAGCCGCAAGGGTCGATCCATCAGGTGAAGCTACGCTTGCCGTGGTTGGTCCATCGATGGGTGACCATCTTTGAATACCGAGACTCCTCCGTGCCTCGGAAAGCACGTTAAGCCGTTAGTCCCGGCTGTCATTCGTGGATCTTTGACAGTCGTTACGGGTCGTCAGAAACCCAAAAGTCTGACAACCAGTCTTACCAAGGGGTATCGTATTACCCAGTTCCAGGGTTGTGGAGGTCAGATAGGCAGTCGCTCCATGTAAAATACTGGTATTCAGCTGCATCCGGTTAGAATGGAAGCCGATTCCAACATAGTTTGTAAAAGGCTAGGCAGATTGATTGATTTATTTTGTACGCAAATGTATAGCCTCCCTGATGCTGCGAATGCGAGACAGTGCCAGCAATATCTTAAACACCATTATAGAAAGGGTTGATTGCCCTCTTGTGCGGTACTGGACCAGGGTGCACACGGGTTCAGGCCAACTGTTTTTAATTTTACATAAGTTTTACTAACATAATTCCTAACTGAAAGAACATTCCTAACTATTTATGGATTTTTCTATCTGAAATAAATGCTTAATAATAATAAGACTCCTTCTCTTGGCTTTACAAGAACACTTTGGTTCGTGCCGTAGTAAAAATATTTTCCAGTATGTAAGGTGATGACTGCACTTAATTTTAGTACCACGTAAGTTTATACAAACTGCTCGGTGGTTTAGTGGTCGATTCCCAGAAGGAAAGGAAGGGAAGGAATATCTTAGTAGCAGCCGGAGTCTGAATTTGTGCCCGGCTGATGGCAATCTGCCGAAATGTGGGTGAACTGTGGGCGTGATTTCATGTTGCTGTCTTAATACAATATTCGCCTTTTCTTTGTGTTTTCCTTATCAAACAGACCAGAATATTAATACGAGTATATCACTGACTGTGAATACCAGATGTGTTTATCAAACTCGTCAGCAAACATCAGGTGTTCGCTTATACGCGAGATGCATTCAATTAAATCATTTTATGTTTCTTTGATCGTCCGATGATGACGAAACTTCACTTTCGATGGGTACTCTCTATTTAATAGTAGACAATGTATCTGTGTATATTAAGTTATTCGCTGATACGGTAAAAAAAAATGTCATGAGGAAGGTTTTGAGTATGAATTGATTTATGAGTAGCGGAAGAACAAAGAAACGGTAGATGAATTATGTGAAAAATGATATCACTAGAAAGGAGGTAGCTTCAAATATGACGGCTATTAGAGATATCTGGAAGAAGACTTAATACGCCGCCGACCCCAAATAAATTGAGGACAAGTGCTGGAGTATGATGATGATAATGAAAAACCAGTCTGATGCATTCTCTTGCGAAAAACTGCAATTAGTATCTCGTGGTTTTATTAGGAGCTCGTGGCTAAGTAATAACAGCCGCACGGGTCGATCCATCAGGTTAAGCTACGCTTGCCGGTGTTGATCAGTGGATGGCTGACCATCTTTACATACCGAGACTCTTTCGTGCCTCAGAGAGCACGTTAAGCCGTTGGTCCCGGCTGTCATTCGTGGATTTTTGACAGTCTTTACGGGTCATCAGAACCCCGAAAGTCTGACAACCAGTCTTACCAGTCACTGGGTTGTGGAGGTCAGATAGGCAGTCGCTCCATGTAAAATACTGGTATTCAGCTGCATCCGGTTAGACTGGAAGCCGTCCTCAACATAGTTGGGAAAAGGCTAGGCAGGTTGAGTACCAACCAGCCACCTCTACGAAGCTGTGTATAAGAAGGAAACTCATACTATCGCACTATACGAAAGTTAATAAGGTCGACTTACGTTTACGTTATGACTTAAAGCGCGGAATGATGATACGATTTTAAACAGCACACAACCGCGTAATCTATTGTCACCACTAGCTGGCTTGAAATAAGGGTGAAAATTGAAAATAATATTTGTGACTAAGCTGCGAATGTGCATTTATTTTCCGGGTTTTCTTTAGATTATTCAGAATATACACCAATAAATTAAATAATTGGCCGGTTAAAGTTTTAAACAAATGCTAATTCCATTAAATTTAAAAAAAAGAACATCACTGAAAATACAGAGATATTCGACGCCATTGTTTATTTTTGTGGAGCAACTTCCAAAAATTTTATTGGGAATATTAAACTATTATTTACTATTCTATTCGGATGAAGTTTTCTTGAAACCCTTCTCTGTCCACTATATTTTTTGCGTCGGATAGTTTCATTGCGTTACGTCAACCTCGAAAATCCAAGAAACCAATTTTGTGAATATTGAGCTAATACCGCGCCTTAAATCCAAACACAAAGTAAAAGAATAGAAACGATAGGCTTTGTGTTAAGTTGAATGCACTCATGGGCCACAATACCGGAGAATTTCCGAGTGCAGAACAACAACACACACACTTAAATATCTCTTGCGTTCTTCTGTGTACTCAATCACTTGTATCTCAAACTTCTGCTAATTTGACTCTTCAAGTCATCTCTGCAAGCCGTCATCTCATTGTCTCCCCCTGTCTACCTTATCATCGTTTACACAGTTCATCCATCGTTTCTTAGGTCTTCCCCTACTGTAAGGATAGCCATCTATTTGATATGTAGGAACATAACATTTTCCTTACTACATACAGCTACTTACTTTTTTTTGTATGTATAATTAATAACTAACTTGGTGTCAGTTTTTGTATGTATAATTAATGACTAACTTGGTGTCAGAGTTTTTTTGTATGTATAATTAATAACTAACTTGGTGTCAGTTTTTGTATGTATAATTAATAACTAACTTGGTGTCAGAGTTTTTGTATGTATAATTAATGACTAACTTGGTGTCAGAGTTTTTGTATGTATAATTAATAACTAACTTGGTGTCAGAGTTTTTTGTATGTATAATTAATGACTAACTTGGTGTCAGAGTTTTTTTTGTATGTATAATTAATGACTAACTTGGTGTCAGAGTTTTTTTGTATGTATAATTAATGACTAACTTGGTGTCAGAGTTTTTTTGTATGTATAATTAATGACTAACTTGGTGTCAGTTTTTTTTATATCGTCCATGGGCCTCTGACTTGGCTTATGGCATGGGCTGTAATATTCTTATTCTGTTATTTATTTAGGTGGGTTCCCTGCGCGGGCGCTACCCAGCGCTGGTATGATGACGTTTCTCCAGTCTTTCATGTGCAGTGTTAACAACGAGTGTTCACCTTTAAATAAATTTGACGAACTACCTACTTATGAGAATTCCAAGTAAGTTTACCAGCTTTTCTTTAAAGAAAACTTTGTAAGTCAAAGTCAATGTCAAATTATTTATTTCAAATAGGCACAAAATGTCTTGAACGTCAAAATTTACAAAAAAAAAAATTGAATTTCTAGTCGTTCTTCCAAAAGGCTTCGTATGGAGAAGAATGACCAAGAAACTCCATCGTTACTCTTTAAAAAGTTTTACAATATTTTGTATGCTCAATTATATTTGAAGACGATGCACCCTCAGACTAAATAAAAAACCTACACTTAGCGCAGCGAACAATACAGTGAAACAAGCGCAAAATTTCACCTCGCTCTGTGCATACACGCTCACACGCACACATTTACGCCAAACTACAATTAAACTACACCTCATTACGTGCACACATGTTTACGAAACCCAAAACGTGAGGCCTCACGTCACTAAGACTAAATAAAAAATCAAGACATAGTGCTGTCAACAGCACTATGTCTTGATTTTTATTTAGTCTGAGGATGCACCTAGAATAAAATTACTATACCACATAATAGGTATAATTAAAAATGAAGTGTGAAATGTAAAAGTGAGTGTAAAAACTCGTTCAAAAAGGGACCATTCTTCATCTCGATCACGCCTGGTGAAAACGATGGATGAAGTCTACGATGGCAAAGAGCGTATCCAGAAGATTAAATTAATTTCTATAAAATAAAAAATGATTCTTGTTAATATGTTTTTTTTTTACAGATTAACCTATCTGCAACGCAAGCTGGCACCTATCTTTAATGATTCAGTGCTGGATGTAGCAGCTTTCATGCCAGATGCTATCAAACTCTTGGCTACACTAGCAGACGTGGTCGATGAGCCAGCATTTATCGATATTAGTAGTAAGTACCAGGTTGTCTCGTCAAATAATACAATTATAAAACTTAACCAGCTTTAGTTTAAATTATAATGTGTTTTGTGTGACCTTTTTGAACTCATTATTATCATCTGACTCTACAGACATACTGGTGATCACATTACGATTTTTGTAGCCTTTATTTTTACAACCCGAAGAGAAACTTAAATTGCTATGCATAAACATACCAGTTAGGTTATCTTCATGCCTTAGCTACTTACTCATTCAGAAACAAAGAAAAGTAAAAAGGTTTATAATTAATCAAATAATAATGCCACTGCAATGCCATAGCAATAATGATATTTTCTTTTACAGAAAATGGTCTAAAAATAAAAGACCTATTCGTCAAACCGCATAGAATAAAACGTTATATATCAGATAAGCTGGAGCTAAGTGATGATGTTGCACAGAGCGTCATGGATGCCGAGCTCAGTTTCCAAGGTGTAAGTTTGTGTTTAGCTGGAAATAACTCTATTAATTGTAATATAACAACAGTAGATGAAGAATATGAGTAATGTTAAACACAAGTGTGGGTTTAAGAGAATGAACTAATGCTAGAATTAGAAAATGAAATAAACTCTATTAACTATTAATAAAAAAATAATGTAAATTGTAATGTTACTAAATAAGTTTTATTAAGAATTTAATAAATTGATTTTGCTACTTAAATACAGACTATTATGGGTGGAAGACAATAGCTTAAACAGAAATTAAAATGTAAATAAAAACTAAATTTTAATGTAATTAACGATTTTACATCGATCTTATTGTTTTCTTCACTTACAGTTATTGAAAGGGAACGTGAACAGATGCAGCATAAGCTCTTTAAATGAAACCATACTAATGGGAAACCATGTACACATGAAAATTTTAGTGGAGAAGCTGTGTTCGATGTCAATGGAAGACTTACAAAATATATTTATCGATGTACTGTTCCAAGTAGATTATAGCAAATATGTGACGATGGTGAGCTAAAAACAGATACTGGACTCTATATTTCAACTGACTTTTAAAACTTGATTAGCTAACCATATCGTAAAGTCAGCCTTAAGGCCTAATATCATGGTTTTGTTTCAGTTAGGCGATATGTACTTCAAAATGTCAGGAGACAATAGAATAAATACTCTAGGTGATATGTTGACGGCTGTTCTGCGTATGATGAGACTTCAGAACTTCCTGCCTCCGGAGCTGGTCTCCATCTTCCAAGGTCAAGAGACGGATTTCAGCTACATACAGCTAAGTTTGTAAGTGTCCAAATAATTGGTATTATAGTTCAACTGTTTAAACCATCAATGCCTTTTTTAATGCACATGTTTGTTTCAGAATACCAAAACTAATGGATCTATTTAAACCAACATTTGGTGACACTCAATCCTATGAGATAATAAAAGATTTCACTGATGCCTTTGTGATTGGACTCCAATATATGGACAAAGTATTTGCCAAACAACGCCATAAACAAATAGGTGGAGCTGCAGATACTACACAAGAAACTGGTTTACAAGCTGTATCTAATATATTCCATAATGCTGCTAACGTGTTTGAAGAAGCCATGGAGAAAGATACGTCGCTTGATGCATTCAGCATGTAAGTAGAAAACTTCAAAATTACGTACTATTTACCCCTAATAAAATTACTAAAGGCGTCTAAAACAAAAATCAATCCTAACACTAATAATTACGGTTCATATTTCAGCTTATCCCAAGTAATGAACTTCATCAACAAGTTCCTTCCAAAAAACACAAAACACGATGTACTGTTTTACTCCACACTTCTGGCTAAGCTGATGGAGAGTGCTTACAAAGTGATTGACATAAACATGCATATTGAACAGCTGACCTACAATGTTACCCTGAGGAACCCCGGGGCTGTTGAAGTACTTAAAGTCATACCATCTTATATTGTGGGCAAGGCTTTTGAAGCTTTGGCTGATGCTGAAAGGGCGCAGGTAAATTATGCAAAATTACGGTTTATTTAGTAATTAAAATTATTTTATAAATGCATAGTCTGTCAAACGCTTTTGATAAATCCATTGTTTGGTTAAATAATATTTTTATTTTACTGACTTACAGATCTTGACATCAAAAATTAACTTCCCTGGACAAATGTTCTGCGATGTCTATAAACTTCAAACGTTCTTCTTAATATCTGAGAAGGATGCTGGGTCTCTTAAGAAACAGCTGTGCACCGACGTTTGGAAGAACTATGTGACTGACTTGATTGAGTCTTTTGGAGTATTTCAAGTTAAGAACAATGTAAGTTGCGCTTGTGCTTTGTCTTTTAAAGTGGTAATTAAAATGTCTTTTTAAATTATTATCTTGAAACTCAGAAGTCACAGTCTATTCTGAAGGAGGATATCTAAAGTCGGGATTTGGTACTAAAACCTCCTTTGAATCTTGTCAATTGTTGAATTAATAAATTTAGTTTTTTGTTTGTAGGTATGTATTCAACCACTTAATAGCTTCACAAAACAGTAATTCTAATTAAATTCAAAATTAATCTCCTAGATAAACAACATGGCCTTACTCCTCATCCAAGAAACCTTGGGCAAGGACACGAGTAACCAGCTGTACACCATCGATCAGGACTTCAAAGTTCTCAAGAACTTCAGCCAAGCCCTCGTAAAGATAGAGACGGAGATGAGACCTAATGTGCCCTGGGGCAGTCTGTTCCAGTTAAATGAGAGTTCAGAGCTCATGAAGGTGGCTAGAGCTAAGGGACATCTGGGGAAACAGATGCTGTAAGTAGACTATTTAGTGGACAGTTAACCCAAAGTCCAGTCTCGAAGCACAACCACTCACACACACACACACACACACACACACACACACACACACCCCACTTCACACACGCATAATACTCGTACAACACATTAAACATACACACAAAACACAACAAACACACACACACATACATACCACTCAAGAGCATGCATGTACTAAATTCCCTTCGTTTTATGATATATTTTAATTTTAATTTTTGTTGCAAAAATTGTTAATGTTCCAAAATCGGGTGAAGACACTGACTCCTGTAACACAGGTACCACCTAGCACAGGAGTTAGGGCTTCAATTGAAAATGTCTCCATTTTTATGTCAATAAAATATTTTTTATTTTTATTATTATTTATTTATAGTTTACAGCTGGGCCGTATAGGGCACATAATTTTGATTAAGGTTTGTTTTACTAGACCGTCGTTTCTGCTACTTAAACCATGTGTCAGTCTCCTTCTAATCCCCGATGTTTCATATAAATTTATGCCCAGAATGGATATTCTATTATGGCATGGCAATACTATTTGTGTTTCAGTACAAGAAAAACCTTTCCAATAACATATAACGTAAAGGATGTTTTGTATGTAGTAAAATAGTGTAATATCTGTATATCACAGGGTGGTAATAAAAATAAATCAAACTCAAACATTTTTATTGTAGGTATATTATAAGTACTTTTGTAAACTCTGGGCTAGTGTAATATAATTATTATCATTTCTTTCAGAATTGTACTCCACGGCGCCATAGCCAAAGAAATTGTCCAGCAGAATCCGATCCTTGACTTCAAGATCTCCCCGTACTTGAATGACGTCATCATCCTGGTGTCAGCCATCAACGAACAGTTGGAGCAGACATCTGAGGCCCAGACGAAAGCTTTCAAGGATGTGTACGTTGATGTGGTTGTGACTCTGTTGCTGACGGCCCTTAATGAGAAAAAGGTACGTTAAGCTAGTTTAATTGTGGTTTTAGAAAATAATTAGAAGAAGAAGAATGAAGATGATTGATTTTATTAGAATAATTATGTTGCATTTTGCCCAACGCTTCGCCCGGGTGGATGTCGGAAAATATCCCACAGGAACGAAAATCCTTCCTTATTCCTAGTTGAAATTTTGCAGAGGTTTCCTTAATAATGTGTATTAAAACCTCTGCAAAATTTTAGCTTTCTAGGTCCAAGGGTTTGGGCTGGGCGTTGATGAGTCAGTCAGTACTTTTCTTTTTATAATATATTGAGATAGCTTCTGCCTGCGACTTCGTCCGCGTAAAATTTCTTGCTCACCCGACTCAACCCGTCGCATCGCATTGCCTGCCCGCGCTATTACTTCGTTTTCGCTTAGCGTTCTTTCTGACTTTTCTCTTTTTGCTCGGCACCTAAGAGTCCTAGAGTGATGTTAAATGTTTATGCCTTTTCTTAAGAATTGGGCTATCAAATGCAAAAATAAGTCCGACTGATAGTTCCAGAGATTAGCGCGTTCAAACAAACAAAAAAAGTGTGTGTGTCATCTCCGACGCAGACTGGAGTTTAGTCCCGTTTTTTCTGCCGTTCCGACTTTCTATTTTTCAGTCATTTCTGACGGGTTGGGTTTCTTCAACGAATCAGTGCTATACAAAAAGCAACTTTAAGGTGTAAAGCCACTCCCCCCCCACCCCATCTCTCAACCCTCTCCCTCCCTAACCTCTCTCCACCTCACCAACTCCTCCCCTCCACCTTTCTCCTCACCATCCGCTCCCCCTTTCCCTCTCTCCCCCTCACCAAACCCTCCCCCTCTCTCCGCCACTCTCCCTCTCTCCCTTCTCACCATCCCTCCCCTCCCTCTCCCCTGACCACTGTCTTCCCTTCCCCTCCTCGTAGCCCCCTCCCCTTCCTTCTCCCCCTCAACCGTTCCCTCGGGGGTAGTTTGGAAAATCTATTAATGACAAACTTTATTACTTAGGCAAGTATTTGTGCCAAGTTTCTAGTTAATTAACCAAATGAACAAGATTTTTCATAATTATAAACTATATTCCCTGTTTTCACTCCCACAGTGGAATGAATCTCGTGAGTGGAACTTAAAAAATCGTTTGGGATATTTCCATAGGTTGACTGAAAGATTAATTACACCAATTTTCGAGTTAATCAAGCCCAGCAGTAAAATCCTGCCCAGTTAAATTTACTACCCCTTAGGGGTAGTTTTTTGAAAATCCCTGATACAGGTTATTCTTTATTTTTGGGATCAAGTTTATATACTGGGTTTCAAGTTATTCGGACCGCGCATTAAAATGTCTCCAAAACTTTGACACCCTCCAATCTCTCCTTAGTAGGGGTAGTTTAAGAAAACTAAAAATTACATACTTTATTTATATTATATATATTATTTTATTTACGTATATAAGTATTTGTGCCAAGTTTATACATACTTTCATTCCTTATTTCACCCCTTAGGGATGGAAATTCCAGAAATCATTATTATTCCTTTTTTATATTGTAAAGGAAACCTCGTGCAAAATTTCAGCTTTCTAAGTTCAAGAGTTTGGGCTGGGCGTTGATGAGTCAGTCAGTCAGTCAGGACTTCTCTTTTAGAAATAAATATATTTAGATTATTTATATGAATTATCTTGCCATTTTATTATCTTAGTAGAAAACAAAATGGCAAGAGTTTATTTAAACCAATTCTGTTGAACTTTGCTGTTCAGATACCGTAATATTAAGCTTAGAGAAATTATCATTATTTCAAAGTGCGAGAAAGAGATAGAGTTGCATAGGTCGACTAGCGTTATCCCTTATTCACAAAATAACTACCTCTGGTAGCTCCCTTATAGATTCTAGTTACATACGTACACCATTACCTATGAGGAAAGTTGACTATGATTTAATCTAAGATGACAAAAATAATACTCATATTTTTCCATTATAGACTTACCTTGCCTTATCTACCTACGGTCCGGAGATCCTGTGCGACGGTGGAGAAACAGCGAGTGAATACTTGGAACTACCGTCAGAAGAAGCCAGAAGAACCAAACTATTAGAAGCTCTGTGTAACGCCACCATTGCCATCGAGAATGGACTCACAGCTGACTCTGCCGTTTCGAAAGCTGTAAGTGAGCTATTCTGATTATCTGTAACTGTTACTAAAGAACAGTAAAGTTTTTTTGGTGTTAATCAATTTCACTGCCCCAAATAAAATTTTAAGCACTGCGTAAATGATACACTATTATGGCACTGCGCTTAATTTCATTGAAATCAGTTCAGGATACACGGTTCAGGCGTTAAAAATAACAAATAAACAGATATTCCATTTAGAAATAAATAAATAAAAGTTATACTTTCGGATTTATAGCGGTAAAATTATATTATATACACACACACATATGCGCACACCTCATACATTTTATGAACACACCAATGCATCATTTTGACCTCATGCCAGTTTTAATAGGCAGCTTTATAACAAAGAAGCTCCTAATCCAAAACCCACTTCAATTTCTCTCCCAGATAACCACCATCAAGAACTCCTCACACCCAGCGATAAAACTAAACTGGAATAAACTCATCAACAATCTGAAGCACTTATACGTGAAGCTGGATAGAGACTACACGTACCTCTTCCAGTTCAACACCTATAACATGGATGTGGACACCAAGAAGCGGATAGACTCCTTGTTTCACGAGGCCAAGGAGTTCTGGTTCGGACTCAAGAATATGGAAAGGAGTCTGAGGTTGAGGTATGTATGGATGTTGCAGGATATTGTGGTAAATAGACTTGAATTTTCAAAGGATACTTAACTTTAAGACACTCTTAATAGAATTTAATTTGAGAATAGCCCATGAAGTGGCACTACTAATAGTACCAACTATTATAGCCAGTCATGAAGGTTGTAGTGGAAGTTAGACTGGAAGCCGACCCCAACATACTCTGGGAAAAGGCGAGCCAGATTGATTGATAATAAAATATTGGCAAAGCTTCAATAAAAAACTAGTAGTATTTAGGTGAACGCAAACTTGTCCGTGCCGAAAGAATCGACCGCGCCGAATGAAACGAAGTTCCTAGCTCCTTTAGGCGATTCGTCCGATTTGTTTCATACGTACAAGTAATGCTAAAATTCGATTATTTCGGCTCCTTCGGTTCGTTCGGCTGTGATAAGTGTGCGTTTACGTTTATTGTCTCCTATTAAACACCTACTTATCCATCAAAATGTGGGTGCACCCTTTGGATGGCGTGATATTATGTTACTTAAACATTATTGATACCTAATGTAGGTAAAGCGGGTTTTCCAAAGCTGCTAATGATGTAGTTACATCCGGCAACATTGAAGAGATCAAAATGCAGTCATCTGTCTGATTAGACTCGTGTTATAATAAGCGTAACTTAATGGATCGTTAATATTCGTTAACCTTTTCAACTATGCCTTAATGATCAGATCAGCAGATATGTAATGGTTATAATGCAATAAAAATTACATACAGATATACAGGGATGTCCCATAAGTGATATATTAATCCGTGAAGCTCTTTGCATTGTAAAAAATACTTAAGAAACTATTGCCAAACTCTTTTTACCACGTCTACGTACTGCCGTATACTCCCCCGTTCCTCGGAAAGCACATTAAGACGGGACCAACGTCCCGGCTAACATTCGTGGATTTTTGACAGTCGTTACGGGTCGTCAGAAGCCCGAAAGTCTGATAACCAGTCTTACCAAGGGGTATCGTATTACCTAGTCACTGGGTTTTGGAAGTCAGATAGGCAGTCGTTCATGTAAAATACTGGTATTCAGCTGCATCCGGTTAGACTGGAAGCCGACCCCAATATAGTTGGGAAAAGGCTAGGCAGATTGATTGAAGTACTGACGTAAATTTTATACCAGTAGACTTTAGTATAGAGGTATGACGAACAGGGTGTAAAGTTCACTCAACCTCCGTAGAAAAGAAAGGATCCTCCGATCAGACGGTGTTGTGTCTGGTGGGCCAGGCCAACGGTTGATGTCGGGATGTTGTATAATGCCAGTCGCGCGGTAAACTCTGTTTGCACGATGCAGGATTTTACGTGACGTCAGTGTGATGAGTAGTTGGCGTGTGGTGATGTAGATGCCGCCACAACTATAATATTTGTCTATCTCTTTCTCAACTATGATTTTGAATCCTCACAAACTCAAACTCAAAGCATTTATTTCAATTAAACCACACACACACACTTTTGAATTATCACAATAATGTAATGTCTTCTCACTCTTCCATTTCAGCGTAAAACTATTTTTCCGTTTTCTGGACATCTTGGACCACGGTATCTTCGACGTGAGTGGCGACTTCTGGCTGAGGATGAAGTACGCGATTGCGACAACTGCTAGACCCGTCAGCATTTTCGATGAAACTGTCAAATTGGTTGCAGGTAACACTACTTTCTATGATTCAAGAATTTAAGTAACAGGCAAGCTTTCTTTAGTGGGATAGTTTGAGAAGATGAATAGCTATTTAATCTACTTAATCTAATGGTCGCTCCTCCTCCTCCCGTAGATTCCTAGTTCGGGCAAAGTGCTATTTGGTTTTTTTGACAGGAAATATACCGTAATAGTGTGCCTGGTAAACTAATAGACTCGTCCCCTTTTACATGTCATGGGATCTTATTACCAGCATCTTCTTTATTATATTATAATAGTGCTTTACTGTGATCACTCAAATGTCTTTAACAAGATAAATGATTGAGGCAAAACTACTCTGTCACGTCTATTATGTAATCATTTATAGAAAAACTCATGTCCGGTACGGTGAATATTAATGTCTTGATGGAGAAGTCATTACTTCACGTCTACAGTCTAACTAACCATCTTACAATTTCAGCATTACTGACAAACGGCACCTACACTAGTAATCTCCCTCCGACCACCGTGAAAGCGCTCAGCAACATCATCCCGAACATCCCACTGCTCACGGTGGACGTTGTGGACATCATCATGCGTGATGATACGGATGTAAGTATCTGAAGTACCAGAAATATATTAGTTCAGAGTGTTTGCAATATTTAACGAGCTAAAGCTGGGTGCCTCAGATCATAATTTTTTGAATAGTGATAAATATTGATTTCGCCCGATAAAAAACCAAAAAAATTGCGTTTCTAAAGATTTTTAATATCGGTTTCCGAAAAACTACTCACATCACAGATAACGAAATCTGCTGCGAATCTAATATCTTTTCAAGATTATCTGAGGGTCTAGTCAAGTGACTATTAGAGATAAGTATAGTAGCAAAGTCCAAAATGTCTGATCAACTCTAGATGCCAAATTTAATCAACCTGTACTTTTTGTCTCAATGTTGGCCCTAACTTAAAACCATTAAAAAAATCCATCCATCCATCCATCCAAAAAAAAACCCATTTAAAATCCATCCAAAATCCAAAAAAAAAAATCCATTTAAAATTTCCAGGTGGAACCAATAATCTCCCTCCTGAACTCTGAGCCCCCATGGCCATGTTCCACCACCAGCATGTCGGAACTGCTGCAGATGAACCCTATGTCCACGGACGCTGTGAGAGGAATAGAAACTATACTCTGTATGAGTAAGGAGGTCCGGGAAGAATGGGTCGAGTATCTTGCAGCTAAGAATATTTCTGACCAAGTAAGTAGCTACTTTAGATTTATTTAAATACGAGTACGTACCTATTAATCCATTCTTTTGTCACAAATATTAAATAAATCTAACACTGAAATATTTATATTATGTACAAGTATATGAAAGAAACAAAAGAGGAATAGCTCATTGGCAATCAAAAAATTCGTCCGCATCTCTGTCAGTGGAAAAGTGCCCAAAAGGCTGGCAGCGTTGCCACGTTGGATGGCAATGTTGATTCTTTGACCTAAAAATTGGCCAGCCCTTTTGTGATTTGGCGATGTCCCGGAATACTCGATGAGCACTCGGACCTCACGGCCCTAGTGTTTCAACCCCAAACGGCTCAAACATATAGCTCCCAATAAGGTATGTCGGTCCATATTTGCGCCGTTTGAGGTTTTCTGCACTTGCAGCAGCCACCTCAGCACAAACCGCCGTGCTAGGAAGATGAGATGGTGCGAGGTTGGGTGTCGACACAGGTTGCATCCCACATTAAAGGCCTACCCAACTTTCAAGGCATTATGGTCATTCCATCTGGCCTCTTCCCATCGTCGCGTGGCAAGCCATTGGTTTCTAAAACAGCTGACACCCTGACAAGAGCCCGACAGATGATGTCATTAACGCTGTCGTGCCGTACCAATCGACCAGCGCTCTTGCTGCAGGATAGGCCATGGTGTCCGAGGCAGTCGACTGCTTTACCGCACTGACAACGATGTGGAGCCCCACAAGGAGCGCCCAGACGCAGACAAGTAACGAGCTGGAATGATGACAATAGCATTCGAAGCCAGAGGCCTGACTCCCATTCTCCCACAACCTGTTGGTTGTTGGCGGGCACGCTCAGCTGTACCGGTGGACGTGATAATGAGATTATTCCGTACCAACCTACGGAGCGGCTCATACCACTGTCTCTGGGAAGACGGTTTTTTGAGATGCGTTTATTGAATGAATGATAACAAAAAACAAAAAAAAAATTAGTACATAATTTAATTTTTTTATAATTTAATATTATTTTATAATATATTATTTGGTAGGCAGCGCAGTTGCGAAGTTGTTGAGTATTATCAGTTGATGATACTCTTAAGTGGTCATCGTCTACTGTGGACATTTGCAATACCAGCGGCATAGCGGGTGCGTTGCTCTCCTTGACACAAATGTGATGTGCTGATGTGTCATGATCGTAAATGTCTTTGCTCATGATTAATACAATTATGACTAACCTTGAGATTCGAAATTGGATTTCCGGATTTGGAAATATTCATACATTCCGCATACTTATCTTTGCCTTGGTTATATTCATTTTTAACACGCTTTTATTAACTTCACCTGTATGTATGTTTGTATGTAACGGAATCTTTGAACTCGATTTTTACCCACTTTATATATGGTCAGATTAATTCGAAATTTTGCACACACAGGGCCCGATGACAATACAATAATTTAAAACTTTTGTCCCATTACCCTGATCAGGATCAACAGGATTACGATTTATCTCTAAAAAAATTAAAAATATATCATAGTTTAAAAAACTAAAAAACACGCTTTAATACCATTAAACTGAACTAAAAAGTAAAAAATACATTTTTCAATATAAGAATAAAGTGAGTAACGAGAAAATTTATGTCATTGTAAAAAAAGCGTGGGGTGCTTTAACTCTGTAGGTAATTTGAAAGCACCCCACGCTTTTTTTTTACAATGACATTAATTTTCTCGTTACTCACTTTATTAAAAAATGTATTTTTTACTTTTTAGTTTAGTTTAATGGTATTAAAGCGTGTTTTTTAGTTTTTTAAACTATAATTTTTCTATCGAGGTGGCACGACCTGTGGATACATTCCTATTTATAGGTTATGCGTTGATAAAAAGATTTCTCAGTCTACTTTCTTTATGATATTGTCTACTACCCTTCTTTTACTTTCCAGATCCCCTCAACATGGAACACCACAGACTACCCACCCCACCTCTTCCTCAAGTTCTCTTCCATATTCGACTCCTTGGTGGAAGACATCATGATCACCAAGGATGCCATACAGTACGTGTTCAATGACACTGCTGATGGACACCTCAGTCTGAAGGAGGCCTGGCAGTATGCTGTGGAGACACTCAATACTACGGAGAGAGATGTTGTGCTAAGGTTTGTAAGAAAAGCATAACATAAAATAGTATGCTTCTGAGATTCCTCGTGAACAATGTACCAACACTTAGGACTCCATGTTCAGTAGACGTCCTGGCCAGATCAATGAGGCACTTCTGTAATTCTGAACAAAAAAGTGATAAAACAATTTCTGGTGACTGTCAATCTGCTGAATGACATCCTCAAATGACGATTATATCTTCTTCTTTATAAAAGTATACAAATAAGCTTAAATAGTTCAAATGGATGAAGACTTCTGCGTGGAAGACCATCAAAACTCGACTAAAAAGTACTACTGTATTATCCGCTATTATCGGCTTTATCAGGACGGACTCAAAACTTCTTTAAGCTTAGGCGCTCATCAGATTAATAGATTAGTATAAATAAGACGAACTCTATTCGAATTTGATTATCTCACCAATCTTCACCTTTTTGTATCACAGGAAACTCTTCACCAAAGTCGATAAGGTCTTCATCGCGATGAACGACTCCTCGATCCCTAGCAATGTGCCGATGAGCAACCTCTGGGAGAGATACTCCAAGTGCATCGTCAGCAACATGGATGATGACTGCAGACTCCTCGGCAGGAAGGCGTGGAAGAACTTCTTCGGATCCCTCTCGACTATACTTGAGAATATGGCCACTGATTTGTTGACTTACTTTAAGGAAATTAATGGTAATTATTCTTTTTTTGCCATCATTTTTAACCGACTTCCAAAAAGGAGGAGGATTCGACAAATTTTTTTTTAAATTTTTTACGCAGTTTCTCTGTCAATTTGGACCGATTTTGAAAATTATTTAAAATTGAAATCGAGGAAAACCCTCAAATTTTATAGGCACACCTATAGCGATTTGGCAAAAAGCACCATTTGGTGAAGTGGAACTGATGATGAAGATCACAGATGGCCATCGGAACTACTCAATTATACCTAAATATTTCAAGGGTCGCAATTCGATTACTTTAATATGGTTGCTAAGCAATTTATGCTCGCCACAATGCATATGGTGAAGTGAAGCTGATGGTGAAGTCCACTATCAGCTACATATCTCCTAGTTCTTACTAGGTGAACTCCTCATCAATTAATGTCCCTGCATCGGGAAAAGCAATATTTTGCAAAAGGTGATGAGTAGTTCCCAATAGGCTATTGTAACTTAGATAAATTACAAACTGACACACTACAAAGTGAAAAATAAAAAACTTTTTTACAAAAAAAAACCGACTTTCAAAAACATAACATAACATAATAACAATACAACAAAGTGTTTTGGAAGTCGATTGTTTGAAAATGAATAATAACTTTAATTTCGGAAGTCGGTGGCAAAAAACTAAAATACAGATGATGACAGATCTTACATAAACACAATTAAGTTTGTACATCATGATGATTTGGTTTGACCATTGACCTCCAAACTAAGCAGGGCTTGTATCTTGGGGGTCGAAGTGCGATTAAGCAGAAAGAAGTATGTCGGTACCTATACAAGGCTAGTTTATTAAAGCGTGTATTATATTGAGTGTGTGAGTTTTTGTAAGTCTGTGAGGGTAGAAGTATGAAAGAGGGATGTTTTTTGCTGGCTTTTTGGCTTGTCGACTAACGTCTCGTCGTATTTCTCTAACGTTTGTCGATACACCGAAGTGTACGTTAGTTTCAGAAGCCATTTCTTTCTTAGGCGACCGGTTAACGGACTTTGATGCCATATAGGTTAGAGTAAGCTGGGCTCCATCTAGCCAAAACGGACTTCGCAGGCGGAGTTGGAATTCTGAACACCAGCTTTGAGAGAAGTTCACTATAGTCAGCTCTTTTGAGGAGGGTCGATTTGCAGTTACAATGAACAGTTGATTCTTTATTTCTTTTAATGTATCCAATAAATTATAAATTCTCTCATTTTCATACAAGTTACATAACATCTTCGTCCTCTTGCCCATCCCAATTTATTTGGGCTCGCCTCGCAATGTGTCTTGGTCTCCCACAATACGCATGTATATATACATACTGGGATGATTAGTATCAGTAATCATACCCCATCTACTCCTTTCTTGCGTAAGTAAAAAAAAATGCAATCAGAAAGTTAACTTTTAGATCTCCAAAAAATGATCTCTTATGTTGTTTGCTTGTTTACAGAACCAAACGCGAATATCCTACAAGTATTCGGCTTCACTCGGAGCACGGGGCTGTACATCCTGTATGACAAGATGCCAGAGTTCATGGGGGTGCTACTCAACTCCTACTGGGACTTCGGGTTTATGAGCCAGGTAACGTAGTGACTGACAGTTAATGTAGACTTTTCTGTTTTTCATAATAAATTAAGTCTTTCTATGAAGTACTGCATACGGCTGTTATGATTGAGGAAATAATAGTCTGTCTACAAAATCGCGGAGAAAACTTGATTTTCCCAATATTCTGACAATTTTGACTGTTATTAAAGTGAGATCCAAAACAGTTACATCAGTGTATCCATACATTTTTCTAGTTAGAAATTTGACGTAACTCCCTTGTTAACATATAAAGGTAGGTATATAAAGTTAGGTTTCTTGTTTCTTTATTTTTGCTCAAAAACTCAACATTATTTCCAGGTCCGTCGAGCATCACAATCTCAGTTCTGGGACTGTGAGGCTGTGCTGACGTCCATGGTGATTCCTGCGGGCAGTATCATAGATGCCAACTTCATGAAGAAGGTCCAGCCCTTCGTGTGTCCCTCTCTGCTGCACTGGCTCTCCTTGCCCAGGGGAGAGAACACACTGCTTGATGTATTTTCTAAACCTGTGAGTATGAAGCTGAACTAGTATTTGTTTTGCATTAATTTATTGTATGTGCAGGCCAATTATCCTTAGGGTGTACGAAAACGATTTTTGTGAGAGTTTGCATTCTTTTTCGAGTATTACATTCATAATTGTAACTATTATCGTTGTCTTTTATGGGGACAGTAAAAGAATATTTATATCACACATAAACACACATCGCGAAAAGTCCTGCACAATTTCGCAGATATTTTATCGAAACAGTTTCTGTCAAAAAAAAGTCCCCCTAATCCAAAAAAATCCAAATTTCCCCTTCAACTCTTGGATGTTTGGGATTAAAAAATTATCTAAGTGGTTTCAACATCTAATCAATTCCTATTATTTTCAGCAATATTACTTCTTCACAATTCACGTGGAAAATCTAACGAGCAGGTTTGAAAACGCTTACACCAAAGCTGTGGAATTAGCTGACTACTTGAGTGAAATCTCTAAGAAAAACCAAACTCTACTGACAAAGGATGACATCAAAATGAATACAATCGAAGGAAAACTAGAGAAGATTGTCGATGCAGTATTAACTTTCAAATTCAATGAAAATAGTCCTTCATATCGGTTGTTCAGTGAAATTAATATAAAACAATTTGCAGCACATATTTATTTGGCAAGAATAGTTAGTATTATTAATAAATTGTCTACAGAGATCAATACATTAGACATTAATATTAATAACAAACAAGGTACTGATCAACAAATGAAAGCACTCGCAGGTGACATCAACGTGATCAAATATATGTTTAAAAGAAAACCAACAGAGGCAGTAAATCTACACTTTGACATATTAACAGACGTTCTATGGACTAATAATGATAATTATAGTATTGTTAATGCTATTGACAAAATGTGCAGTGATTTAGAAGCAAATAGAAGTAAAACAATATTAGTTAGTGATGAGAGAGTAAGAAGTCAGATTTGTACTAAGAGATATGGTCTGATATATGGCGCTGCACAAAATGTTGCACTAAAAGATTATGAAACTGCAAGGGAAAGTTTGATGAACCTAGTAGATACATTGAAAAGTGGTGGAGAGAATGTAACAAACGTATTTGAATTTCTAAGTAATCGGTAAGTGTAGTAACATAATTTATTTAGTTTTTCCCTTTAGCTTTAAATTGACAGTCCATGATTTACGTTCCAAGTACGAACTACAGGTATTTTTAAAGGTAGAAAGATACAGTTTATTTTACGTATATACAAAATTTGTTTTATGCATATACAGAAATGTTATAAAGAAGTCAATATAGACAGATGTTTAAATTGGTGGAATACTTATAATTTTGTATTCCACAGGAAACAGCTCATAAACGTACTGCGTACTTCAACGAAGCATTCGTACGACCTGAGCATCCCGATCTACCTGAAGTACCTGCAGTCCAACATACAGAGCTATGACGTCATCCTGAGCTTCCTGGCCGGCGAGGACTGGTGGAAACTCCTCAGGGACCTCTACAACGGACCTTATGCTAACAAGTTCTTGGGCTATTTGGAAAACAGCTTCGATGTCGCTGAAGATCTCCTCAGTAACTTCGATGAGATACATGTAAGTTAATTTTTTACACTATCTAATTTAACAACTAGCTTTTGCCCGCGGCTTCGCCCGCGTGATATCGGAAAATATCCCACGGGAACGAACTACCGGGGAATCCTTTCTTACTCATTGTCTACATTATAAAGGGCACCTCTGTGCACAGCTTTCCACGTTCAAGGGTTTGGGCTGGACGTTGATGAGTCAGTCACTCAGGACTTCTCTTTTTATTTATAGATATAGATATATATCTTGCTTTAGCGAGATACTCCACACGCATAGTCTATACATCAAAAACAAGAATCAACCATTTTTATTTTATTTATCAATGTTTGTTTTCACAATAAATTTATTATGTAGTTTTTTTTTTTTTAACAACACGGCCAAAGGCCAATACAATAATTTACCTGATTTTCAATAACTGCTACTGCTTATCCACCTGATAGAACCATCAGTGCTTCTTATTCGCGTCTACCTTCTACGATAGAAAAGCTAATTCAGGAGATTTATCAAAGATAGTTCAAAAACTTGTATCTGTTTTTAAATCTTGTTAAAAAATCCCTAGCTCCTACATATCGACTAATGTTCCCCTCAGATAGTCCGCCTTCTCCACGACATTGACGTAAATCAGACGGAATCGTTCTGCTTACCCAACATCACGCTATCAGACTACATCCCAGACCGGGCCGGGCTGTGGTCCGACCTCAAGCAGCAGATTTGTGCAGCGAATAAAACGGACCTGTATAGAGAACTGCCGCCGCTGTTGTTTGCGTCTCAAGTAAGTGATTTGTTGGATATTTTAACCGACTTCAAAGGAGGTTCTGTATTCGACCCGTATGTATGTATGTTTGTATTTCCGCAATTTTCTCAAAAACTAGTGAACCAATTTTGATGATTTTTTCACTAACATGTTCTACATACTTTCAGGAAGGTTTTAGTATATAATACATTATGTTATTATTTTTATGTACGAAGTTCTATGCATAAATGTACTGTATCTCCGGCATATCTAAGCCGATTTTGATGATTCTTCTTTTCGTTCGTCTTGGGCTTAGTAATGTACCTAATTAATTGTATATCTAACTAAAAATGGATAAATAAATAAATAAAAACCGACATCAAAAACCAAAAACAAATAAAATACTTTCATAAAAAATTAACAGCTTCTGAAGTGGGTATCTTCAATTCTTCAATGCACTTTAACTTGGCACCGACTTCAGAAGCTGTTAAGTTTTTTATGAAAGTTATTTTATTTGTTTTTGTTTATTGAAGTCGGTTTTTACTTTTTTTTAAGTAAATTTATTTTTATGTCTATTTTTATAAAGTGTTGTAGCTAGAAATCTCTATATAAATCTACTCATAAGAATGACATATTATAACTTCTCTCTAAAAACTAAAACGGCCGTTTCATTCCTCAGACAAATTCAAAAGGTCTACGATTCATTCTGATAATAATAATATTATCAGAATGAATCTTAGACCTTTTGAATTTGTTTGTTTTTGTGTTTGTTGTTTGACGGCTAAGATTCATTCTGATAATAATAATATTATCAGAATGAATCTTAGACCTTTTGAATTTGTCTGAGGAATGAAACGGCCGTTTTAGTTTTTAGACACAACAAACAAACAAACACAAACAAACAATTACAACAAAACAATTATTTTTCAGTTATTATTAACTGAAAAATAATTGTTTCATCGTCAATGATTAAAAAAAAAATCAAAGCCTCTGTATCTAAATTAAAAAAAAAATAAGAATTTAAAAAAAAAATAACAAAATGCAATTTTCAGGGCTACGAGAGCTCCTTAACATTATCCAAAGATATCAACTACACTGCGGTAAATGCGGACATATCCAAGATCGAATCCAGACTGACCCTCATCAGGGATGGACCCAAACCGCCACAGAACCCATCCTGGGTGACAGACGAGAAGATCCAGCACTTGAGGATGGTGGCTCTGCACCTGCTGTCCAAGGAAACCCTGACGAAGATTTCGTTTGCGATACTGAGTAATGGAGTCGATGCTGGCACGCTGTTTTTGAATAGCAGGTAATAACAATGCTTTAAAAAGATTGACGGGGTATTTGGTACACGCAGGGACGACTGTGGTACTAAGCAATTCATTATTCATATTTTACTCGTAGTGCATTATGGAGCTTCATATTTCCATAAAGTAAAATTAACAAATGAATAAAAATAGGTAAATATTCGACATGTTTTGCGACGGTGCCCACTTTAGAATCTGCCTTGCCTTTTCCCAATAATGTTGAGGTCGGCTTCTAGTCTAACTGGATACAGCTGAATACCAGTATTTTACATGGAGTGACTGTCTGACTTCCACAACCCAGTCACTGGGTAACACGACACCCCTTGGTAAGACTAGTTGTCAGACTTTTGGGCTTCTGACTACCCGTAACGACTGTCAAA
The DNA here is from genome assembly GCA_946251885.1 of Cosmia pyralina. Taxonomy (NCBI): domain Eukaryota; kingdom Metazoa; phylum Arthropoda; class Insecta; order Lepidoptera; family Noctuidae; genus Cosmia; species Cosmia pyralina. Next base: position 1,318,845 of record OX276342.1, read on the forward strand.
GATCTATGAATGATAACTGGGACTTACGGCTTAACGTGCTTTGCGAGGCACGGAGGGGTCTCGATATGTAAAGGTGGTCACCCATCCACAAACCGATCGCGGTAAGAGTAGCCCGTGTGGTTTTTATCATTTAGCTAGGAGCCGCTTTTGACGTCACACACGTAAGGCTGCTTTTCCATCAGAGATGTGCTACGCAACGTTGCTATGGATGCGTTTGATATCCACCAATCATATTCATTGGTCCACATAGCATAGCACTGGTGGAAACGGGTTCAACTAAGCTATGTTTCTTATATGGAAGGATGTGTGCTATGGATCGGATGAATGTGCGAGTGGTGTAGCTGACGCTCTCCATGCCTTCCCTACTGTCGATGCATCGCATAGCTCGAGCTGCGCATCTTCCTCGCACAGCTACCTCGCGGCAGTGCATCTTCATAGCACATCTTACTCGCTCCGCTACACAGCTTAGCATTAGTGGAAACGGTCACATAGTTGCGTACCTTATCTTTCACATCCTCGCAGTGTAGCTGCATAGCGGATGTCTGGTGGAAAAGCAGCCTTAGAATGCACGCTCTTAAACTTTTGCAACATAAAAAGTACAAAGACGACCGCAATGACTTGACTCTTTAATGGCTACATTAAAGAGGTTTTTCAGGGTTTAATCCCCAATTTGGCCCAAGTGCTGTTGGGTTTTTCATTATGAATTTATCATTAACAGTCCAGATTCAGGATAAGTGTCCATTTAATGACAATAGGCTCACTCTTTATATCTGGTGAAATGTAGTTGTACAATCCACCTCTCCTATCAACGAAGAATACAGGCTTTATGTTATGTGTTCTCTTCCAGTCAATGCACGGTATGCTCCCAATTCACGACGTGGTTCAAGCAGCTGAACCTACAGCTGTTCAAGAAGCAGGAGTACGACAACCTGCTGTGCCACCTGCAGACCATGAGTCTGGACGATGTCTACCATGCGCTGAAGAACGAGTTCCACTGGGACATGGCTATCAGAGAGGTGAGGGTTGTATGCTTTACGATGTGATCAACGGGGTACTTGTGTAACATTACGATGTGACCAGCGGGACACTTTCGTAACACAAGCACAATGGCAGTGCCATTCATTTTGACAGTTCAACAACATTCATTGCGTTATTTACGTTGTTGTTTACAAATTTTTCAAACATATGAAGCAATGTATTTATAATTTCTTTAGTATTGTGATTATGTTACGCAATTAGGGTGCAAAGAGACGCAGCATGGAAGGAAGACGAGTGCAGAGAATTTACTACGTTGACGTTGAATAATGAACCGAATAATAAGTGAGTTAAAGTTGCAAACAAGTTGAGAGCCTGTGAGAAGTGGTTTGTAATCTGCGGTGTTCGAACAACTTTGGTGCACTTTAATGACTCTGAAAATAAAGTGTATTGGAAAATGGATGTCGTTAAAAGTCTTCAGTTTAGCGCTCCTCACGGGTCCCTATGTGGCTATTGCCAGTGGCTTCGCCCGCGTGAATGTCGGATAATATCCCACGGGAACGCACTACCAGGAAATCCTTCTCTATTCCTTGTCTAAATTATAAAGGGAACCTCTGTGCAAAATTTCAGCTTTCTAGGTTCAAGGGTTTGGGCTGGGCGTTGATGAGTCAGTCAGTCAGCCCGTCAAGTCTTTTTATTTTAGATTAAAACGGTACAGATCCAATTACTTTAATGAACATAGAAGCATAAAAAGGAACCTACCTACATAATGTTGATAATAATTTTATTATCCTAACTAATATTTTAAATGCGAAAGTGAGTTTGTTTGTTACGCTTTCACGCTAAAACGACTGAATGGATTTGGATGAAATTTGGCACACGGGTAGACCATGGCCTGGATCAGGACAGGATAATTTTTATTTCGTTTGTCCCACGAGAACTTTCTCGTGGGATAATTTCCGACATGCACGCGGGCAAAGCGCTGGAGAAAGCTAGAGTTGTAATAATTTAATTTTAAACTAATATGGAACAGTGGTCTCTCTTGCATCCTTTCTCCCACAGAACACCAGACACATACGCAATATTCCCACTGGTTTAGTACTGTTTGTGAACGCAAGAACCTTTCTTATGCCTGTTTAAAACAAATAAAACTGCACTGTTACAAATTTCTTAACCGCCACGTTTCTATCCCATAGTTAATATCAACCCGTAACTACACGAAGTACGAGATGAACAAGTCGATCAACGAATTCCTGGGACAAGTGAAGGTGCACCTCCTGGAGGATATCAACGCTAAGAGCACGAAGCTCACGGAGTGTCTCGCTAAGAACGTCTCCAGGAATGAGTTCGGAAATGCTACACTGTGAGTGGATAACTATTTTGCAATACCTGAAAATCATGAAGCAATAAGCAACTTGTAAATTTATTGATCAAATTAACCATACGACATTATAAAACGAGAGGAGAGAAGCGGAGACGTGCAGCAATCGACCAATCATAATGGTTGAAATCCTCATAGCGTCACTTGTCTCTTCTGTGATTGGACATTTCCTGCACTTCTCCGCTCCGCGTCTGTGAAAACTCACCCTAAGTCTCCAGAACCAAAGCCAAATAACGTAATAAGCGCGTGACCATGCGCTTGAGCAACCATTATCATGATCTGTTTTCCCAATTTTAATAGCAGACTCAAAGACTATCATTGCGGATTTCTTGAATGCGTACAAGCCACATGCCCGATGGGATTTCCCGTCGGAAAAATTAAAAACTTCCATACACACTTTCATCCCTTTTTTAACCCCTTTAAGGGATGAATTTTAAAAAATCCGTTATTTGTGCTCAATTACGCTATACAGGGTCAAATTAAATTAGCTAGCGAAAATCCACAGGTCTGATCGATATCTAAACGCGACATAAATAAAAAAGATTTATTTAATTGATTTTTTAGGGTCAATGACCACTAATGTTGTTACTTAAAATGTGAGTTGATAAAATCTGTTTTAACGTGTTGAGATAACGATACCTATCACTTCAGTGAAGTTTACTAAAAATAAACAGAAGGCCAATTCTCGTACCTAAAAACTTTCAAATTCAAGTCGCAATCTCATGCCAGCGACAATCAAATGTCAAAAATGTAGGTAAACGCTATACAATTTTTGACAGATTGAGACTGAGATGAGATTGCGAACGTTGTTAAACATACCTCAGGTTTTTAAACTGATATTTTAAGTGACAACTACCAGCGGTTAATGGCCTCAAAATAAAACATCATCAAATTAATTTCTTTTTTGTTTGATCATGTTTAGATATGGATACACATGACATATGCGAAGTTTCGCTAGCTAATTTTATTTGATCCTGATTATATGGAACTTACCCAGCGGTTTAGGTTGTGCGTTATCTGTCAGTGAATGAATTTAACATTTTTATTAAGTAGTTAAAAATAAATCACATACCTTTTTCCAGCTTCGCCTCCGTCCTAGCCCACACCACGAAGCTCATCAGAGCCGAGCTCCCCCATATCCACGAGGTAGATGGCGTCAGAGACCTGCCGTACCTCATGGAGTTGTCCACAGAAGTAGCTCACAACATTGACGTGGTGAAGCCGTTGAAGGACTACCTGCTGGAGAAGAATGATCTGCATGGAGAGCTGATGAAGATCTTCCATGATCATAAAGTTGTTGGTGATATTGAGAATGCTCAGGTTAATTTACGAAAGGTGAGCAAACAATTAAGTTAAGTGAGCCTTTTGAAGATTGCTAAATATTTAATACGACTCCATGAAGTTTCAGGGTCAGTTCAGACCAAGCTAAAAATCCTCACGGAATTTACTGGCTCCATTAAAAATAGGACCGTCCTAGGCCTAAAGTATAAAATTGTACAAATATCGACACAGTCCTTATAGACTTTAGACTATGGTAATGGTGAGGTGAGTGAGGAGCTCGTGGCTAAGTAATAACAGCCGCACGGGTCGATCCATCAGGTTAAGCTACGCTTGCCGGGGTTGGTCTGTGGATGGGAGACCATCTTTACATACCGAGACTCCTCCGTGCCTCGGAAAGCACGTTAAGCCGTTGGTCCCGGCTGTCATTCGTGGATCTTTGACAGTCGTTACGGGTCGTTTGAAGCCCGAAAGTCTGACAACCAGTCTTACCAAGGGGTATCGTATTACCCAGTTACTGGGTTGTGGAGGTCAGATAGGCAGTCGCTCCATGTAAAAAACTGGTATTCAGCTGCATCCGGTTAGACTGGAAGCTGATCCCAATATAGTTGGGAAAAGGCTAGGCAGATTTGACTATGGTAATGGTAATAGGGTCCTATTTTCATTGGCGCCAGTAAATTCAAAACTGGTGAAATGTGGGTGTACTACAAGATGACTTTAAAAACATGCGACAAAATTTAAAGGGATATTCTGCCCATCAATATGAACAACTTTTACTAAGGGACCAACATCGAATTCGCAAAAATAAAAAAATACCGTCCTATATAAAGGTGCATACCTACCCAACTGGACCATTTTTGTATAAGAAGGTCGAACTTTTTTTGCGAATTTGAAATTGTTCCCATAGTAAAAGTTGTTCATAGCACACCCCCTTAAATTTTGTTGCATGTTTTCAAAGTCGCCCTGTATATTTACACCCCTGTCTAACCCTTTGGGGATTTGGGGGAGGTGTGGTGTTATGTATCTTAGTACCAATGTCAATCAACACATTCAAGATGATTGAAGTTTGGATTTTTTTCCGAAGTTTTGAAAAAAAATTTTAGCTTATTTTATATACTTATATATATCGACACTTAAAAAAATCTGTGATTAAATATCATTTTATATGTTCAGATCCGCAGTATTTCCGCATCGTCAGACCAGAACATCATCGTTCCCAACAGCGGATGGGCCATCATTTGTGAGAGATATAACTGCACTGATGTCATTTCCGTCATCAAGAACAATCTTAACAGAACACTCATTGACAAAGCTGTAAGTATCACAATTTTACAATGTACCAAGTGGCCAATTTCTTGGGGTATCGTATTACCCAGTTAATGGGTTGTGGAGGTCAGATAGGCAGTCGCTCCATGTAAAATAATGGTACTTATTCAGCTGCATCCGGTTTGACTGGAAGCCGACCCCAAAAAAAAAGGGAAAAAAAAAGAAAAAGGCTAGGCAGATTGATTGATTGACTGAAGGCCTATTTCTCGTATCTGAAAACATTCTAATTCAAGTTGCAATCTCATTCCAGCGACAATCAAATGTCAAAAATGTAGGTAAACGCTATAAAATTTTTGACTATCGAGATGAGATTGCAAACGTTGTTAATAATATGGAAATTGCCCGTCTGTACTCATCTTTCCTACTGTTAGCATAAACAACAATCGACTATTTAACTAATAGGTATTATTTGTGGGTTGCAGCATTGTTATTTTTAGATGTTTTATCCTTTTTAAGTTGTGGCAACCCATTGACGACTTTTGAAAATGTAGAAAAAGGCGCGGGAATAAATAAATTCGATCCTCGGTTAAAAAACGACGAAAGTGGTCTCGGGTTACAATTTAAGGTGTTAAGTATCAATAAAGCGATTCGTACAAGTACTTGAGTGATTAGTTTTAATACTACAATTATTTCGATCTACCTATACTTACTTTAGTTTTAGCCTTTTATAACTTATTTCATACATTATGGAGTGCAATTAATGAATATAACTAGGTATAATACCATTAATCATGATTGTTTTCAAGAAATTAGCAAAGCAATTCATCATTATAAACAGCAGACTTTCTCCGCTATCCTAGTAGAATCTCTTTCAGGAGTCGTAAAACGTAAAGTCCATTCATTACGCCTAATGATATAACTTCATCGGCCTCCGGTCCGTCCGCGGGTAGCTACAGTCGGACTTTTAAGGACGCTGTTACAAATGTGTAGTCAAATCAATACTTTTTTACACAAAAGTATGTTTATTCAATAAAATGCTTTACATTCTTAAAATGTTTTTGGCCAAACTGTTGATAGATGTGCATGGTACGACTATAAACTATAAATATAATTTTAGATAATTATGTACAGTTTCTCAATAGTACATAAGAGGAAGTCTAAAAGTGGCACCAGTGACTGAAAAGTTGTGCGGAAATCGGCTGTCATGGTATGGGCATGTGATGCGGAGGAGTGAGGAAAATGTCGTGAGGAAAGTTTTGAGTATGAATGTCGATGGCTATAAGAGTAGGGGAAGACCAAAGAAACGATGGATGGATTGTGTGAAAGATGACATGGCTAGAAAGGGGGTGACTACCGAGATACACGAATAATAGAGAAGTATGGAAAAAAAGGACATGTTGCGCCGACCCCAAATAGATTGGGATAAGGGCAGGAGAATGATGATGATGTACAGTTTCTCAATAAATGTACCGGACTGAATATTTTTACCTCGGTACATTTACTGAGAAAATGTACCTATTTAAAATTGTATTTATAGTTCACAATCGTACCATGCACATCTATCAACTATTTGGCCAAAAAACATTTTAAGAATGCAAAGCATTTTATTTAATAAACATACTTTTGTGTAAAAAAGTAATGATTTGACTACCCATTCACAGCGTCCTTTGTAGCTGCAGTAAAATAACACTTCTACTGTCAATTCGTTATAAAATAGGAACATTTTTTTTAACAGATCAACAGAATTCCAACGATCTAGTTGACAGAAAAAAATAAATAGTACTTTATTTTTCTAATAAAATAATCACAAAAACCGCTACAAATGCGACGTTGCCAGCCCGCGCGGGATGAGCGCTCTTAAGTGGGTGAGAAACCCCATGTACTCACAGACATTACACAAAAGATAACTACTTTCGAACACATGCTTATTTCTTGCCAATTTTCTTCAGTCTTTGAAAATCCTACACTATATTCCTTCCAGCTCCCAAAATACCAAATCGACGAGTTCTGGCGCTTCAACTTCGTGTCTTCCATCATTCACCACATCGGAGACTTCACGTCGCACGGCGCGCGTCTCCTGGGCCTGGCCAGTAAGCTGGACGTGGCTGGCATGATGGATGGCCGAATGGAGGCCATGATGGACGCCATCATGCTGTTCATCAGCGAAGATGCCTTGAACAATGTTATGTATAGGTGAGATTGTGTACTGGATAAAGACAACTTGAGTTGACAGAAAGTGGATGTTCTAAAACATAGATTTTGGCTCATCTTGGCACCGAACTTGCGTTCAATAACTAAATGTTCCTGATTGAGTTGTTGAAGGTCTTATGGATAAGTAATTACCGCCGCCCGAGTCGATAGATCAGATTAAGCTACGCTTGCCGAGGTTGGATGGGTGAACATCTTTGCATATGAAGACCTCTTCGTGCCTCGGAAAGCACGTTAAAACGTTGGTCGTCCCGGCTGTCATATGTGGATCTATGATAGTCGTTACGGGTCGTCGGAAGCCCAAAAGTCTGACAACCAGTCTTACCAAGTGGTATTGTATTATCCAGTAACTGGGTTGTGAAGGTCAGATAGGCAGTCGCTCCATGTAAAATACTTTTATTCAGCTGCATCCAGTGGAACCCGATCCCAACATAGTTGGGAAAAGGCAAGGCAGATGATGTCCCTTGATGATGAGGAGGACCACTAGACTTCGAGAGATAATATATAATAATTACTAAGAGTACCTTCATTGGTTGCACCTAGAGCGTTCTCTCTGGATGCCACCAGTAAAATTTTGGCCCTGTATCAACAGAATATTAAATATCATAAATGCCCTTTAATGTGAAGCCCACACTTTATGACAAAGACAAAGACATTTATTCGTCGGATACGGTAGCAACAAAGTTGGTATATAAAATAATTGTGTTCAGGACACATCCGCCGCTAAAAGCGGAGCAAAGCAAACTTAGCTTTCAGATTTTCAGTTTTTGATAAAAATGGTAAAAAGGAACCCTTATGGTGCGACTTAGTCTGCCTACTGTCTGTCTGTCCGTCTGTCACATCTGGAAATCTCAAAAACTACTAATGCTATCAACTTGAAATTTGGAACAGTATTAGATGACGTTTGCCTTTACAAAAATCGGAACGGAACCCTCGCGCCTCGGTGCGCTCTTTACCTTTTTTTTTTTTTGTGGCATCCCATACACCTATGTTATACAAATACATTAACTTGATATGATAAGCATTGTCAGCAATTTCACGTTTCTTTAAAAACTCTTTCTCAACCCACGTCATGCATCAGTTTGCAGGGTATAATAAAGGAGCTGCACCCACTGCTGCACAACACACCTTTGGAGAGGGACTTGCACTCGCTGTCTTCTGGCCTCGCCGTCGTCAGGCAGCTCAAGAACTATATGCTGGAGAAAGTCAATCTTAAAGGTAATTTCCTAGAGTAACGTACACATAAAAATTTTCCCATGAGTAGGGATAGGCAGAAACTACAGAACTCCACCTGCCACGATCCTAAAATAATCCTTTTCCTTCGTTTACGTTCATATATCTGGTCATACACGCACGCCGGTTGCGAGTACTCACCTGACCTTTTTGAAGAACATCCCCAAGAGGGTATGAATTAAAATAAAAGACAATCCAACATTGAAGTTTTTAAGTTTTATTCTTCACTCTTTTTCTTCTCATTAGGTACCTATTTATTAATTAAAATCTTTTTACGTCTACATAATTAGTCCTCATTTTTAAAATATTTTACATCCCAGGTACCACGGACACAAAATAGTCTCTTTAATTCAATATGTTTGTCCCCTAGTGGAAGTATCAAAGCTGTTCCCTGATGCTGAAGACGTGGAGATAGGTCTGAGCGCGCTCGGCATCAACAACACGAACTTCTGGTCCATCGCCGCTCCCAGGATACATACTGGATACATACTACTGAAGCCGGTAAGTTGGAATTAATATTATGAGCTTGTAAACGTAATGTAAAGATAAACAACGGGATGTTGTGTGTGTAAATGCCTCGATAATAAACCCAATAAGCAAAGGTTTAGGTTGTTGTCAGGAAAAAATATTACCATGGAAATAGTATGTACTATTTATTGATGGTTACTTGGAAAATTTACAGTCAATGGGGAAGGTCGGGCAAAGCTATTTGCAGACTACGTCAGCTAGGTCCTTAAAGCCAATAATAAATTTGATATTTCGTTCATTCATGAGTTGGGTTTGGTTTGGTTTTTGTTATTTTCGGTTATTTAAAACCTTAAATATTCTTAAATATTGTTCAAAATGTTTTTACTCTGTATATTTTTTTTTAATCTTTACGAATAACTATAATCCACAATCTTCTAATTTTAGGGTAGACTCCAATTTCGGAGTATTTAGGAACACAACAACGCGTCATTTTTGCAAAAATAAAATAAAACCACCTCACGCCTTGTATTATTAGCTTGTGTTGGGAACTAGCTACAGACATCACCATTTTGACAAATTCTTCCCCATTTCTCAAATTTAAAGTCAAATTGTACGCAAATTAACCACTATTGTTATTCTTTGACAGCTGTAAGAAATGGATTTAGCACGGCATAATAATGACATGTGTTAATCTGCTACACAACTTATTGCCCGTACTGAACCTACACTGGAAAGTTCTTTCAATCTTCACCATGAAACAAGACATGTAAATAATGTAGGGTAAGAAACTGGCTTAAGAGCCAGTTGCCAGCAGCTAATGTTGCCAGTTGGTGACAGAAGCAGACCAAGGGCTCTGTTTCTGTTATGGACCAAAAGCGCTCCCCCACTGGAGCATTCGCCTGTACTGTAACAGTTCAGATTCAAGCATTAAATCAGTGCGTGAGGAGTACTAGACAGATTAGATTATAATATCATTAATAAATTAGATTCGCATTCATGTTAATAATTGAATCCCGGATGCTCCCACTAACCACTGTTACATCACAGGCGATTGATCCCGGTGAATACAATGTAACAAATTGTATCATTAAGGACGCTGTTACAAATGGGTAGTCAAATCATTACTTTTTTACACAAAAGCATGTTTATTAAATAAAATGCTTTACATTCTTAAAATGTTTTTTGGCCAAATTGTTGATAGATGTGCATGGTACGATTCTGAACTACAAATATAATTTTAGATAGGTACAGTTTCTCAATAAATGTACCGGACTGAAAATTTTTACTTCGGTACATTTATTGAGAAAATGTACCTATTTAAAATTATATTTGTAGTTCAGAATCGTACCATGCACATCTATCAACAATTTGGCCAAAAAACATTTTAAGAATGTAAAGCATTTTATTTAATAAACATGCTTTTGTCTAAAAAAGTAATGATTTGACTACCCATTTGTAACAGCGTCCTTAAGCCGTGTACGCACGAACGGACAAAATATGGTGAACATGAATATTGATCACGGAACTTTTGAAGAAACTCAGGACCCTTTTGAACATTTAAAGTGTTCGATGTTCGTGTTCACCATGTTTTTGTTCGCAGGTTGCGCACTGTAACGCTCGGTATTTATAGCCTTATAATCTAGCTTGATCTGTCCTTCCTCAGCTCCTCTCCTCAAAGCTGGACGACAGCCACATCGTCAAGTACGTGTGTCAGATAGAGTCCATGGCCGAGGTGCTGGCCCCCGCAGACCTGGGCGTGGTCACTGCGGACGACGTGTTCGGGGCTGTCATCGAGCAGTTCTGTGGCCTGCCGGACGATGTCGCCAAGCAGGTGCTGCCCGTGCTGATCCGGAACTTCAACTTTAGCGTGATTATTGATAATGTATGTTGGAGTTATATGTATAATTAAAAAAAAAAAACAGAGAAAACAAAACGAACAAAAGAAAACGGAAACGTAAAATAGACCGAGTTCTCGCCGGCAGTGTGGCAGCCGGCATTCAGCGATCAACACACACACATATGTACACATCTCTTTTACTGCCACGGGACCTACAATCTTGTACGTTTCTTGAGCGAGAAAATAGTCGATAGCTAGTCGCTTCCTCGTCGGCGGTGGCACTCGTACCAATGAATGTGCGATTTATTCTATTTACGATTTGACGCTTCCAAAATTTAAAATGTTTAAATACCCAATAGAGCAGTACTGGCCTAGCGGTAACAGCCGCGCCTAATTACGAGTTGTAGGTCGCAGGTTCGAACCCAGACAGGCGCTTTACTTTGTGTACATTATTTTATCACCACTGCTTTCAAAACTGTGAAGGAAAACATCGTGAGGAAACCGGCATGTCCTATAATCAAAAATTCGAAGACATGTGACATCTACCAACCCGATCTGGGTCCGCGTGGTGGATTACGACCTACTCCATCTTACAGAGAGGAGGCCTGTGTCCCAGCAGTGGGAACATTATGGTGATTATGAAGCTCGCTCGAACATTTATTAAAAAAGCGTACATCATAGAAGATAAATAAGTTTTAGAGGATCACATTAAATATTTCCAAAATAAAATTTGCCATCTTTTCATGTTTCTTCCAAACTGGTAGTATTCTAGTTAGTTCAGTAAATTATTAGCCGTTGGTGCTATTTAGCCTCACATGTGCTTATGCTTGGCACATTTTTACTCACAACTTGTGAAAATTGATTCATATTACGCAGGTTGCAAGCGCTCTCCTCACCAAACTCTACTCCGCATCGAACCTGACTGAAGAGGAAGGCTCCATAGTGCTGTCCAAATACCCGCAGATGGCGGCCCTGATCCCCATGATCCAGGAGAAAGTGCAAGACGTGGGGCAGACCCTCGCCGGCGAGACGATGTTCCAGAGCTTGAGGGATTTCAGCTCTATTGGGGATTTGCTGACGTGTATGTATTGAAGATGTGTATTGACTTCGTTTTGCGTTCTATAAAACAATATTAGATATTTCATTTATTTATAAGCCGTGTACCCCATAGGATTTCGCATCGGAAAAGTTACGACGAACATTCATCCCTGTTTAACCCCTTTCGTTGGTGAAGGTTATAAAATTTTTCCTTAGTGCTCAGTTTTGAGCACTCGTGATAATAAACTCTTGGATAAGGAACTCTTGTCCAGTATTGCATGCTTCTAGACTTAGAGGTTTAGGCTGTGCATTGTCTGTCAATGAATTAATTATTTTTATTAAGTAGATTAAGCAAGGCACACCTGCGATATATTTAGGTACAGGGCCTAAGAGAAAATTTTATTTTATTTGAGGCTGTATTAATTTACCAGTAATGTAAGAAGCATTTTTAAAACTTATTTCTCCTCCTCAGCTCCTGAGTTCCTAGCGAGCGCCGGTAACTTGATGTGCGGAAAACCGTTTGCGATGAGCTCGAACCGGTTCTACAAGTCTATCCAGGAAACACAGGACTTCTCCACTGAACCTGACCAGGCACAACTCGATGTACTTCCCAGTAAGTAATATCTCCATAACAGCCAGTAAATATTCTGATTTTCAGAAACCGGTGGCAAGTATAATATTTTGACTTTCAGAAACCGGTAATAAATATTCTGACTTTCAAGAAACTGGTAGTAAATATTCTGACTTTCAGAAACCGGTAGTAAATATTCTGACTTTCAGAAACCGGTAGTAAGTGGTTATTATTTTGGCGTTCAGAAACCATTTAGACTATCAAAAACCAGTGATATTACAAATTTGTTCGGCTACATTAATCATTCTTATGTTTCACAGCTGATTTCTGCCGTTCCTTATACAAGGACGTCATCAACGTGCCAGGTGGCAAAATAGTGTGGAGCTTCGTAAAACCACTCATCATGGGCAGGATCCTGTATACGCCACCCACACCCACCGTCACCAGGATCATACAGCAGGTAATTTAGTGACATCCAAACAACTACTTTTGTGAAACCGAAAAGACTGTAGGTCTGAAGTCACAAAATCCTACAGCAATGTTTGCTCAGTCAGATCGTCGAGATTACCCACCCGGTAGAATATAAAATATACAACCTGAATATTTTTATTTATAGAACACTAAATTAATAGTCATTTGTTGACAAAAATAAATAATTTGATGAAGAAAAATGTTTATGTATCATATTATATTTACACAGAGGAGCTCGTGGCTAAGTAATAACAGCCGCACGGGTCCATCCATCAGGTTACCCTACGCTTGCCGGGGTTGGTCCGTGGATGGGTGACCATCTTTACATACCGAGACTCCTCCGTGCCTCGGAAAGCACGTTAAGCCGTTGGTCCCGGCTGTCATTCGTGGATCTATCACAGTCGTTACGGGTCGTCAGAAGCCCGAAAGTCTGACAATCAGTCTTACCAAGGGGTATCGTATTACCCAGTTAATGGGTTGTGGAGGTCAGATAGGCAGTCGCTCCATGTAAAATAATGGTATTCAGCTGCATCCGGTTAGACTGGAAGCCGACCCCAACATAGTTGGGAAAAGGCTAGGCAGATTGATTGAACAGTTTGTATTCACAAAATGTTTAGGCATAAAAAGCTAGAAGGCTTTTTACTGAGATTGTATAACTTCGCACACCTCTCACTAGTGTGTGACTAGCGACAAGGTTATTTTGGCGCGTGACTAAAATTGGAAGTAACGATCACAAAAAAAGTTTTTACCAAGATCCTTGTAGTCCTGTAGTTATCTGTGGCGTACTTCCCCGCACTAGTGCGGGAATGCAAAGTAAAAAGCACGCCTGTTCCATACACTGTGAACCTTAAATCGGTGCAATAAGATCCACTTTTCGAGTAATTGTATTGAAAATTTATTTTTTACTCCACAGGCCAACGCAACATTCGCAACAATGATAAAGCTCACGAGCCTCATCCACTCGTTCTCCGCATCGTTCCCCGCGGTGGACAAGCTGAGCGCGCACCGCGAGGGCATGGCGGTGCTGCGCCGCGTGATGAGCGTGCCGCAGTTCAGTGGCGTCAGGCAGATGCTGATCAAGGGAGATGACGTGGATGTGCCTGACTTCGATATGGATGGACTCTTCGATGAGTTCGGGGATTTGGATGTAAGGATGAAGATTTTAAAATTAATAATACTAATTTATTTAATTCACACAAAGTGATCTATATTTTTGTTAGTATACTTAAAAAATATGTCAGGAACCAAACATACAACTACACAACACTACACACTAACGACACACACTTCACTATTATTCAATCATCATTTTACAGTCTTTAAAAAAAATACTTTTTGTCCTAGCGGTTTCCAAAACAGTTGATTATTTTTTCAAAGTCTTGGCTCGGTGGAAATCTGGTTCGTCAAATCCGTAGATTCTGGCTTATAGGAGCTGCTGTGGGCGAAAAAAAAAACAAGAGGGTTTCCTATAAAAATGTACAAAAAGGGCAACTCAGTTTTTTTATAAGCTCACTTAAAAAAACTTCGACTTGAGAACTCCTCCTTGTTTTCGTCGGTTAAAATGTGATTTTATTTTGAAACTATAGGTACTCAGCTATTTTCCGACCATAATATTTTAATGATCCGTGTCATCCAGGGTTTCGGTGGCCTACTATCAAAGATGTCAGACTTGCTGCACTGTATCAACTTGAACCGGTTCCAACCCTCCCTCAACGAGCTCCAAATGACGCACGAGGCGGCCCAGCTCAGCATTGTCAACGAATTCTCCGCTGGTAAGAAGCTGCAATCACCTACCTAGCCTTTTCCTGACTATGTTGAAGTCGACTTCCAGTTTAAACGTATACAGCAGAATACCAGTATTCTACATGGAGTGACTGCCAATCTGATCTCCACAACGCAGTTAAAGGGGAACCCGAAACCCCTTGGTAAGACTGGTTGTTAGACTGTCGCGATTCAATCTTTTATTTCGGAAATCATCCATATTGTATTTGGTTAGTATTAGAAAACTATGTTAGTGTGCAAAATCAAAGTTAAAATTAGAAATTATAATCAAAATTAAAATCAATATTAAAATCAAAATCAATCAAAATTAAATTTAAATCAAATTAAATTAAAAATCAAATCAATTAAATCAAATTAAAATTAAATCAAAATCAAATTGAATCAAAATTAAACCAAAACTAAATTAAGAATTAATGACACGACAATAAAATTCGGTCACTAATGATGACAGAATTTTCTGTTGTGATTTTTGTAACAAGGTCAACTAATAAACTGTTCCTAAACAAAATTTCATTTGTCTCCAGGTGTGGTGTTCCTGAATAGTGAAGAACAAGACGAGTCTCTTACTAATGTGGAGTACAAGATCAGGATGGACATCGACAACGCTCCCACTACTACACGCCTTAAAGACTAGTACGTGTTTTTATCACAGTTTCGATTTCGGATGTATTTAGCAAAGTAATAGAAACTTTTAGAAATCATTCAGACTACGAAAAAAGTACAATGGTAAAAAAATAATGTAGATGGTTACAAGAAAAAACATCAGCGAACGAAAGTACACCAAAAATGTTGGTTAGCCAATGCATAAACACATCCATGTCTTTGTTATCTCATCATTCTGATACTTACTACAAATGTGCAGGCACACGTGACCACATTACCGCCCGCGCCCGCCGCGTTTTTTTATTATTTTAGGTCAAAATGAAATCACTTCAGTGTTTTTTTTTTGCTTGGATATCTTTGGTTAGACGTACTGAACGCTGTGTCCATCATTTTAATGAGACCTTACACAGTAAATCTTGTACCTTTGGGAGCTTTAGAACCTTATTGCGGAACACACTTTAATTCACCTAATACATTGCTTCATTGCTTTGAAAAATTCGTCAGCTCAACAACGTAAAAGACGGAATGAACAAGGCTGAACCATCAAAATGCATTGCGATCGATTGCCATTTTATGAGTGTTACACAACCAGCCCACTGTTTTACAGAGTGCGGATTTGCACTATCATACCAGATTTATCTGCTTGATTGAAATAGCTGGAACTTATGCGGAGAAACAGGACAAAACTATCTCATTTACAAACGTCTTATGCATTATTATCCATTGCCCTTTCAGTTCGATAAAACGATCATGACATGGAGTATTTATAAAACGATGAAATGATTATGAATAAGATGATGAAGAACTTGACGTATTTATTTTTAATCTTTGGGATTTATTTTGACTTTCTGACTTCGTTACTTCCTCAGATTTCAGTTAAGTCAACCTTGAAATCTTAAGGCGTTTATTTCTACTATTCCTAAATATCCCCTTTTCCCCCCAGCCTCTGGATCCCAGGTCCAGAATCCAGCTTCGTCGAGCACATGCGCTATTTCCGCGGCTTCGTGCAGATCCAGGACATCGTGGACAAAGCCATCATTCGGCTGTCACACAACTTCACTCGACACAAGGGAGAGATTGTAGAGGACATAGACTGGGCTGTGTACACGCAGCAGACGCCCTACCCGTGCTATAGGAAAGACTTGTGAGTATCTTAGTTTATTTCCTGATCACTGTTTTCTTTCCTGGATTTTCACGTCAAATGTCATTTAGCAAACAGTGTCTTACATCTTGGGTATTCTTGAGGAGCCCTCAGGCCTTTCTTTTCCAATAGTAATTCTCAAACTCAAACTCAAACTCAAAGCATTTATTTCAAATAAACCAATTACAGGCACTTTTGAATTTTCAATGGGTCGGTCAGTCAGAAAGATGAAGCTAGTTGCCCATTCCAAAGCGTAGTAGATCCCTATGGAGAAGAACGGGCAAGAAACTCCACGGACACTCTTTTAAATCATAATATTTTTACAAAATATTGTTTACATCGTTCAAGTTGAAAATATACATGTGAGAACAATGTAGAAAGACGTGCACGTTAAAAAGCGTCCGTAATAAAAAGATAAAAACTAAAACAACTTAATTAAATATTAAAATTAAAAATAAGCCATGGCAGCTAAGAGACGACCAGTCCCAACTGACGGCGCCCGTTCACGAACATGACGCATGGATCAGCACCATTTAGCTCAACCATTTTGAAGGGAACTTAATGATCCAACACACACGCCACCATCAGCGAGACATTTGAGTGAGCATGACATACTCTCAACCGCCAGGGCACACTCAAGTCAGTGAAAGACGTACCCAGTAAAAGGTAGCTTAATAGTAGCTACATAGTGCTCACACGTGCTATGCAATTATATAATACTAAGAGATTGAATCTAATGGTCGGTGTGTTATGTTATGGCCTCTATTTTATCAAAATCCTGAGTTAACACCCCATCAACTACTATTACTGGGGACTATTCAGGTTTACAGCGGTCTTTGAGTTATCCGCTTACAAAGCTAAGATATAGCTCTAGCTAGGGCATCATAACTTCAGCGGCATTGAAAATTAACGAACATTATCGCACAGCTTTATCGCACCGTTCTTGGTGAGGCCCGTAAGAATAAAGCCATTTATTAGCCTTATGGTGTTTTTAGAACTTCCTCGTTTCAAAAGGTAAGGTTTCCTTTTGAAATTACTCTGTTCCCGTAAGAGTTCTACTAACATCCTCGTATTTGTTGGTCACAGCTTCCAGACCTCTCTGTATGAGTCTCAGTCGCTGATCGTCGCTTTCTTCTTCTCGCTGCTGTTCACCGTCGCGTCGGCTGTGAGGTTCATCGTGTCTGATAAGGAGACCGGGAATACTATGGTAAGTCATTCGAAGGTACTTTTACTCACCCGAATTTTTTTACTGAAGTTTGCTTTAAACACATTTTTTACAATGGAGTAGGTATGGCTACTTCTGACAAAAAAATATCAGGTGTCAAATCTTAATAAATTAAACATTAGCTATAACAAAGACGTTTAAAACATACATAAAGACTGTTTGACTGTGTATGTCCAAAGATATTACTAAGTAATTGATCACGCGATTTAATTGCAATTCGATTGACAAAAAAATAATACCAGCATCATGGAATGGTGTTCTTCCATCGGAATCTTATAACCTAAACAGTCATAACAATAACATATTCCTGTCCAGCTCATGTCAGTGATGGGCGTGGACCTCCGATGGCACACTCTCTCCTGGTTTCTCTCCTCATTCGTGGAGATGACCCTGACCTGCGCCAGCGTGACGCTGATCCTGTTCCTGGGTCACGTGCTACCCAACACTGATCCCAGTCTTGTGTTTACGCTGCTCTTCATCTTTGGACTGTCCGTGATTAGTTTCTGGTAAGTTCTCATCAATTGTTTAGAAATGTACAAACAGCGTCACTATGCGTTGACCCTTCAAGTTTTGAAATATGTATTATTATTGCTTTAACATTGAGTTTGTTACAATTATCCTAAGGAATATTTTCAAAAAAAGAACGGCTTGACGTGGATTCGAACCAACGCTTCGCCCAACATCGATATTCAATACAAACAAATAAATAAAATTAGTTTTGAACAACTAGCCAAGCTCATTGAGATTGCGATGAATTTGTAATCTATCATTTGTTAAAATTATTTCTAATTCTAACAAGATGCTAAAAAATACTATTATGTAGCTAAAAGCTATTAACTTTATTTACCTGCAGTTGTTTACATTTGTGATTTAAAAAAAGTGCAAAATAAAGTAGGAAATAAGACCATAAATTGAAAAACATTAAGTTTATAATGTCATAAAGAAAACTTCGTTACTGGGTATTGATCCTCCAATCATATCATCTTCAAGCGACCGTAATACTTCCAAGCTAACTAAACAAATACTAATTTTATTTAAGTGTTCTTCTGTGCATTTTGATTAACTTATTGATGATGATGTAGTAACGTACTCATCACCATTTCATTTTATTACATCATTTAAATTAATTTTCTTTTATTTCTCTGGGATGGCCACGGAGCTACGATGCCTCTTGTTTGTAGATTTCCATGCATGCTTGCTAATCATATAATCACTGCAAGGTCCATAATAAAACTTTTTAATTTTCGAAGTATTTTTTTTTTTATTTTTCTCTTTTTTGCTTACTTGGTATGTAAACAACAGTGACAGGCAGTTTCATAACATCATCAATATACACAGAGTGGATTAAATACGTATATTGAAGCTAACTCAAAAAGTAGGAGCAAACTTAATAACATGAATATGGGACCATCGCGCGAGCTTCTACCAAATGAAAAATTAATTTTCGAAATCGGTCCACAACTGATGAAAATATCGAAGAAAATACATTAAAATTTAAATAAATACATACAGACGAACACAGAACCTCCTGCTTTTTTGAATACGATTAAAAAGGTAGCCCCCCACCAGCTCTCTAATGCCACCTTCTCTTCCACAGCTACATGCTCTCGAAGCTGTTCAACTCTGCCAGCCTGGCGGCTGTGTTCACCGCCATCATGTACCTGGTCAGTTTTATGCCCTACATCATCATCCTGTCGCTGGAGGCCGTGCTCTATAGCTCGCTCAAGATTTTCGTCGTAAGTTTGTGTTTAATTTATAAAATTACCTTTTAAACGATCTTATTTTGTTTATAAGTAAATACCAGAAGTGATTAAAACATTTCTGTCAAAAAAAATAGCTGTTGCCATTTCTGACTACTTCTCTGTGCATAATCCCACCATTTTCATCCAGTGCCTCTCAATGTCCTCGTCCCTCTGCTACGCGTTCCTGTTCATCACGCGGTTCGAGGCGCACGGCACTGGCGCGCGCTGGGCGGACCTGTGGTCCTCACCCGATGACAGCGAGGACATGAGCATCGGGTTAGCAGCGCTTATGATGTGCGCAGATGCTGTACTGTACTTCATCGTGGGGAAGATTATTGACAGATATTTTGGTAAGTCTCCTAGGCAGACCTGTGGTCCTCAACTAATGACAATGAGGACATGAGAATCGGGTTAGCAGCACTTAAATGATGTGCGGACGCTGTACTGCATTTCGTTGTGGGGAAGATACACATTTTGGTAAGTCTTCCTGGGCAGACGCGTGGTCTTCAACTAATGACAGTGAGAACATATTGAGCTTCGGGTTAACAGCGCTTATGATGTGATGTACTTCGTCTTCGGGAAGATTATTGGCCGATATTTTGGTAAACTTCTTTGGTTTTTGTGCTCATCTAGGTAAATGAGAATTCACCAGTTAACAATATCGTGAAACATACAAATATCTTAGCACACGAGGCTGTCGACGTGTGGATCGTGGACTCCGCAATCTTTATACCAATAGTCGTAATGGCCAATGGCCTAATAGCGAACAGCCTCGATCAACACTTCACGAGGCTGCCATTGCGCAGCTGGATCAATGGCTTGATACAGAACAAATATTCCTGGATATGGTGGAAGACTACTCTCTCTAGAGCCCTGACCATAACCACCAGAAGCTTGAGACTTGTTCCCAATGCTAGAGAGCTTAAAAATTAAATGATATGTCATCATCTGCAACTGCCTAGCCTTTTCCCAACTATGTTGGGGTCGGCTTCCAGTCTAACCAGATGCAGCTGAAAACAAGTATTTTACATGGAGCAACTGCCTATCTGACCTCCACAACCCAGTAAATGGGTAACACAATACCCCATGATAAGACTGATTGTCAGACTTTCGGGCTTCTGGCGACCCGTGACGACTGTTAAAGATCCACGAATGACAGCCGGGACCAACGGCTTAACGTGCTTTCCGAGGCAGTACGGGGGGTCTCGATATCTAAAGATGGCCACCCGCTCACAGACCGACCGAGCCAAGTGTAGCTTACCCTGATCGATCGACCCGTGCGGCTGTTATTACTTGGCCACGAGCCCCTTATAAAATAAAAATACAATTTATGTATTTTTCCCCTCAGGTATAAAAACGCTAGAAAGCAACATAACTCATTGCATGACCACGGACGAGAAGGCGGGCGCCAGCATAGTGAACGTGACCAAGATCTACGGGGAACATTCTAGAAGGCCGAAGGTTGCGCTGGACAACGTCTCCATTGAGCTGCATAAGGGACAGATCACCACGCTGCTGGGACACAACGGGGCGGGGAAGACTACGCTCATGTAAGTGGAACAAACTAGGCTGAGATTCAGCACTTTTAAATTTCAAAAGTTATAAAATACCAAAACAACTAGTCTTGACCACTGCTAAGTGAGTTATCGTTTAAGTTTTACTAATTTCTAAGGCTTTTATTACGAGTTTTATATATCCATATAAAACTTCTTCTGTAGAGGTTGTGTATTTATATTTTGCAATAAACACGCGGAAAAAAGAAAGATCCTTATTGCAGATAAATAGCCACTTGCGCGCCCGCGGGAAGTTTGTTCCCCAACAGTAGGTTGTACTTGGGAACAAAGTTCCCAAGACAATCTTTTTTTTTACTTTTAACCTTGTTCTACCACTATTAAGTAGTAATACCTAATTCCATGCATTTACTGTGATAGATTATCTGTGTCCGAACCTTTTGAGATACGACAACACTCACTGAACTAGTCTATGACATTAAAAAAATATTATTTTCGCTGTCATAAAATCTAAAGTTAACAATGGTGCCGATTCTGTTGTTCACAAACTAAACTAAATTTAAGTTCAGTGCATCTTTTTCTTTCTATTTCATTAAGAAAGGGACGTAAGATAAATATTAGTTTAGTCCTGTCAAATTAAGATGCTCCATAGACAAGATTAGACATGATTAAAAACTTGCCTACTAAAATTACGTCAATTTACGTCAGGCGCTGATTAAATTTGACAGGACTAAACTAAGAATTATCTTCTGTCCTTTTCTTAATGAAATAGAAAGAAAAAGATGCACTGAACTTAAATTTAGTTTAGTTTGTGAACAACAGAATCGGCACCAATAACAAGTTTTTGTCTCAACTTCGGAAGCTTGTAAATAATGAATATTGTACTGTGCATTTTAAACCATAAAAAATATAGGTCATCGCTTGTTTTTTCTTTGTAGAAAATCTAGAAATCTAGAATCTAGAAATCTGAAACTAACTGTTCTCGTTTAACTGTGCTCTTTACATACCTATTTTTGTGAATTTTATACGATCATACATTCAAACGAAACATACACTACAATAGAGTCCAGTTCTCTGGCATCCATTAAAACATTTGTGCATTACAAAATTCCAAGAATCTTCGTCGCTTCGGCATTGTTTGTAAACACGTGCGACGTGCGGGCTGACGTCACGGTGCGCGTCCGCATGACTGTACTACCGACTGTTTTTTGTGTAGGGCCGCTTTCGTGCGAATGGCTAGGGTGATGGGTAATTAGTGAACGATACTTTATCACACGATTGCACTCATGATAACAAACAACTCTTACTATGGGGCCAAACCTGAAATCGAAATGAATAAACAATCAGCTGCTCCCTGCATTTTGACGAGTTATGCGAACATGAAAATAAAGGACATCTGATTTTTTTTTCGCGATTTTAAGTTTGGTCCCGTAGTAAAAGTTGTTTGTTATCATGAGTATAATCATGTGTTTAAGTATCGGTCACTAATTACCAGTCACCCTATATAAAACGCTGACAAAAATAAGAATACTGAGACATGCACTTTTTAGTGTGAAGCTCTAAATACTACATTCGTGTATGCCAGTAGTAGCCTTATATACCTCTGGTGACAGAAGCAATGCCCGTGCATTGCATAATATGAATTATGCCGTAGCCGAACTACGCCGTAGCGGAACTATGCCGTAGTGGAACTACGCCGTAGCACTACTACGCTGTAGTGGAACTACGCCGTAGCGGAACCACGTTGTAGCTGAACTACGTCGTAGCCTTACTACGCCGTAACAGAACTTGTGTGTGATCTAGAGTATCTAAAGTCTTTCTTTGGCTTGGAAGGAGATTTGAAGGAATATCACAGAATCAACAAAGAATTGTATTGTTGATTATTTTTCCCTATTTACGTATTTTTATGTCTCTTGACTTAATATATTTTGTTTATATGTATGTATCATTGTGTCTATGTATTTGTTCTTGTATTTTATTTATATTCCTCACTTATTTTTGTTTCTGCATCACCAAGTTAGACTAGTAGATAATGCCTCAGGCACGAAGTCTGCATCTGTACGATTATTTTTACTTGTGCATAAAGTTTGAATATAAATTACGTATATATAAATATCACACTTTAATCTTGACAATCTTCCCACAGTAAAATCCTAACGGGGATGCTAAAGCCCACCAAGGGGAACGTGGTCGTGCGCTCGGACGGCGCGCCCACCCGGCTGGGCGTGTGCCCGCAGCGCGACGTGCTGCTGGACTACATGAGCGCGCGCGAGCACGTGCAGCTATACGCGCAGCTCAAGAGCGGCCGCCAGGCGCACGAAGTGCAGGACGAGGTTGACAAGTGAGTTCATAAACCTTGAAATGGGAAAAGTCTTATCTAATACTTTTTGACTTTCATTGCATCCTAACATATAAAATTTAATATCATAAATGTGAAAGTGAGTTTGTTTGTTTGTTACGCTTTCACTAAAACGGCTGCACGGATTTGGATGAAATTTTGTACATGGGTAGACCATGACCTGGATTAAGTACCTATCTTAAACCTACAAATATACCCTCGCGCAAAATTAGAAATTATAATAGTTTTTATGTATCATAAAACCTTGTGTGCTTTTTTATTACGGGAGGACACTGGCTCCTGCAACACAGTTTTAACTAGTACAGGAGTCAGAGAATTCCATATCTGATGTAACATCTGTTTTATGACTATAAATATTTTTTTATTTATTTTTATTTATTTTTAATCTTATGTCCTAATTTATCCCGGTAGTACGTTCCCGTTTGATGATTGCCGACTTCTACGTGGGCGAAGCCGCGCGCAAAAGCTAGAATTTTATATCAGTGTTCGAAAACAGTATCGTCTCCACCAATTAAATTGAAGGCAGGAAGGAATTTCTGAAGTTTGAATATTTTAGTTCATTTCAGTTCTACCGGTTGGCTTATCTAGGTAGTTAGATCACCTTTGGGCACCACAAAGCCGAGATTATTAAACTGAAAGATAATACACTGATAGTTACTCATGACTAACAGGTGTTGTACAACTAAAGCCCAGTACAGACGCGTGTAAAGCATAAGGTAACGTGAATTCTGCGTTTGGAAGGCTCAACGCGCATCACATGTAACGCTCGTGAGCTAAATCGTCGGGGGTCGGTTTTTAAGCGAAGAAGGAACTTCCACTGCTCAATGTGCTGTCCACTCTAATCGTGTTACATAGCAAAACACGCATCTGTAGATGGCTTAAAATCAATCTGCTTAGCCTTTTCACAATTATGTTAGGGTCAGCTTCCAGTCTAACCGGATGCAGCTGAATACCAATATTTTACATGGAGCGACTGCTTATCTGACCTCCACAACCCTGTAACTGGATAATAAAATACCCCTTAGTAAGACTAGTTATCAGACTGTCGGGCTTGTGACGACCCGTAACGACTGTCAAATATCCACGAATGACAGCCGGGACCAACGGCTTACTCGTAACGTGTTTTCCGAGGCACGGAGGATTCTCAGTCGGTATGGTCACCTATCAACGGACCAACCCCAGCAAGCGTAGCTTAACCTGATGGATCAACCCGTGCGGCTGTTATTACTTAGCCACGAGCTGCTCATGGCTTAAAATAGCTAATTAACTAATATGGACATCTCTATTTCAGAATGCTACAAGTGCTATCGCTAGGCGCGGTGGCCTCGGAGCCGGTGACGCGCCTGTCTGGCGGGACCAGAAGGCGTCTATGTGTGGCGCTCGCCTTCATCGGTAAGCCGCATCTCGTGTCCTTGGATGAGCCTACTGCTGGAGTAGATCCTGCTGCCAGGAGGTGAGCCCCTAACAACGACTCTTATTCATCATTATGTCCTACCTGCTCAGCCATTTGTCAATTTTTAAATAAGTTGAAAAACATTGGACTTCTGACAGTTGCACATTAACCTAACCACCACGCGGGATTAGCAGATGAATGAGGTAACTTTTAATTTAAAAGAGTGTCCGTCGAGTTTCATGCCCCTTCTTCTCCATAGGTACCTACTACGGTTTGGAATGGGCGACTAGCTTCATCTTTCTGACTGACCGACCCCTTGACAATTGAAAAGTGCTTGTAATTGGTTTATTTGAAATCAATGATTTAAGGAGTTTGCCTGATGAATTTGTTATTGCATGTATTTTTTGTATTTTTGTAATGTGTATATCAACCTATATATATGTATAATTTGTTATTGAAAGCCTTACACACGTACACTCCTTCCCGAGGGTGGCCTATTCTTTGGATTTTTTGGAAAAAAAACTGACAAAAGAAACACCGTTATCATCTTAGATACACAAATCGTGTAAATAAATAATGCTTTAAGACTAGGAGTCTAAACATATACCCTTAATTCCAGGGACATCTGGTCGATGATAGTGAAGCTGAAGCAAGACCGCACCATTCTGCTAACGACGCATCACCTCGACGAGGCCGAACTGCTCAGTGACCAGATCGTCATCATGCATAAGGTAAAGCCTCCTCTACACGTCGACAGATTCATCAGCAGATGTCGTCTGCTAATGAGTCCGCCGACGTGTAGACGGGGAAATTTGTACGTCTGTGGTAGGTATTTAACGTCAGCAGATGCATTTGCCAGCAATCCGTTTGCAGTCGGTTTTTGTGGCAGGCAACAAAGGGTTTCAGCGCGAGCGCCGGGCATCTGTCCACACGTCTGACGACGCATCAGTATTATCGAAGTCCTTTTTCTTTTCCATTTCTTTTTAATAACTTTACTGCGATGCACACTCAAGTAGTAGTTAAAAGTACGAAATAAATAAAAATAGCTGCGGCAACTACGGTCTCAACATATTTTTTTTTTAATGTTGCGTGCGTGTGTCGTCTGTCGAGAATTAAAACAGACTGAGCGACCTACAGCTGCAGACGTGTGGTCGGCTCGTGGTGATCCATCTGCTGATGCGTCTGTCGACGCTCGCGGACGCGTCTGTCGACGTGTAGAGGACGCTTAAGAAATACATCAGTCTAAAGTATTCCAATATTTGCAAAACGGAACTAAGGGAAGCAGGATCTGTTTCTCGGTATCTTTTAGTATATACTTTTCATATATGTAGGAAGGAAAATATGTGACTTGAAGGCGATACTTACATTATGATAGAAAGTAGTCAATTCATTTTAGTGAATGGATCACATAAATGCTCTCCAATTTAAAAAAAAGTCTGCTTGAAAAAAGTTTGCTCAGAATAAAGTTGAATATTTATATAGCCCTTAAAACCAACACAGGAGTCTATATCACGTGTCAGATTGTACAGAATATCTACAAATCTTTTGTACGCTTTAAAATCTGTTGGTCTCTTTGTCAGAGTGCTCTTTGTTCTGTACTCCGCAGGAAACAATTAAACTTTTTTAATTACTTATAAGCACTCAAATGACACTTGTATAAAATGCAAAAAAAAACACAGTTCGTAAATTTAAAAAAAAATTGTTACTAAAAACAAATGGAAAAAGGATGATAATAAATGTAAAAAAAAAAACATTAAAATCGTGGAGATTACCCTGTCGTAGCACTGCTACGACGTAGCTCGTAGAGGTGAAGGACTAGAAATAGGGACCAATGTTCAACCAGGTTTCAGACTGGCTAAAGTAGACTCATCCTTCATGGGGTACTGTTTAAAATGTTATAATAAAATACCTCCCCACATACTCCAGCTGAATGAAAGGAAATTTAAATCTTGTATAAAACGCACACTATGCAGCCAGGCATATTATAAGTTGGGGGATTACATCGCTGACAAAAATGCTTGGCTGAATGCTTGTCCTGCTCCACAAGGACGCATTAATTAATTGATTAGCATTCGGATATATTGTTGGACCTGCTGAAGATTAAGATGAGAGAAAACTTTATTTGCATTGTTTAAATTCAATCTCTTAGTATTATATAATTGCATAGCACGTGTGAGCACTATGTAGCTACTATTAAGCTACCTTTTACTGGGTACGTCTTTCACTGACTTGAGTGTGCCCTGGCGGTTGAGAGTATGTCATGCTCACTCAAATGTCTCGCTGGTGGTGGCGTGTGTGTTGGATCATTAACTTCCCTTCAAAATGTTTGAGCTAATTGTTGCTGATCCATGCGTCATATTCGTGAACGGGCGCCGTCAGTTGGGACTGGTCGTCTCTTAGCTGCCATGGCTTATTTTTAATTTTAATATTTAATTTAGTTGTTTTAGTTATTATCTTTTTATTACGGACGCTTTTTAACGTGCACGTCTTTCTACATTGTTCTCACATGTATATTTTCAACATGAACGATGTAACCAATATTTTGTAAAAATATTATGATTTAAAAGAGTGTCCGTGGAGTTTCTTGCCCGTTCTTCTCCATAGGGATCTACTACGCTTTGGAATGGGCAACTAGCTTCATCTTTCTGACTGACCGACCCATTGACAATTCAAAAGTGCCTGTAATTGGTTTATTTGAAATAAATGCTTTGAGTTTGAGTTTGCTCGCACCGTACTACGACGTAAACGCTCTTTGCTACGTCGTAGCGTACGCTGTTGTTTCGATTCGCGCATAGTTATGCAGATATTTTACAGCATTTGATATTAATTATAAGAATCGTTTTTAAATTGAATTATCAGAATTATATCCAATATTATATATTTTAAAGTTAAATTTTCAATGATGACATGAAACAATACACAAATGAAAAGTTACTAAAACTTTTGTACCATCGTGGACATTTGCGGTAAACCACTTATGGACTTTATTACTAAAGCGATAAGGTTGTAAAGTGGTTGGTAGTTGGTCGTGGTGGTGGTGGTGGTGGTGGCAAATGTCCTCGATGTTACGTTTCAGGAATATTACGAAGTGAAAGCAAAAGCAAACCACCCTAAAATCAATAACTGGGCGGAATCACTGACGCGAGCGTGGCTAGGGCGGAAACGGTAGGGCGCAAACATCTATCCATCACTCTCAGTCTTATAGGAAAAACCATATATGACAATTTAAGAACAGCTTTTTAAATAAAATTAAAAATACTAACTCTGAAACAAAATAAAAATGACCAAAAGAAACTTTTACCGATTTCTTTACCTTCTGAATCAAAATATCACGCCAAGATCAAACAAGTATCGCTTAATAAATCCTACAAGTTGAAATCCTACAACTCGCAAGTGAAGTTTTCGAGCCATATTAAAGCGGGTGGTTATTTCGGCATGTAACTCGGGGGGTCCGTGGCTACTCCGGAAGCCGGTGCCGGCAGGAGCCGGTCTAAGTCCTGCCACAAACCATGCTATGTTAAGCAATCATCTAACGGTAATAGTTACAAGTAAACTGAGTCAAGATAATGATGATAGAGGCCGCCAGGCCTCACCCCCCCGGCAGTAGCCCCTCTGACCTCCTTTTGCTGATAAGAAAAATGTTGGGGAAACCTCTTTTTGCATTTTTTGAAGTTTTTTGGAGAATTTGGTGGTACTAGGGTTCCGTACCAAAATAGTAAAAAGGAACCCTTATGGTGCGACTCAGTCTGTCTGTCTATCCGTCTGTCACAGCTGGTTATCTCAGGAACTTGTAATGATATCAACTTGAAAATTATTTTTATTTTTTTTGCTACTGGGACTGAAGAAGTGGGGCTGCTTAGGCATGTGAGATATCATATAAAAGAGCGCTGTTTGCACATTATCAAACATTTTCTTTTTTCAGGCCGCATAATTTTCGACTTCTGATGAAAAATGTAAAAAAAGATACCGTTGCCCCCCCCTTATACCCGAAGTTTGCATAGAGAAAAATTTGAAATTATTTTAGGTGATAGAAGTTTATGTAAAGATTACAGGAAAAATAAAACGATGCCTCTAAATAGCACATTTTTCATATATTATGGTACGGAACCCTCGGTGCGCGAGTCTGACTCGCTCTTGACCGGTAGTTTTTGCTAGTTTTACTAACTGACAGCGAGATGCAGACGAGTTTTTTGATGCCCAATGAGCCCTTTCCCCCTTTTTCATACATACTTAATATTATTCTAAGTTTCTTGGCTTAGCTTGCAAAATGTATATACATATACATATACACACACACACCCCCACACACATAAACATATTATATACTTATGCATTATATAAATATAATATACACTGTTTTGTTTACAAGACCTTTTTTGATTAACCAAAAATCAAAATTTTGTTTTTCCAAACAGGGCCAAATCCACACCACCGGCTCCCCCATAGAGATCAAACGTACCTTGGGCAACGGCTATAAGCTGACGGTCATGTACCCTGGCTGCAACCCTGAGCACGAGGAGACGTGGGAGGAGACCAGTCAGGAGGAGAAAACCAAGGACCTGCTGACCGTCGTCAGGGACGTCGTGAAGGACGCTAATGTTGTCGATGTTAATGGACTTGAGGTGGAGATCGCGCTGCCCTTCTTTGATGCTAATGGATTGAATAATAAGTGAGTTGTTTTTTAGGGTTCCGTAGTCAACAAGGAACCCTTACCTATAGTTTCCGTCCGTCCGTAGTTTAGCTCAGAGACTCTTAGTACTAGAACGCTATAATTTGGCATGGATATACATATTCATCACGCCGACAAAGTGGTAAAATAAAATCATTAAAAAAAATTTTTTTAGCGTACCTTCTGTACACGTAAAGTGGGGATGTTTGTTTTTCTCGTCGTGTGGGGTGTTGCAAACAAATCGCCCCTTGAAAAAAATCATGGTAGTAGTAGGTATAATTATTATTTTATAGCAATTAAAACATCGTCTAGATTATGAACAGTTAAATTAAAAGAATAAAGACGGATAGAATGTGCACTATTTGTAAGTGTGTGTGAGAGAGGGGGTGTGTGCGTATGTATTTCGGATTCACTGTAGTATTGGGCTGGCAGACATTTGCGGAGTATCTTATTCTAGAGTTACTGATGTCACATTTTTTTCTACATTGTTGTTTATGTGACTGAACATGAGTTCTTGCATGTGTTGTGTCATGTGTGTTATCAACGCTAACTTGATGAATCTCTTATGGTGGGCACATACAATTATGTATTATGTCAAACACATCTACTAGGCGAATTTAACCCATAATCACACTAATATTAGAAAGGCGAAAATTTGTGAGTGTGTGTGTGTGTGTTTGTATGTTTGTTACTTCTTCACGCTCAAACGGCTGGACCGACTTGGATGCAATTTGGTATTTAGATAGCTTATACCCTGGATTAACACATAGGCTACTTTTTATCCCGGTCTACGCGGGTGGAACCGCGGGGCGCTGTTAGTTATCAATATAATTTACTACCATGTGTTACATTACGTGTTGCATTGCATATATTTGGACGGCATATTCGCTTCAACGATGTGACTTGTCATGTTAAGTGTAAGGACCAAGAGATACAAGTTCAACAGTATAATATCGTGAGTGATATGTTGCCGGATATCAAGTAGGTACGGTCAGCAACAGAAGTCGGTTAACACTGCTACTTTTTGACATCATCTAAATTAACACAAAATGATACGATAACCTGCTGTTTAGCATTGCATTTATTAGATAAGATCTTTAAAATTTACATCTGTTCCGATTTTAATGAAGTATTTTTCTTAGAAAACACAAGTGTCAATCGACTTTTGTTGCTGACTGTACCTACCTGTGGTGCCTACGTAGCCTTGCTACACGACCACCTTTTATCTCAGTAGCGACACAACAGCTTCTTCGATTATTCTGCCTAGCTCTGATTAGTTACTGAAGAGTTCACTTAATAGGCACTGCAACACACAATTTTCAGAATCACCAGGATATTCACACAGAAAACCTTTAATTTTTACCCTTGCTTCATAAATCTTGTCACTCAACACTTGTATGCTATTACATCTGGAGGAACATTGGCTCAAACACGGGCTTTTGGCCTAGTTTAGGACGCATCAGTTCACCCTTTAATGTGACTATTGTACAATATTTCAGCACCGTGTTTTTTTTATTTCTGAAAACTTCCAGGGAACATTCTTCAGGCCTAATTAATTTCTCCAAGAAACTGATATCCTAACTCATACCGTTCCTAAAATATTCAAAATCTTAATTTAATCACTTATCTATACGTACGTACGTTAAACTAGTGTAAAATCTTCTTAATCCCTAACCAAATATTATTTGCTTTTTATTCTTATGTAAAGAGTTTTCAATTCTTACATAACCTCCGACAAGAAGGTCAAAGATAATGAGTTCGTTTGATGTTGACTTTTACAGTAATGTTTCACTTCAATTTGATAATACTCGTCTGTTATTGTTTTAAGATAAAAGTGCCTTTTACAATGGTCATCCACTCAATATTTATTTATTTTGTATGAAAAAGCAAATAAAATGTTTTTTCACATTTAACAAAAAACGTATAGACGAGAAAGTTTCTGTTAATGTACAAAGCACTATGTCGAAGTTAAAGAAAATAAAAATTAACATAATCCTTGTGTACTTATGTATGTTTTTCTAAGTGTACCTACAAATAAACATTTTAATTTATTATAATCTTTACTGTCTCGTTAAAAATAACGTTTATTACAAACAGTCACGATTTGAATTTGTTCCGCCAGCTTCCTACAACTGTGCTCAGTGCTAGAAGCCACGCAGTCGGCTCTGGGCTTCAAGAACTACATCCTCGACTGCAGCAGTTTGGAGCAGGTGTTCTTCAACATCTGCCAGCAGGCCGACGCACCGCAGAATGGACTCGAATATCGTAAGTGATGTTCTTTGTAGAATATCAAGAAAATAATAGGTCTTTACCTATGAAATTGCCGTTTTGTATGAAAAAATTTAAACGAATTTTTTTCATGCATTTTTAATTTGTATTAATCGAAGTAATCACCCATGCATTCAATGCATCTTTGCCAACGCAGTGGCAGTTTATTGATGCCCTTCTTAAAGAAATCAGCTGGACGGGAGGCAACAAAATCTTCAAAGGCATTTTGTACTGCCTCTCGGGTATTGAATTTTTTTCCCGCCAAGAAGTTATCCAAATTCTGGAAAAAGTAGTAGTCTGTAGACGCAAGGTCTGGTGAGTAGGGCGGATGACGGAGAGCTTCCAACCCCAGTTCTTGCAACTTGGAGACCGTCTGCTGTGCAGTATGAGGTCGCGCGTTGTCGTGCAGGAGCAGCGGAGACGAGCGATTGACCAATGCTGGTTGGAGATGTGCCAGCTTCTCCATCATTGTGTTCAGTTCTTCACATTACACTTCTGAAGTAATGCTCACCCCGTTTGGTAAGAAGCTGTGATGAATCACACCGGCGCTAGACCACCAAACAGTGACCATCACTTTTCTAGGGGTAAGTTTTCGTTTAGGGCATTGTTTAGGTGCTGAACCAGGATCCAACCAACTTGCTGAGCGCTTGCGGTTATCAAACAGAATCCATTTTTCATCGCAGGTAACAATGCGGTTCAAAATTCCTTCATTTGTGTGGCTGTTGAGCAGTGCAAGGCACGTCTCGACCCGTACTTCGCGCTGGCGATCATTGAGTTCGTGGGGCACCCATTTGTCAAGCTTTTTTACCTTGCCAATTTGACGCAAATGGACCAATATTGTTTTGACGCTAACGTCGAAAGCTGCTGCTAATTCAGCCGTAGATTGTGTATCATCAGCTTCCGCAATCGCCTTTAATTCGTCATTGTCGACCAAAGTCTTCGGACGACCGCGAGGTTCATTTTTCAGGTCGAAATTTCCAGAACGGAAGCGAGCAAACCAATAACAAGTGGTGCGTTGGTTTGTAGTGTTAGCTCCGTAAACGTCGTTGATGTTGCGTGCCGCTTGTGCCGCGTTGCTGCCACGACGGTACTCATATTCCATAATTACTCGAATTTTTAACGTATCCATGAAGACGAAAATAATAATAATAATAAAAATAAAATAAATTTTTATTAAACCATGCGTATACAAAAATAGTATGAACTCTGGTATCCAAAAAAAGATTTAACTTGTGCTATGGATACCAGCATTCTCACATAAATGAAATTTACATTGGTTGCAACAGACGACGATGTCAAGAGTGACACAGTATACAGGAGAGGAAGCCTTTAATAGAATGTGTGTAAGTGTAGTGTTAGTCACACTAATATTTTAAAGAAGAAAGTTTGTAAGTATGTGTGTGCGTGTGTGTGTGTGTGTGTGTGTGTTTGTGTGTGTATATGTGTTAAAAAGATTGAAATGCGATGAAAATGTAACACTAATCAATAAACAAATGACTACTTTTGGAAAAATAAATCCATTTTTTAAAATAAAATTAACCCAAAATAAAATAAAATTAATTTTATTAATTAAATTAATTAATTAATTAATTTTTTAAGACCTAATATTAGGTCTTTACCTATGAAATTGCCGTTCTGCAGTACTGGCCATTTCAAATCAAAATAATTTTTGTTTGGCTAAGAATTCTAATTTCAAATTAATTTTATTTTAAAAACATGGATTTTTTTTTTCCAAAAGTAGTCATTTGTTTATTGATTAGTGTTACATTTTCATCGCATTTCAATCTTTTTCGTCATGATGGATACGTTAAAAATTCGAGTAATTATGGAATATGAGTACCGTCGTGGCAGCAACGCGGCACAAGCGGCACGCAACATCAACGACGTTTACGGAGCTAACACTACAAACCAACGCACCACTTGTTATTGGTTTGCTCGCTTCCGTTCTGGAAATTTCGACCTGAAAAATGAACCTCGCGGTCGTCCGAAGACTTTGGTCGACTGACGAATTAAAGGCGATTGTGGAAGCTGATGATACACAATCTACGGCTGAATTAGCAGCAGCTTTCGACGTTAGCGTCAAAACAATATTGGTCCATTTGCGTCAAATTGGCAAGGTAAAAAAGCTTGACAAATGGGTGCCCCACGAACTCAATGATCGCCAGCGTGAAGTACGCGTCGAGATGTGCCTTGCACTGCTCAACAGACACACAAATGAAGGAATTTTGAACCGCATTGGTACCTGCGATGAAAAATGGATTCTGTTTGATAACCGCAAGCGCTCAGCAAGTTGGTTGGATCCTGGTTCAGCACCTAAACAATGCCCTAAACGAAAACTTACACCTAGAAAAGTGATGGTCACTGTTTGGTGGTCTAGCGCCGGTGTGATTCATCACAGCTTCTTACCAAACGGGGTGAGCATTACTTCAGATGTGTACTGTGAAGAACTGAACACAATGATGGAGAAGTTGGCACATCTCCAACCAGCACTGGTCAATCGCTCGTCTCCGCTGCTCCTGCACGACAACGCGCGACCTCATACTGCACAGCAGACGGTCTCCAAGTTGCAAGAACTGGGGTTGGAAGCTCTCCGTCATCCGCCCTACTCACCAGACCTTGCGTCTACAGACTACTACTTTTTCCAGAATTTGGATAACTTCTTGGCGGGAAAAAAATTCAATACCCGAGAGGCAGTACAAAATGCCTTTGAAGATTTTGTTGCCTCCCGTCCAGCTGATTTCTTTAAGAAGGGCATCAATAAACTGCCACTGCGTTGGCAAAGATGCATTGATTGCATGGGTGATTACTTCCATTAATACAAATAAAAAATGCATGAAAAAAATTCGTTTAAATTTTTTCATACAAAACGGCAATTTCATAGGTAAAGACCTATTATTATAATCTGGCTATACTGGATACTCTTCGAA
The DNA here is from genome assembly GCA_946251885.1 of Cosmia pyralina. Classification (NCBI taxonomy): domain Eukaryota; kingdom Metazoa; phylum Arthropoda; class Insecta; order Lepidoptera; family Noctuidae; genus Cosmia; species Cosmia pyralina. The sequence goes on from OX276342.1 coordinate 1,353,191, forward strand.
ATTATTACTATTTGGAAAAGGCTAAATATACCATAAACTGTTCTTGAACATTTTTGTACAGAAATTTAATATACCTTCCGCCAGATAACTGTGCAATAAAAGTCGTTGATGCCTCCTACCGATGTATTTATCGCTAACACGATCAAAACAAACTTATTGCGGTAAGAGGCGTCCTTGACAGGTGCACGTGACATGTTTTTTCTTGTTTACATTTAAGAGGCCGTATACGAAATTTTGCAGATTTCGCCAATTTACGTGAATTTACAGTTATAATACTGTATTTCTATAAGTTTTAATGCACAACATGAAAGATCAATTACGATCTAATGTATGAACTTCTTATTTTGAATAAGTACGTCATGTTCGTGAACAGGCGCCGTCAGTTGAGACCAATCCCCTAAGTAGTCTGTGGTTGAGACTGGTCATCTCTTATCTGTCAGAGCTTATTTTTAATTTTATGTTTTGACATGTTTATAAGTATTTTTTATTTTTTTTACATTGTTCTCACATGTAGATGCAACAAAAATAATGTACCCAGGATGTTGTATTACTTATCTTGATTTAAAAGAGTGTCCGTGGAGTTTCTTGCCCGTTCTTCTCCATTGAGATCTACGTTTTGGAACTGGGCATCTAGCTTCAACTTTCTGACTAACTGACCGACTCTTTGATAATTCAAAAGTGCCTGTAATTGGTTTAATTGAAATAAATGCTTTGAGTTTGAGATTAATCGACCTAAACCGGCAACTGTTCCGTGAATTTTTGCTGTAAGAGGTTTAGAATATCACATATTTACGAATCGTTATGACTTTTAAAGGGTATGGAAAAATGACAATGTATTCTTTTGAAAGTTGTCTATACAATGTAAGAATAACTTTTTACCACTTTCATATAAAATTTTTGATCAGCTGTTTCATACATCATGGTCTAGTAGGTATTGAACTTTTGTATGAAACAGCTTTTTTTCCGTGATTTCAGAGTTGGTCCCATGATGAAAGTTGTTCATATTCACATGTATAATACCCTGTGAAAATTTGGATAGTGATAAAAAAAATTGCTTAGTACCTATCTATAGGTACCTATATCACCTACATGTCACCTAGCTTCTGACGTTTCATAGGTTTATGTGAAATAAAACACATTGTATTTCTTTTAAATCTGCTTTGCTCTTCTTTCTCCCACAGTACCCGAAGGCTTTCCATCAAAGAGTGTATCCTGCTCGAGCATCAGAACAGACCGTGCACCTCAGGAGCTGGTGCCGCCAGAGGGACCGCTCAAGGGCACCGTGAGCCAGCAGTTCCTGGCTCTCATGCACGCTAGATACGTGCATCATATTAGGAATGGGTACGTACTTTCTACCCGACTACGGCAAAGCCAAATGGGGGTTATGATTTTAACAGGCTATGTATGTACCTATGTTCTGAATCTGTTCCCTCATAACTAACTACTCATAATATTTTGACAAACAAAGTATTGTTGCTAGCGTTTTGTAATTCCAACTCCGGAAATGAAATGAAATGAAATTGTTTATTAAAAAAAAACCAGCCCAGTGCATGTCGGACCACGCACAATGAAGGGTTCCGTAGTTGAAAAGAATTTATCCCGAAAAAAAGCTTTTTAAAGTGACAAAATTACAAATTAACAAATTTTGGACTTTTTCCTTTACTTATGCTGTGAGACCTTGCTTTTTGCCAAATTTCATGAATCTCGGTCAACGGGAAGTACCCTATAGGTTTTGATTTACTTGCGTTCATCAAAATATGTCGCATAAATGGCCTAGACAGACATACAGACAAACAACGAAATGATCCTATAAGGGTTCCATTTTTTCCTTTTGAGTTACGGAACTCTAAAAATAACAATAAAATTGAAATTCTACTTTTGTCTTTAATTTATAGACAAGATACAATAATGCATAATATTTCGCCAATTTTCCGCTCCCCGTTTACGGACATCACGGGGGGGGGGGGGGGATCCATTTGTACACATGTTGGACCGGTGCCAGAGACAGGAGATGGCAATGGACTGTTTGGAATCCTTCGGGCTAGGTCGTGGCCTCGTGGAGTGCAACGCGATATCACAACAGGTCGATCTATTTAGCTGCACACTGAGTGAATTTACACGAACTGCATATTGTATTACTTCTCAAAATTAATAATACTGACTGTTCGATAGATATTGGATAATATTAGAAATACATGCAAGTCACCTATATCAGATATAAGTACTTACTAGAACTAACTATTGTATTAGGTAATTAAGACCTGTAATAATAGTTGTGTTATATAAATAAATAAATAAATAAACTATTTAGTAGGCAACTTTAAAGAGTGCCACACCAGATAATGCGCAAAGAGCGTGATCGTCAGATTGCGGTTAAGAAGCGAACCGGCGACAAGATGTACTGCACCCCTATTGTCGATAGCTATTGAATTTCTGGCAAGTTTGGGCATCCACAATTCCCGTGGGCTTAAAAATGTAGAACTATTTGGTATAAAACGGATGCCTTTACACCTTAAAGTTGCTTTTTGTATGTACACTGGTTCATCTAATTCATTGAAAAAACCCTGCCCCTATGTCCTTTGTTCTCGTCCAACATTAAAAACTGCACAAATAATTTGCAATCAAAATTGCTTCAAAATTGGAAAGGCCTGACGTTTGTCGATGGTACCTAGGTAGGTATCTACGTATTTATTTACCAAATTATACATATAAGGCCTAAGTTTCGAAATTAGGTACGTATCGTGGTGTCCTTACACGTTCCTAACTATGATTAACTAGTCAATAAATACATTTAACAATAAGCTAGATGGAGTGGACATTCATCTTACTACCCCTGAGATGAAATGGCGAAACAAATAATCTTTGTCCGTTACTAGCTCAACTCAGAACTTAGCGAGCTCAAAGACTCTATGAACAAACCAAAGAACACACTTGGGTAGGCCGCATTGTATTGTCAAATCTGACCTGATAATGTCCGTTGTAACATAACTCCTTGTCCACACCCAGATGGCTACTGTTCATGCTGATCGTGCTGCCCGCGCTGTTCATCATCACGGCAATGGGCTTCTCCATGCTGCGTCCGCCCGCAGACGACGAGATCGCGCTCAAACTTAACAACCGCTTGTATGAGGGATCTACTGAGTTCTTAGTGTAAGTACAAGTACATACATTTATCAGCCCAGTTCCCACTGTTGGGACACAGGCCTCCTCTCTGTGAGGCCACAGAGCGGCTACAGCCGCTCGGGTCGTTCGATCAGGTTATGCTACGCTTGCCGCGGTTGGTCCGTGCATGGGTGACCATCTTTACATTACCGAGACTCCTCCATGCTTCGGAAAGCAGGTTAAGCCGTTGGTCCTGGCTGTCATTCGTGGATCTTTGACTGTAGTTACGGGTCGTCAGAAGCCCGAAAGTCTGACAACCAATCTTACCAAGGGGTAACTGGGTTTTGGGAAAAGGCTAGGCATATCGATCTGGGCCGAGGTTATATGGGACCGTTATCCATCTCCTTAGGTACAAAGTTCAAATTCCATTGCAGTAAAAAATTTTAAGACTTTTTATTACAAATATTGTTACTCAAAAATGAACTTAGAATACATAAAGCTAAAGTAGAAAGTTGAGTAAGTGGCGATAAAATGTAAATTATCTAAGATCCAGAATTCAAGTAGGTACCCATACGCTGTATTTATTTTGATTATTCTTTAATTTGTCTTTTTTGTTTATAGACCGCAACCGTCAATATACTCAGATGATGTGGAGCCATCGTTTGCGGAGGACGTCTTACAATACTTGATGATGGACAAACATTCCAGGAACTGGACTGCTGATGTATGTATATCTTCTACCATTGGGTTCATTTTGCCATAAATATTTTGGGACCTGGCTTATTAACCAGACTTAACTATCATATAATTTATTGGTTAATTTCTTTTGATAATGTTTGTCCTGCCCAAAAGTCAACAACCAGTCTTACTAGAGAGTATTGTATTACCCAACCCAGTAACTGGTTTGTGGAGACCTGATAGGCAGTCGCTCCATGTAAAATAGTAGTATTTAGCTGCACTGTTTAGACTGGAAGCCGACCCCAACATAGTTGGGAGAAGGCTAGGCAGATGAAGATGATGATCGGAAATTAAAGTATTTCCCAATTTGAAGTCGATTTTAAATCGCTGTCAGTGTAGTAGCAGAATAACTTACAAAGTGTGCTTTTATGAGTGGGTAGTCAAATAATAACTTTTTTTATACAAAAGTATGTTTATTAAATAAAATGTTTTTTTGTACGAATTGTGGATAGATGTGCAAGGTACGATTCTGAGCTGCCTACAAATATTTCTTTACATATTTCCGGGTTCTCAATAAATGAACCGAAGTGAAATTTTTTACATGTTCATTTATTGAGAAGCTGGACCTCTCTAAAATTATGTTTAGAGTTCAGAATCGTACCTTTCACATCTACCTACAATTCATACAAAAAAACATTTTAAGAATGCAAAGCATTTTATTTAACAAACATATTTTCGTTTGAAAAAGTAATTATTTGCCTACCCACTCGTAAATGCACCCTTAAGGGGGATGCGCTAAGGTAATCCGTGAAAATCATATTTTCTTGCGTTTTTTGCAATTTGCACGTCAGTGTCAGGTTGTATCTTGATCAAAATATAATTTGCGGCAGTAAAAAATAATTGTACTTATTTTTTAGGGTTCTGTACCTCAAAAGGAAAAAACGGAACCCTTATAGGATCACTCGTGTGTCTGTCTGTCTGTCTGTCCGTCTGTCACAGCCAATTTGCTCCGAATCTAATGGACCGATTAAGTTGAAATTTGGTACACATATGAATTTCTGTGACCCAAACACGGACGGGTAAAGTAAATAAATGAATTTTGAATATAGAGGTCACTTTTGGGGGGCAAATAAGAAAATTAAAAAAAAAAATTGGAAACTACACCATGTGGTATGTCAAATGAAAGGGCTTACTATGAGGGTCTCAAATATATTTTTCTTAGAATTTTAAAATAAATTGTTTTAAAGTTATTTAAGAAAATAGACGAAAATTGACCATTCCCCCCCTTATCTCCGAAACTACTGAGCCTAAAATTTTGAAAAAAATACAGAAAATAGATCTTTACCTGTAGATTACAGGAAAACCTATAATAAGTCTGTGGTCTTAAAACAACATGGTAAATCTATCAATATTGTGAGTACAAACTTACTTTTACAGTTGGAATGTATGGGAGAACATGTTTTTCAACTACAATGTTAAGTTTGTTCCTAAGATAAATTCATCCCAACTACGGAACCCTTCATTGTGCGTGGTCCGAAACGCACTTGGCCAGTTTTTTTTAGTTCTCTATTTATTTCTACAACCTATTAGAATTTGATTTTAGCCACTTTAATTATTTTTCACCATATTACCATATTTCTTATTTATTTTCGCGAATCATATTTTGATCAAATACAACCCTGACACTGTCCTGCAAATTGCAAAAAAACGCAAGAAAATTTGAATTTCGCTGAGTGTGTGACTGCATTGTAGCATTCATTCATACATTCAACACGTACGAGTACATTATATCGAATATTATTTTGCTGATGTCTGGCATTAAATTGGGATAAATATTCTCATCACACAATTATTTGTGATTCCTTCAGGACAACCCCAGCTGCGAGTGCACTGAGACCAGTCAGCGCTGTGACGTCACACACAATCAGACTCTCTCCCTTCCGGAGATGTTGATACTACCAGACGCAAATACGCTCAACCAGTGGCTCGTTGATACCCAAGAGATTTACATCGAGAAGAGGTACGTTCATAACCCTCCTTTTGGCTTTGCCGTAGTCGGGTAAAACTAAATACAGCGGCCGTATTTTGCTAGTCTTCGGAAATAGACAGTCTAATATCTTCTTCTTCTTTTTTCTTTCTTCTTCTTCTTTCTTTTCGTATATTGGCTGTAATTTTGAGCTATATTTAAGAGGGCTGTCGCAATTTGTCACCTCTCTCGCGCACAGGGGACCAAATTTTTAAAAATGTTAAATGAAAAGATTGTTTTTTTGAAAAATGTAATCAACGAACTAATACATAATATTAATTTTATACAACATTAGTTTTATTATATGCTAAACCCGAAACACGTGTCTAGTATTTTTATGTAAAGAATCTATGTAGATACTTTCAAAACTGTATCATGAAAAATCACCAAGTTATAAGCTTGTTATGTTACCTGGTTGTCCGTACAAAAACATGATCACCACGCGGCGCCCACTGTGCGCCTTGCCTAGTGCCGCTATGACCTGCCGTGCCGTGACTTGTGTTCGTCGCGCGATGTCCATATTGTAACCTTTAAAGATTTTTGGGGCAAAATATAACACGGTATAAAAATGATTGGAATCGATTCAGTTATTTATTCTGAACAAACTATATTCAGGTTTCGCATATACTAAAAATAATGTTGTAGATAATTATTAAAAACACACTTTTATTGTCTCATCTCAAAATCAGATAAAACTTTTTGAGCTGACTTTATTAGATAACACAATGGAAATGTGTTTTTAAAATTTGGTAAGTACCTATTAAATTAATATTATTTACTAGTTCGCTAAATGATTACATTTTTCAAAAAAGCATCTTTTCATTTAACAATCTTATAAATTTGGTGCCGTGTGAGCGAGAGAGGTGTCAAAAAGCGACAGCGAAAACTTCACTCCTTCATTCTATTGCATCTAGCATATGTAACTTAAGAAAGAAAGAAAATACGTTTATTTGCGGTAAACATGACGCAAAGGACAACAAAATAAAATAAACAATGTAATAAGCAAGTTTTGGGGAAAATATGCGTCACATCTACGAACAACTCTCTCTTCAACTTATATTATTCGCTCCTGAAAAAAATTATGGCTACGCAAATTATGATGAAGTCTTCATGGGTCAGTTGGCTCTTTGATTTGAAGAACAATTTTTCCCAATCGTTTTGGTACAGTCAGCAACAAAAGTCGTTTAACACTTAGTCGTTAACCGACTTCTGTTGCCGACCGTACCAAAACTGATATACAGATTTTTCAAAACGATCTACAAATGAACTAAATAACTCGTTTCCTCAGATACGGCGGCTTCTCCTCATCTATAAAGAACCACCTAACGCACCTGGTCGCCTGGTACAACAACAAGGGCCACCACGCGCTGCCAGCCTACATCAACAGCATCAACAACGCCATCCTGAGGGCCGTCGCCGACGCCCCCAGAGCTAACATTACAACGTACACACATCCGCTCAAGATCTCCAAAGAACAGATCAGTAAGGCCACTGTGTAAGTATCCAGTTAGGATTCTCTTCAAATGTTTTGATTGGCATTATACTGCCTGATGCTGAACATCTGTGAAAGGTATGCGGCAACCCACGGTCTGCTATATAATGTAATTAACAGTGAATACTTGATCTTTGTTGTTCCCGGGAAACATATATTAAACGGGAAACATATATAATTTAACGGGAAACATATATAATTTAGTATAAATATTAGGTTGGGGAAAAAGTCTTTTCGCATTATAGTATGTTTGAACTTAAAATAAAATCTCTTTGGCTATACTATTTGTATCTGGCTGGTTTTGGTATCATTGAAAGTTTAAATTTTAAAGAACATAATTCCAAATTCAAATTAGGAAAATGTGTGATTTTCGATTTGTTTTTCGTACTGTCAAGATGAGTGAATCTAATGAAGAAATTCGATACATTTTAAAATTTTACTACAAAAAAGGTAAAAATGCAACGCAAGCCGCGAAAAAAATTTGCGATGTTTATGGACCCAGCGCAGTGTCCGTGAGAGTAGCACAAATTTGATTTAGGCGTTTTCAATCCGGAAATTTTGATGACAAAGATGCACGTCGCTCTGGTCGCCCTATTACGGATAAAATGGATGCCATTTTTGAAAAAGTGGAGCAAGATCGGCATATCAGTAGTTACGACGTAGCTGAAAAACTAGGAATTGACCACAAAACAGTTTTGGCGCATTTGGAAAAATTTGGGTACACAAAAAAGCTCGATATTTGGGTACCTCACGAGCTCACTGAAAGAAACCTAATGAACCGTGTACTCATTTGTGATTCTTTATTACGACGTAATGAAACCGAACCATTTTTGAAGAAGCTGATAACTGGTGATGAAAAGTGGATCACGTACGACAAGAACGTGCGAAAAAGGTCGTGGTCAAAGGCCGGTCAGGCTTCACAGACTATGGCGAAACCCGAGTTAACTCGCAACAAGGTGATGCTGTGTGTGTGATGGGATTGGAAGGGCTTTATTCATTATGAGCTGTTACCACCAGGCAGGACCATCGATTCTGAACTCTACTGCGAAAAACTGATGAGATTAAAGCAAGAAGTTGAGAGAAAGCGGCCGGAATTAATCAACAGAAGGGGTGTGGTTTTTCATCATGATAACGCTAGACCTCGCACATCTTTAGCCACTCAGCAAAAATTAAGAAAGTTTGGCTGGGTGGTGTTAATGCATCCGCCGTACAGTCCTGACCTTGCACCTTCAGATTTCCACCTGTTTCGGTCTCTTCAGAATTCTTTAGGCAGTGTCAGGTTAACATCACGAGAGGACTGCCAAAACCACTTGTCGCGGTATTTTGATCAGAAGTCCCAAAGTTTCTATAGCAATGGGATCATGTCCCTACCTACAAGATGGCAAAAAGTTATCGAACAAAATGGTACCTACATACTTTAGATAAATGTAAATAATGTATACTAAAAAATGTTTTGAAATTTCTTAAAAAATGCGAAGAAACTTTTTCCCCAACCTATTATTTAATAATGTAATAAAATTACACAACAATATTCTAGTTTTAAGTTATCTTGCCGCGCCCCAACGGGGTTATGTACTCATTAGTTGTAAGCAAAGCCTGTAACTGTGTGTACATTGTGCAATAAATAAATAAATAAACATCTAAATTACGAACCCTCAATATCCCTCATTGGACGAACACTTAAAAGGGTCGCCCAATTGGGCAATTGGGCTTGGGTCTCTATGTCACCGAGGATCTCAAAGATGCAACATGTTGGCTCACAGCTTCGCTCGTTGTAGTAACGACGTCAAAATAACTCTGTTTAAAGCTTATTGTCAATCGTTCTACACGGGCAGTTTGTGAGTCAACTGTGCGCGGAGGGCTCTAGATGCTCTGCGCGTGCAATATAATAATGGCTTCAGGGTGCTGTTGAGGTTGCCCCGGTTCTGCAGCGCGTCTAGCATGTTTGCTGTAGCACGAACTGATGACTTCTATGCTATTATGAGGAAGAAGACCGCATCCTTAATAAGCAGAATCAGGGCTAGCAGCAACAGCATTTTGAGAACCTTAGCTGAACAGCACGATGCTCCGATACTCAGACACTCTGTCCAATTGCTCGTGCGGCAGGGATGAGCAGCAATGTATAATTAATTAATTAATAATAATAATTTACTAACCCTTAGTTTTTGTGTTATTTTTTGTACTAACCAGTGGACCTAAAGTTGTCAAATTAAGTAAATAAAATAATAATAATAATTGTAAGTACTCGCAAGAAATTAGTGTAGAGGTAGAAGACTTCGGCAGTGAAGTGGCTGCAAATATTGTAAGAAAAATTATATCAATATAATAGGTTGGGGAAAAAGTTTCTTCGCATTTTTTAAGAAAATTCAAAACATTTTTTAATATACATTATTTACATTTATCTAAAGTATGTAGGTACCATTTTGTTCGATAACTTTTTGCCATCTTGTAGGTAAGGACATGATCCCATTGCTATTGAAATTTTGGGACTTCTGATCAAAATACCGCGACAAGTGGTTTTGGCAGTCCTCTCGTGATGTTAACCTGACACTGCCTAAAGAATTCTGAAGAGACTGAAACAGGTGGAAATCTGAAGGTGCAAGGTCAGGACTATACGGCGGATGCATTAACACCTCCCAGCCAAACTCTTTTAATTTTTGCTGAGTGGCTAAAGATGTGTGAGGTCTAGCGTTATCATGATAAAAAACCACATCCCTTCTGTTGATTAATTCCGGCCGCTTTCTCTCAACTTCTTGCTTTAATCTCATCAGTTGTTCGCAGTAGAGTTCAGAATCGATGGTCCTGCCTGGTGGTAACAGCTCATAATGAATAATGCCCTTCCAATCCCACCACACACACAGCATCACCTTGTTGCGAGTTAACCCGGGTTTCGCCACAGTCTGTGAAGCCTGACCGGCCTTTGACCACGACCTTTTTCGCACGTTCTTGTCGTACGTGATCCACTTTTCATCACCAGTTATCAGCTTCTTCAAAAATGGTTCGGTTTCATTACGTCGTAATAAAGAATCACAAATGAGTACACGATTCATTAGGTTTCTTTCAGTGAGCTCGTGAGGTACCCAAATATCGAGCTTTTTTGTGTACCCAGTTTTTTTCAAATGCGCCAAAACTGTTTTGTGGTCAATTCCCAGTTCTTCAGCTACGTCGTAACTACTGATATGCCGATCTTGCTCCACTTTTTCAAAAATGGCATCCATTTTAACCGTAATAGGGCGACCAGAGCGACGTGCATCTTTGACATCAAAATTACCGGACTGAAAACGCTTAAACCAAATTTGTGCTACTCTCACAGATACTGCACTGGGTCCATAAACATCGCAAATTTTTTTCGCGGCTTGCGTTGCATTTTTACCTTTTTTGTAGTAAACTTTTAAAATGTATCGAATTTCTTCATTAGATTCACTCATCTTGACAGTACGAAAAACAAATGAAAATCACACATTTTCCTAATTTGAATTTGGAATTATGTTCTTTAAAATTTAAACTTTCAATGATACCAAAACCAGCCAGATACAAATAGTATAGCCAAAGAGATTTTATTTTAAGTTCATACATACTATAATGCGAAAAGACTTTTTCCCCAACCTAATAGGTACCCGAGCACTCTGCCTAGCCTTTTCACAATTATGTTGGGGTCGGCTTCCTGTCTAACCGGATACAGCTGAATACCAGTATTTTACATGGAGCGACTGCCTATCTGACCTCCTGACAACCCAGTTACTGGGTAACATTATACCGCAAAAAACCGCAAAAAATCTTTAATAAAATACACTTCTGGACACATCTATTGGCCCACCTTAGAGTTTAGGTTTCGATGGCCCCTACCGAAATATGATTGCTAGATTGAACAAAAACTGTTGATGCAGTTTTAAACCTGATACATTTTACCATCTTTTTCGATCGTATTGTTTTAAATTTGAATTCAGAATACCATACGACATGGAGCTACGCCTAACAAGTCGGATATGCGCCTTGTTAAAGGCAATTGATTTTTGAATAAAAAACATGTTTTATCAAATAAAGGTTTAATTTAATAACGCGTGTTGCCTCCATGGGCATCTACCACAGCTCTCATACGATTAGGCATAGAGTTTATCAACCGCTCTATGAAATTTTGAGGGATCATCTCCCATTCCTCTTCTATGGCAGTTTTCAACTCCTGCATCGTCTGGGCAACTGGCTGACGAGCCCTAACACGTCTTTTTAGCTCGTCCCACATGTGCTCAATGGGGTTCATGTCTGGGCTTCTGGCTGGCCAGTCCATAACTGTGATGTTCACATCCCGAAGATATTCCCTGACGATGCCGGCCGCATGGGCTCTTGCATTATCATGCATAAAAAGGAAATTTGGGCCCACATAGTCCGCGTATGGTATCACGTGAAGTTCTAAGCACTCACGAATGTACCTTTCAGCATTTAATGTTGGCAGCCGTGGTCCTGTAACAACCTCAAGTTGAGTTGTGCCGCTCGCGGATATACCGCCCCAGACAGTCCATGAGCCACCGCCATAAGCAACCCTCTCTTCAAAGCAGCATTGTGCGAAACGCTCTCCCTTACGTCGGTAGACCTTCTTCCTTCCATCATTGCCATGTAACACAATTTTAGACTCATCAGAAAAGAGTACACGGCTCCAATCTTGCTGTGTCCAATTTAAATGACTGCGTGCGAAATGAAGGCGCGCTGTTCGGTGGGCTCGCGTTAGTTTGGGGCCATTAGCTGGCTTGTGTGGTACCATATCGCGTTCTTTTAACCTTCTCCGAACAGTTCGAGCGCTCACAGATACTCTGTGGAAGTCGCGAAGTTGGTTTTGTATCTCAATGGAGGTAAGGTGACGATTTCTCAAGCTGGTCGTCACGATGAATCGATCCTGCCTTTCAGTTGTGACCCGAGATCGTGGCCTTCCTTGGCGACACGAACAAAGCCGCCAGTCTCTAGGTACCTCCGATAAACATTTCGGACCGCAGATCGACTTAAATTAAGTTGAGCACTCACGTTTCTTTGGCTGTGTCCGGCCTGAATAAGTGCCACAGCTTGGGCGGCGACTTCAGGTGAAGTATCCATAGATTATTGATAGAACCTCACCTTAATGTTAAAAATAAGTAATGTTTGTTGCAAAACCAAAGATATCAATCACTTTTTCAAGAATTAAATCCAAGTAAACCAATAAAACCAAGTTTTCTTAGTATTCGATTGTTTGTTATCAACAAACAGGCTCCAAATTGTCTTTTGTTTCTTTAAATTCTGTGTTCGAAATTCAAAAAAAGACTATTGAATGAAATTTTGAATGTGCCAGGTTCAAAACTGCATAAAAACTTTTTGCTCGACCTAATATAAAATTTTAACTAGGACCAAACGAAACTGAAAATACAAGGTGGGCCAAAAGATGTGTCCAGAAGTGTATAAATAATGTTTTTATTAACTTCAGTTGTACACTAACACTTATCTTAAAACTATGCAACGTTTCAACAATGGAAAAGAGTGTTTTCGATGAACTCTGGCACCCAAAGTAAGATTTAACTTGTGTTTAGGGTGCCAGCGTCCTCGTCTAAGATTTGAACATATAGCAACAGTTGTAAGACGAGCACAGTACCTAATCAAATTACAATATAAAACACTAAACTAACTAGCCAAAGCAGCTATGATGTGGCCTATTTCTGTACCTATGTATGAGTGTTTGTATGAGTGTGAGGGAGAGATAAATATGATGAAAACCTGTGTATATGTAAGTCTGTATAAATATAACTATAAACATATTACTTTATTAACTACATTAGGTTAAGCGACTGATATACGTAGTAAATCTTCAGTCTTACTATAGCTCATTGTCAAGATTGAAGATTGTTGATTGCCCATGACTTGTTTATCCTAGCTTGAGCCGAGAGAGCAATCTTGGCCACTGGCTTCCTTATAAGGTTGCTACTTTATACCGTGAGTAAATTGTGTTATGGAAATATTATACCGGATGCTTGTCTTTAGAAGCAGAAAACAGACAACAATTTGACGGGGAGTCTATTTTAACCGACTTCAAAAAAGTAGGTTCTGTATTCGACCCGTATGTAAGTATGTATGTTTGTTTGTCCGCGATTATCTTAAAGACTAATGAACCAATTTTGATGATTCTTTCACTAACGTGATTTACATACTTTCTGGAAGGTTTTAGTATATAATACATTATGTAATTACGAAGTTATATGCATTCTGTATCTCCGGCATTTCTAAGCGGATTGATGATTCTTCTTTTCGTTCGTCTTGGGCTTACTTATATAATTGTATATTCAACTAAAAATGGAAAAATAAATTTACTTAAAAAAAGTAAAAACCGACTTCAAAAACCAAAAACTAATAAAATTACTTTCATAAAGAACTTAACAGCTTCTGAAGTCGGTGTCTTCAATTTGCACAATGCAAAATGCACCTTAGCTTTGCACCGACTTCAGAAGCTGTTTTAGAAGTCGGTTTTTACTTTTTTTTTAAGTAAATTTTATACTATTTCTTTCATATTTTCTTTCTGAACATGAAAATAACCGGATTCTCTTACGAAAACGTTCACCTTGCACCTTCGCCATTGATGTAATCGTCATCTGCCTATCCTATCCCCAACTATGTTGGGGTCGGCTTCCAGGCTGCTGAATACCAGTATGTTACATGGACTATCGACCTTCGATGTCAAACATGAAATAATCTAAACCCCACTTGTCTCTCCCCGCAGCTATCAGCACATAGCGGACGCGGGCATCTCGGGCCTGGTCCTGCTGGCATACGGGCTGGTGAGCGCGGGCGCCGCCATCTACCTGGTGCGCGCGCGCAAGAGCCAGGAGAAGAGGCTGCAGCTGCTGTGCGGAGTCAGTCCTATGTTATACTGGGGCACGGCCCTCGTGTGGGATATGATGGTGAGTGGTTTGGGCTGTTGGAAAGCCGTGATCGCTGCCTAGCTGAACTTTGAAACTTTAAGAACTTTGAAAGAAAATGGTCCCAGCATTAGCCTGATGGCCTGATGGAAAAAGCTATCACCTACATAAAAGTCTTATAGGTATCTACTATAGCCAGGCATAGAATAGAAGTTACTGAGGCAAAGAATAAGCATACTGAATATGGACACCTTTTTCAATCATATTTAAGAGAAGGGGCTCGTGGCTACAGCCGCACGGGTCGATCGATCAGGTTAAGCTATGCTTGCCGCAGTTGGTCCGTGGATTGGTGACCATCTTTACATACCGAGACCCCTCCGTGCCTCGGAAAGCACGTTAAGCCGTTGGTCCCGGTTGTCGTTTGTGAATCTTTGATAGTCGTTATGGATCGTCAGAAGCCCGAAAGTTTGACAAGTGCATCCAGTTAGACTGGAAGCCGACCCCAACATAGTTGGGAAAAGTAACATAGAAAAATGACATAAAATATGTCGTTAAAGGTTTAAAATAATACCTAAAAGATAGAAAGAATTATTGCTTACTCTTTTCACTGGGACATCACAGTTTAACAAACATGATAGGGTCAAACTTTCAAAAGAATGTAATACGACTTTGTAGCCTTAAAGCAACCATCTAATTAGATCTACTCGGAAGATTAGACAACAGTTGAAAAACAGGTACAATAAACTAAGATTTGTGTTTGTGAGCAGATGATGGCGATAAACATGGGTATAACGGCGGCGGTGATGCTCGCGTTCGGCTTCCCCGTGTTCGTGTCGCGCAACAACCTGCCCGCCATCTTAGTGCTGTTCGTGCTGTATGGGTGAGTAGTCTTCCTATTGCATTCAATCGAAGTGAGCCCTTAAAAAAATCGATGTTGAACTTTATGATGACCACTAAAGGTAGCATTTTGTACAATTGGTCAGCTTACTATCCAACCTAGATGCTACGTTAAACTTCACACCGTTCACCCTTCATAATCCTTAACACTTTTAGCTCATACATCAATATTATAGAGATTGTATCAGCTTAAATATCTAGTATACTTATGAAGAACAAAGAAAGTAGCTCTACACTCATTTAATGAATACTGTACTCTACTGTTTATCCTGTACACCATACGAATTATAGACATAAATGTGGAAGTTTTTCATAGGTTTGGTAGGTTGGTAGGTTGATAGTTGGGGTGGTTGGGTGGTTGGTAGCTTGGTAGTTGGGGTGGTTGGGTGGTTGGTAGGTTGGTAGTTGGGATGGTTGGGTGGTTGGTAGTTGGGGTGGTTGGTAGGTTGGTAGTTGGGTGGTTGGTAGGTTGGTAGTTGAGGTGGTTGGTAGGTTGGTAGTTGGGGTGGTTGGTAGGTTGGTAGTTGGGGTGGATGGGTGGTTGGTAGTTTGGTAGGTTGGTAGTTGGGGTGGTTGTGTGGTTGGTAGGTTGGCGGTCTTATCGCTAACAGCGATCTTTTCATCAGTGTACTTACTCGTATTAAATAGTCATTATATTCTATATTTACTATCCATTTAAAGATAAACTTTGTATAAACCGACTATGCCCTGGATAAGTTCCAAACATAGATACTTAATCATAGTGTTGAACTTCTATCTACCATTATTATGTCCAATCCTTATATGTTTAGAACCTTAATGTTTCACTCATAGGTTGATGATTTTGAGATGGCGTGAAACACGGGTTTTAATAAACCTCGGGCAGGTCGCTACCTAATATTCTAATTCCGAACTATCATTACTTGCATCTGTAATAAAAATATTTAGTTATTTATTTATTTTTAGGCCCAGTAACCATTGTATGGAAATATTACTAATTGTAGCTAGGTAAATGTAGGTACATCTTTTGAAAATCTGTATAACACCTGTAATCTCCGAGGCGTGAGGCAGAGGTGTACTTTTAGTACACCCACATTTCATCAGTGATGTTAAAGTTCCATGTAATAGGGGACGAGCCTATTGATTATTATATTATTATATAGATTACTGATAATTCAATCGTCTCTCAGGTATGCCTGCGGCAGTTTCATCCACGTAGCTGAGAAGCTGTTCAGCGACGCCAGCATGGCCAACATGATCCTGTTCTGTGGGAACACCTTCCTCGGGCTGTCCTTCATGGCTATACTGCTCATGTTTGATATCATCTCCGAGTCTGAGGTAAGTTTTAAAGTCCCCTGGTCATGGCGGGCTCAGTATCGAGCATTTACAATACGCTGGTCCTCACTTACCGAGGGTTTTGGCACTGCTGTACAATCTATGTATTGCTCATTCATACTTGCCTTCCGACCTAATGAGGACGATCGTGGTTCTTATTGTTAAAAGTAAAACAGGTGATCATTAGGATAAGGGGAACTATAGACCTATTTCTCTAGCGACTACAGTCGCTAAGGTACTTGGTGGTCTGCTTCAGACACAACTTAACGAACGTCTTGTGCTGCACAACAATCAGTACGGGTTTTGGCCAGGACTTTCTACAGAAAGTACAGTTCTATATCTCAAGCAGGCGTCAAGTACTACACAAAAAGAAGAACACCTGTTTTTGCTTGCTTCCTCGATCTGTCCAGGGCTTTGATCTGGTTTCCTACGATATATTATGGAAGAAACATGAACTATACAACTGTATGCTTGGTTATCGAGCTTATAATATATCTTCAACCATTGTTATGGAAACCAGGTCAACAATGTTCGGTGGGCAGTTGTGCTGTCGGAGACATCTCAATTGGAGTGTGGAGTAAGACAGGGGGGGTTGACCTACCCTGCCCTCTTCAATCTGTATATGAATGGCCTGATTGAGGTGTTGTCATATTGACGGTGTTTGTGTCAATAATTTAAGTTACGTGGACGACATGGTGCTGCTGAGCGCGTCAGTGGGCGGTATTGGGACACTATTGGCTACATGTGAACGTTATGCAATTGAACATGGGTTATTGTATAACGTTCAGAAAAGTCAGTAAATTGTTTTTGAGGCGGGGGGGACCAAGTACCATCTTGATGTGCCCATACGGTTAAACGGTGTTCCTCTTGAGCACTTTAAGTACCTAGGTCACTTGGAGCTTGGAGCTTGGAGCTTAAAGACATAGAGAGGGAACGGAGGGCTCTTTCCGTGCGTGCGACTATGATACCACAGGTTTGCACGTTGTACTGCAGACGTAAAGGTGACGCTCTTTGGAGCAATCTGTACAACTTTCTACACGTGAAGCCAAGCTTCACGTGTAGAAAGTTGTAAAGATTATTCGGAGAAATATTCGCGGGCATCGTACGGAGCCCTTCGAGTCCAATTTGATAACGCGTTCAAAAAATTTGTTGGATGGCGTTGTAGTGCGTCAGGGATGTGCATGTAGATTGTTTTTACAATAATGCGCAAGCGCGCAGCATCCATGGTAGCTCGAGTCATGGCCAGCCCTAACAGGGTTCTGAAAATGATTGCTGACAGAGTGGACTGTCCGTATGTAATCCACAGCTGTCAGTTACATGTGCCATCGTTTAGTGTTGTTCACTAACCCTATATGAGTCTTTGTTCGAATTTTTTTTTTTTTTTTATTTGAATTTAACAAAATACAGGTTTCTGATTATTAATAAACTCCTATATGCTAAGCGCGCTGACGGATTTTCAACGCTCGACATCGTGCCGAGAGTTGAAACTCCAACAGCGTGCTTTTATTTAGGCATTAATTTAGGTGTCGTCTAGTGTTAGTGAAAACGGACATAAATCCTATATTTCTGAACCCATCCAATGCTTAAAACGAAAGCAAAGTTACAATTATGTTTAAGGCAAACATTTGAAATGTACTGGAAACTTCATCCTAATAACTAGCACGAATGCTCGAGTCGCGGAGTTTCGCTAGATAATTTAATTTGACCATGAAATTCGACTTTGCCGCCCAGCTCCCCGACCAAGCGTGTAGCACCATGTTTGTTGTAACACCTACACCTACCTAACTTGCAATGATCAGCACGTGACTGTCCGCAGGCGACGGACAACGCTCGCTGGTGGCTGCACAAGCTGTTCATGTGTTCGCCGCAGTTCGCGCTCGGAGACGGCATGCTCGACATCGCCAAGAACACCATACAGGCACAGGTAAGTTAACATTTTAATATTCATATTCCTTAAATGTCCGACGCACACATGGGGTGCGTAAGGAGAAACCAAGGAGAAACCTTTATATAATATGTATATAAACGTATAGCATTTATATATATAAACGTAAAATATCATCATACGATGGTGGTCGCGGGCTCACAGTAGTTGTGAACCTATGAGGTTCATAAAGTTCACATTGCTACAGGTGACGGGTTTTAATAGAACTTTTCCCCACTGTACTACGGCGACTCGTCGATGGTCGAAAATCTGTCCATTTCAATGTGAGTGTGCTAGCTATACATCTCTGGCGAAGCCTTTATGCATATAATAATATACTTTACAGGCGTGATGTTATGATTGAATGCATTAACACATACAATTATTTAAATATTCATAAGGTCATCGGTCCACCTTGTGGGAGGCCTTCCAACGCTACGTCTTTCGGTACGCGGTCGCCATTCCAGAACCTTTCGGCTCCATCGACCATCTGTTCTGCGAACAATGTGCCTTGCCCACTGCCACTTAAGTTTCGCAATTTTGGGGGAGGCCTATTTCCAGCAGTGGACGTCTTTCGGCTGAAATGATGATAATGATTTAAATATTGACTTGTTCAGGTGCTGAGTCGTTTCGGCATGGACACATACAAGGACCCGCTACACAGCGACCTGCTGACCCTGCACTTCGTGTACCTGGTCGTGGTGGGCACGCTGCTACTGATGCTCAACCTGGCCATCGAGTACAACTGCTTCGACTCGCTGTTAGCCAGGTTAGTACTAAACCAGAAGACAGAAACTTCAATTGATACGAATTTGGCCGTCCACGGCTATATGTAGGATGTGCACGGAGACGTTACCCACGATAGCTGCGCGGTTCATTTGCTTGTCAGCCACACATTCCGTGGTCGTGGATCACAGTGGACGATCCCGCTTAAATCATACAAAACCAAGCTGCGCAGCGTCTTATTTTTTGGGTACCTTTAAATTCTGTAATCCAATCGGAACAAATGCACACTATAAGAATATGTTTTTTACAAATTATTTTTACCCGACTACGGCGAAGCAAAAAGGAGAGTTATGATTTTGACCGGTATGTATGTATGTATGTATGTTCATCTGTTCCCTCATAACTTCTAATTTGCTTATCATAATTTGACAAATGAGGTGTTGTTAGAAGCGTCTTGGCCGTCCGCTGGTTATAGGCTATCTGACGTCACATAAAATTGAATATGGCGCCCTCTAGAGGACATAAAGTTATGAACTAAAAAAAAATATATTTTAATTATGCCATGTGGAATGAAAGCGCTTAATTGCCATATTTCAAATATATATATTTCAAATATATATATTTAGCTATTACTCGCGGCTTTGCTTGCATGCACCCGATAATTGGGAATAATTTCTAAAATCACGCCTCAGATGTGAGCCAAACATATTTTCTCTCCAAACCTATCCAAAATACATACATTATAATAATTATTCTTCTTTAAAAATGTAAAGTGGCTCTGCAAATACTTTACCACGAAATTATAACCCCAAAATAATTTAAATAAAAAGTAAGTTTAAAAACTAAAACCCAACTACTGAAAAATCACGTAGAGCGTGATTTTTCATACAAAGTATGAGACAAGAAAATATTCTCATCTGAAATAGAAAAAGACAGACAAATTAAAAATCCGGAGTCACACGTCATGTTAGGGCATGAATCAAATAGATTAGGTACGTGTGACTCCGGATTTCTAATTTGTCTATCTTTTTCTATTTCAGATGAGAATATTTTCTTGTCTCATACTTTGTATGAAAAATCACGCTCTTATAGTCGGGTTTTAGTTTTTAAACTTACTTTTTATGGTATTTCGCATGCTTGCGGGGGCTTCTCAGACCAGGGTAGATAGCCCGTGAAAATCAAATCTTAATACGTTATTTGCAATTTGGAAGTCAGTATTAGGTTGTAAGTATGATTCGTGACCATAACTAATATGTAATTACAGAGTTATAACCATTAAATTCAGTAATATAATCCTCAAATGTCAAGATTTCATAGAATTAGTCATTTAATAGAATCACTTGCTCTTAAAGAGTTGTATTGATGACTTTATTGAATATAATTCTGTAAATACATACCTGTTACGGTCGCGAATCGTATATTGATCAACATACAACGTAATACTGACTTGCAAATTGCAAAAAAACGTATGAAAATTTGAATTTCGCGGGCTACCCTGGCGCTATCGCCTTAATTAATCACCTTTTGAATGAGTGAATGAATGAATACTTTTATTTGTTAAAAACTTTTTTGACACCAGCAAATGAAGCCCACCCATCTTTATGATCTTGTCTTTCTCCAAAAATCACTTCTGTACCAATCTTGAACTGATGGGTACCATCGAAGTTAATACTTGGTCCTCTAATCCAGGATCCGTCCAGAAACCATCCCTCCTCGAATGGGAGGTGAACTAGAACCGGCGGAGGTGAGTGCGGAGAGGAAGCGCGTGCACGCAGCAAAGGCGCTGCACGCACCACTCAGGGTCAACACCATCGGGAATATCAACAGAGGTGAGGGGCATACTTTTAGAGTTAACCCGCCAAATATTCCAGTGAAATGCTCCAGCACCAGGAAAATAAATGTTTAAATTAAATGTTTCTCTAAAGCTAATTTATTTTCTCCCTAGGCTTCATGCACACAGAGGGTAAGAAGAACTCGATGCAGCGGGTGGTATCGTCGCCCACGTCAGACTCGGCGCAGTGCGTGGCGCTCGGCAAGTGCTACCCCGGGCTCAGCGGGCGACGCGTCGCGCTCAGGGACCTCACGCTAGGGATCCCGCCTGGACAGGTTAGTTACCGACAAAATATGAACACATAGTCTTCCAATTAGGTATGCAAGGTGACTTCGAGATACCCTTTCATCATTAATCGCCTGGGTGGACCTCGATATTAAATTTTTCTTACGTTTTTTGCAATTTACAAGTCATTAGATATCAGGTTATATTTGGATCAAAACATGATTCGCAACCGTAACATCAAATGTATTATTTTACGGAATTATAATCGTTAAAATCATCAACAGAACTCTCTAAGTTCAAATTACCATAAGTATTAAATTTAATGACTATTTCATGAAATCGTGACATTTGAGGCAAATTTTAACTTAAAGCGTTGTATTGATGATTCAATCATTATAATTCTGGAATACATATTTGTTACGGTTGCGAATCAAATTTTAATCAGCATACAACCAGACCTGTAAATTGCAAAATCCGTAAGAAAATTTGAATTTCGCGGGCTACCCTGGCGCATCCCCTCTAAGGAGTTTTCATGCTGTTCGTGGTAGGTGAAACTTTGAGTCTTTTGAAAGTACCAATTAGGCATTACCAAATACTTTACCTGATAAGCGCTGCAGGCACATTTATAGCCAAAGTATCCCCAAAGTCTGCAGTTCAGCATTTCATGATAATGAATAATTTTGTGAAAAGATGATGTACAGTCAGCAACAAAAGTCGATTAACGCTTCATTTTTCTTTAACTAAATTTTTTTAGGTACAAGCGGATTAAAAATATGGACAGTTGTTAAATTCCAATGATAAAAACTCTTACCTATTACAGTATATAATACTGAAAAGTAGTGTACTAATAATAAATTATTAATTTCACATATAAAATTAATAGTGTCAATCTTCTTCTGTTGCTGACCGTACCTCACTGTAACCTTTCGTTCCAAAATACAAGCCCTGGCTTAGTTTAGGTATCAGTTTCAGTACCTAAAGCAAAAATAAATGAATAATGTATGTATGTACCTACCAAATTCTTGTGAATGCTCTCATATGTGACAAATAAACTTTTTACTTTTTTTTTGTTGCTGATCCTGCCCTACGGAGGAGGTTAATTGGCTTTGGATGCAGAAAATCGCTCTCGTATTTGTCAATAGGTGCCTGTTTTTCAAGTAATAAATTAGGTATATTTTAATGTCCCACAGTGCACAGCCCTGTTGGGTCAGAACGGCGCGGGCAAGTCCACCACGTTCTCCATGCTGACGGGCGAGGTGCGACCTTCATCCGGAAAGCTGTACCTCAACAACGAGCTGGTCAACTCTACAAAGCTGTGTCGGGGACTCATCAGTAAGTAAACTTAGTTTTTTTATTAATTTCTCCTGCTAACGCAAGGGTGCTTTGCAGTTGGAAGAATGTTGGTACCGGTATTAGCATAATCAGCCTACAATATTCCCACTGCTGGGACACAGGCCTCCTCTCTGTGAGAGGGAGTGGGCTGTAATCCACCACGCGGGCCCAATGCGGGTTGGTGGATGTCACATTGTCTTAGAATTGTTGGTTCTAGGACATGCCGGTTTCCGCACGATGTTTTCCTTCGCCGTTTTGAGAGCAGTGGTGATGAAATAATTTACACAAAGTTTAGTGCCTGTCGGGGTTCGAAGCTACGATCTGAAACTCGTAAGACGCGGCCGTTACCACTGCTCACGTACCGGTATTAATTACAGGCAAATGAGATAGCTCAGTTAGTATAGGCTTGAGTCTAAGTAATAACAGTCGCACGGCTCGATCGACCAGGATAAGCTACGCTTGCCGCAGTTGTTCTGTGGATGGGTGACCTTTACACACCAAGACCCCGCAGTGACTCGGAAAACACGTTGTCGTTGGTCGGGCTATCATTCGTGGATCTTTGACAGTCGTTACGGATCGTCAGAAGCCCGAAAGTCTGACAAGGCAGTCGCTCCATGTAAAATACTGGTATTCGGCTGCATGCGATTAGACTGGAAGCCGACCCCAACATGTTGGGAAAAGGCTAGGCAGATGATGGCCTGAGATAAAACAAAATACATTAAAAACATGACCGACACTCAAAGGCACAATCTTACAAAAAATGTATTATAAGGAATATTGATCCTAACTTCCAAATGGTTCAGCTTTAGTCCTTGAAATGACACCGTACCTGCGATACCTCGGAAATTACACGTATCTATAATCCATTCACAATAAGTTGCAACAAACCTGTGATGTTGATGTTAAAACAAACCTTTTTTGCAGTCCGTTCAACCGATTTCGTCTTCTATTCCGTAGGCTTAAGAATGGCATTAAAGGCAAAAAAGTGGTTACAATACCAACTGTTTACTGCAGCTGCCATTTGTCATGCCACCAACGCAATAGAAGTCAAAATCGGTTGAACGGACTTTTATGATTTGTTTACCTTTTATCTCACGGCTCCCTGAATACGGTACATCCACATTAGAGGCGATATTAGGCACAGGTCCAGCTTGTTTCCCACGCAAAAGTAAGAAAGGAATGAGGTTTTGCAGGACCTAGAAACATGGTTTTAGCTTCAATGCCTGTAGAAGTCACCTACTTTGAAATCCTACTAAGCATTAATAACACCATGCAAGTCATATAGGCTACTATCAGTGACATGACTTAGCTTTGTATTTACTATATTAATCCCGTACCTACATACACTACATAGCCTACCTTTCTATCGTAGGTACTATCTTACCATGCATCTTACCTAAGACTGGAGTCAAGTTTGTAAAAATATGTTGTGTATTCGCAGGCTACTGTCCTCAAAGCGACGCGATAGATCCGCTACTGACCGTGAACGAAACGTTGCTGTTCTACTGCAGACTTCGGGGCATTACAGATCACGAAGAGGTAAGGCATACAGCAGGCAGTGTTGGGGAAACTTCGCAGACGTGGCGAGAATTATTTCACGCAACTACTGCTGCACAGGATCAACGGCCGTGGGATGCACAAATTATGAAAAATAATCCGTCTTAGTTCTACCTTTATTCCAAGTTCAAACCTTCGAGCCGTTTTTGTATTTTGTACTTTATTCCGACTGAGGTAAATATCTTATTACTAAATCAACAACTTAGACCCGGTTCTAAAGTTAGTTTATTAATTTTTAGTGAAGTTCTTAATACAAATTAAGAACTTAACTGTAGTCGGAATTAAGTTCTAAATACAAAAACAACTCGGAGGTTTAAGTCGACGTACGCACGGACGTAATAATATCGCGGCGATTTTTTTTCGCGCACTGGATTTTGAACGCTCTGCTTAGCGCCGAGAGTGCAAAATCCAACAGTGTGTTTTTTCGACGCGCTAGAATGTACTCTGTTATTGTTAAGTTGGATTCTCAACGCTCTGCTCAACAACGAGAGTTGAAAATCCAGTGCGCTATAAAATCCCGCCGCGATTTTATTACGCCCGTGCGAACGGGGGTTAAGCTTGAACTAAATAATTTAACCTCTCTCTGTAATGAGACGTGTTTTTAAGATCATTTTTAACCCACTTCAAAAAGGAGGAGGTTCTCAATTCGTCGGAACCTTTTTTTTTTTTTTTTTTTTATTATTATGTACGTTCCCCGATTACTCGAAGATGGCTGGACCGATTTGATTTTTTTTTTGTTTTATTCGAGAGAGTATACATCACAGTTGGTCCCAAAATTGATTAACTTTGCTTTGGTAGTTTTTGAGCTAGCTTCAATAATACGTATTTTTTCCATACTTATATGGATGATGTTCTAGTTTGTTTTGCAGATAGTGGTATTAGAATTTGTGTGGGGTAGGTACACAACTAAAAAGTGAAAAATAAAAACTTTTTTACAAAAAAATACAACCGACTTCCAAAAACAACACTACAAAGTGAAAAATAACTTTAATTTCGGAAGTCGGTGGCAAAAAACGAAAATACATTTAACTAGACACCGACTTCCGAAATTAAAGTTATTTTTCACTTTGTAGTGTTGTTTTTGGAAGTCGGTTGTATTTTT
The DNA here is from genome assembly GCA_946251885.1 of Cosmia pyralina. Classification (NCBI taxonomy): domain Eukaryota; kingdom Metazoa; phylum Arthropoda; class Insecta; order Lepidoptera; family Noctuidae; genus Cosmia; species Cosmia pyralina. The sequence goes on from OX276342.1 coordinate 1,378,266, forward strand.
TTGTAAAAAAGTTTTTTTTCAATCAAACATCGCACGGAACGACGGACGGTTTCTTTTACGGAAGAGTTTAGTCTATACTCTATAGTAATATGTAGTACCTACCTACCTAAAAGTCTCATCACGATCTTCCTGCCCTTATCCCATATCACTTGGGGTCGGCGCAACACGTTTTCTTCTTCCATTCTCCCCTGTCAACCGTCACGCTATCATTCACTCCCTTCTCTTTCATCATTCCTACCAAGCAAACATTCACCAACCTAAAAGTCGACAATAACTTATTTTTATATAGGTGGTAAAGCGAACAGTGGGCATGTTCGACCTGGGCAAGTACGCCGAGGTGCGCGCGGGCACGCTGAGCGGCGGCAACAAGAGGAAGCTGTGCACTGCCATCGCCTTCATGGCGAGGACGCCGCTTGTGCTGCTCGATGAGCCTACCAGGTGAACATCCATCAGTGTTTATTATGTCTGTCTGTCTTTTTCTATTTTTATGCCATATCGGTTGGGTTTTACTGCAAACCAAAGATACAACTAGATACAAACGACTTCAATAGAGCAAGTCCGTCTATTGAAGTCTGTTGTATGTAGTTGTGTATTTAGAGGGACCCAAATTTAAAAAAATATTTGTATTTTTTTAACAAGGAAGGAATTTACACTTTCTAACCTCTCCCAAACTACGCGGCTCGAGACTGCGGATCGAGATATACACTTCTGGACACATCTTTTGGCCCACCTTGTATTTTCAGTTTCGTTTAGTCCTAGCTAAAATTTTATATTAGGTCGAGCAAAAAGTTTTTATGCAGTTTTGAACCTGGCACATTCACAATTTCATTCAATATTCTTTTTTTGAATTTCGAACACAGAATTTAAAGAAACAAAAGACAATTTGGAGCCTGTTTGTTGATATCAAACAATCGAATACTAAGAAAACTTGGTTTTATTGGTTTACTTGGATTTAATTCTTGAAAAAGTGATTGATATCTTTGGTTTTGCAACAAACATTACTTATTCTTAACATTAAGGTGAGGTTCTATCAATAATCTATGGATACTTCACCTGAAGTCGCCGCCCAAGCTGTGGCACTTATTCAGGCCGGACACAGCCAAAGAAACGTGAGTGCTCAACTTAATTTAAGTCGTTCTGCGGTCCGAAATGTTTATCGGAGGTACCTAGAGACTGGCGGCTTTGTTCGTCGCCAAGGAAGGCCACGATCTCGGGTCACAACTGAAAGGCAGGATCGATTCATCGTGACGACCAGCTTGAGAAATCGTCACCTTACCTCCATTGAGATACAAAACCAACTTCGCGACTTCCACGGAGTATCTGTGAGCGCTCGAACTGTTCGGAGAAGGATAAAAGAACGCGATATGGTACCACACAAGCCAGCTAATGGCCCCAAACTAACGCGAGCCCACCAAACAGCGCGCCTTCATTTCGCACGCAGTCATTTAAATTGGACACAGCAAGATTGGAGCCGTGTACTCTTTTCTGATGAGTCTAAAATTGTGTTACATGGCAATGATGGAAGGAAGAAGGTCTACCGACGTAAGGGAGAGCGTTTCGCACAATGCTGCTTTGAAGAGAGGGTTGCTTATGGCGGTGGCTCATGGACTGTCTGGGGCGGTATATCCGCGAGCGGCAAAACTCAACTTGAGGTTGTTACAGGACCACGGCTGCCAACATTAAATGCTGAAAGGTACATTTGTGAGTGCTTAGAACCCCACGTGATACCATACGCGGACTATGTGGGCCCAAATTTCCTTTTTATGCATGATAATGCAAGAGCCCATGCGGCCGGCATCGTCAGGGAATATCTTCGGGATGTGAACATCACAGTTATGGACTGGCCAGCCAGAAGCCCAGACATGAACCCCATTGAGCACATGTGGGACGAGCTAAAAAGACGTGTTAGGGCTCGTCAGCCAGTTGCCCAGACGATGCAGGAGTTGAAAACTGCCATAGAAGAGGAATGGGAGATGATCCCTCAAAATTTCATAGAGCGGTTGATAAACTCTATGCCTAATCGTATGAGAGCTGTGGTAGATGCCCATGGAGGCAACACGCGTTATTAAATTAAACCTTTATTTGATAAAACATGTTTTTTATTCAAAAATCAATTGCCTTTAACAAGGCGCATATCCGACTTGTTAGGCGTAGCTCCATGTCGTATGGTATTCTGAATTCAAATTTAAAACAATACGATCGAAAAAGATGGTAAAATGTATCAGGTTTAAAACTGCATCAACAGTTTTTGTTCAATCTAGCAATCATATTTCGGTAGGGGCCATCGAAACCTAAACTCTAAGGTGGGCCAATAGATGTGTCCAGAAGTGTATTTACAAGCATCCTCGAGGAAGTATTTAAAAAAGTCGCAGACGCATGGGCAACGAAACACAATATAATAAGCGATAAAATACTAGCAAACCTTCGGTTTAGAGACGAAATCGATGCGCAGGAATTATACCCGCATCATCTGCCTAGCCTTTTCCCAACTATGTTGGGGTCGGCTTCCAGTCTAACCGGATGCAGCTGAATACCAGTATTTTACATGGAGCGACTGCCTATCTGACCTCCTCAATCCAGAGACTAGTTTCCTTCCACAACAGAGAGGACAAAGAGATCGACAATCGAGTCGAAAATGCCGCATGAAGGCGCTAATGAGGGCCGGTCTTCCTTTTTTATAAAAGCGTAGCTCATCGACATATGCTGCCTATCTTAATCTACGACGCTCCGACTTAGTCTTTGACCGAAGCTCAGAAATCCAAACTCAAGATTTACCAAAGTGCGATAGTAGCATCTTAAAATCATCATAAGTAGCATCTTAAAAATCTCATCGACCAAATTCGCAACAACATAATACGCTCCAAGACAGGCATCGCCGATGTGGGCGATAAGTCTCATCATCTTCCTGCCCTTATCCCATATTACTTGGGGTCGGCGCAACACGTTTTCTTCTTCCATTCTCCCCTGTCAACCGTCACGCTATCATTCACTCCCTTCTCTTTCATATCATTCCTCACACAATCCATCCATCTTTTCTTTGGCCTTCCTCTGCCTCTCCATCCATCAATATCTATATTCATCACTCTTTTAGTCACATGCGTTTCGTCTCTCCTCATTACATGCCCATACCAAGACAAACGATTTCCTTTCAACTTTTCTGTCACTGGCGCCACTTTCAAACTTCCTCTTATATACTCATTTCTCACTTTATCCATTCTTGTCACTCCACACATCCATCTCAACATTCTCATCTCCGCTGCATGCAATTTTTTTTCATCCGTCTTCTTCACTGTCCAGCATTCCGATCCATAAAGTACGACAGGCCTTATCACAGACTTGTATATTTTCCCCTTCAACTTGAGGGGCATCCGTGGGTCGCAAGTTGTTCCTGTAACCTGTCGCCATTTCATCCATCCTGCGTTGAAATGGCGACAGTGGGCGATAAGTCTGCGAGGCTGAAATGGAACTGGGCGAGTCATACATACAGGATGCATCAAAACGGACGGGCCAGGATCGTCACACGACAGACGCGCGTCGTCACCGTGGCCGGCCTAAGAAACGCTGGCGTGACGATTTGGACTCGATCCTGATCGATTTGCGGAGAAAAAACATAAAGAAAACTGGAAAATTATGTGGGTGACCTTTGCCCAGCTGTGGGACAACATAGATTAAATTAAAAAGTAACTAAGTTGTCAAATTATAGGTGTGTACTTAGAAAGGTTGTTATGTACTTATTTATTCGGAATTAGTCCTATTTGACGGCCATGGATGTTGATGAAACTTTAATAATCGGAATTCGTATTATTTTTAATTTTCGGTTAAGGTTGATTAATTCCATTCAAAAACTGTAATTAAATCGATTCAATTTAAAACTCAAAGAAGTCGGTAGCGATCCTGAACCTCATAAGAACAGGAACTTAACTTGTATGCCATTCCCCAGTGGCATGGACCCGGTGTCACGTGGCTGCGTGTCGCGCGGCGTGCTGGCGGCGTGCGCGCACGCGCGCGGTGTGCTGCTGAGCACGCACGCGCTGGACGACGCGCGCCGCCTGGCAGCGCGCGTCGCGCTGCTGCGCCACGGCGAGCTGGTCGCGCTCGCGCCCTTGGACGAGTGCCTTAATAGGTGAGTGACGCGGAACATGACTGTGGTACCTACTCATTAATTTAGCCTAATCAGGCTGCGGGCAAAAAAAAACTGCTGTTCCCTATATTTTGGCGAGTTATGCGAACATAAATGTAGGAAGCGGCCGATTTCTTTTTCGCGATATCAGGTTTGGTCCCATAGTAAAAGGTGTTTGTTATCCTGAGTAGGTAGGTACAGTGTTGCTGACTGTACCTACCTACCGTACTACTGTAAAACCGCGTTAGTTACGGCCGCGAATCCTAATCATCATACGATCTGACACTGACCTGCAAATTGCAAAAAACGTAATAAAATTTAAATTTCGCGGGCAACCTTAACGCATCCCCCTTAAAGAAAAGAGAAGTAGAAAATTTTAAAGTCATATTAAAAGTACACTTTGTAAACAAGCATAGGTACAGTCAGCAAGAAAAGTCACACTTGCAATTTTTTAATCTTTAAGTTTTTTAAGCGAAATATTTAATCCAAATCGGAACAGAAGTACTTAAAATTTTAAGAACATTAAGTCTTAACAGTTAAACGAAAAAAAAATCAGTTTAACGAATCATTTTGTGTTAATTTAGATGATGTCAAAAAGTAGCAGTGTTAACCGACTTCTGTTGCTGACCGTACAATCATGTACCACTAATTACCAGTCACAGTATATAGCAGCCGCATGCATAACGACTTTTAGATAAATAGAAGATAGATAGGGTTCCGTACATCCGAATGAAAAAACGGAACCCTTTTGGATCACTCGTGTGTCTGTTTGTCCGTCTGTCACACCCAATTTGCTCCGAATCTAGCTGGACCGATTCTATTAAAATTTGGTACACATTATATGAATTTCTGTGATCCAAACCTTCGATCAATAATAGTACTAGATTCCCGATAAGCGCTTCAAAAACGGCCCGAAAAATAAAAACACAAATACTTTTGTGGTCTTATTTCAAATATCGACTGTTCTGGAACAGGAAAATGCATGGAGTAGTATTGTTACTTTATATGTTATTTTTGTTTGTAGATTTCCTAGTGATATACTTGCTTTCTTATTAACATATAAACTCAGCTAAAACTAGATCATAATCCAACTTCAGATATTGTTACGCAAATAGTAGGTTACATTTCTGGTTTTGTAGTCAGTAGCCTTGTTAAGAAAATTAATTGCGAGGACTGTAAAATGGATCTACGGGCTAAACAAAAATTATGGTTTCATAAATTAATCGATTTAAGAGACATGGGTGGTTTATGTTATGCTTCAAACGACGTGTTCGACGTATGCATGAAAACCGAACGAGTTATACGCAATTTTCTTCGCATGAGTGGTGGCAAAACAATACAAAAAAAATATTGTTAATATTTCAAGCGTCTACCTGTTGCCGTTACCAATATCTAGCAAAAACGAGCAAGAAAAAAACACGTTTGTTGTATGGGAGCCCCCTTAAATATTTATTTTATTCTGTTTTTTAGTATTTGTTGTTATAGCGGCAACAGAAATACATCATCTGTGAAATTTTTAACTGTCTAACTATCACGGTTCATGAGATACAGCCTGTTGACAGACGGACGGACAGCGGAGTCTTAGTATTAGGGTCCCGATTTACCCTTTGGGTACGGAACCCTAAAAAAGTATACGATATAATACAAATATTTTTTATAACTTCAAAATCGCGTACAAAAGTAGACGCACCCATTTTTTAATACGGGTTGATTACAATGAGCCAACCCGCAAACAGTTAATAGCAATGTCTTAAAAAAATAACTATTGTACTAATTTAGTCCTTCTACTTTTATAAATCGGTCAAAAATATTTGCTACCATATAAAACGAACCATGGCCTAAAAAATATATTATTATTCTGCTACTCTACTTCCGTCAATACTTACTGTGTTCTGAGCATTGAAATGTAAATACCAAGAACTATGTCTAGTTCCAAAATAGAGTAAGCACGAAATTGTCAACAAAATGTTTTTAACCTTAGTGCTCAAGATTTAAGTTTCATTTTAGAATAAATATTTTTGTACTTATTATAAAAATTACTTTTTATTTTCAAGCGACATTTTTAATTTATTGCTTTTACCTTTTTCCGATGATAGAAGGACTTAAATATAAATATTTTGCAATCATAATTAAACTTTATGTTTGATTGTTAAGGTTTATAATGAATTGAAGTTGTTAATATTATAAAACTTTTTTCTATATTTCGTAGCAACAAATGTAAATGTTTATGTGTGTGTAAACGTGGCCACTACAGCGACTTATTTTTGTTCCTGATCCTGTATCTAGTGCTATTATTGATCGAAGATCCAAACATAAATAAATGAATTTTGAATATGGGATGGAATTTTGGGGGGCAAATTAGAAAATTTAAAAAAAAAGTTTTGGAAACTGTAGGTAGGTACCGTGTATATGATGGCTTATTGCTGTTCAAAAATGTTTTTTTTTTTAATCATTTTAAAATAAATACTTTTAAAGTTATTTTAAAAAATATATGAAAATTTACCAATTCCAACCCTTATCACCAAAATTACTGAGCCTGAAATTATGAAAAATAAAATACAGAAAATAGTTCTTTACTTTATAGAGTAGGTCAGAATCTTAAAAGAAATCTGTGATCTTAAAATATCATGTTAAATCTCTCAATATTGTGCGTACAAACTTACATTTTGCAGTTCGAATGTAAGGAAACGTGTTTCTCATCTACAATGTTAAGTCTTGGGTTACAAAACATGGTAGATAACATAATTCATCGTACGGAATCCTCACCACGAGAGTTCAACTCGCACTTGTCCGGTTTTTTATGTAGGTACACTAACCAGCACCATTTTTAATGTTTTTAAACTTTTTTTTTATAAAATAACACCAATTTCCACTTGTGCCATTAGATTCGGCGGCGGCTACGTAGTACAGTGCCGTGTGTTGCGCAGCTCCCCGCGCGACACGTGGCAACGCGTGCTCGCGCTCGCGCCCGCCGCACAGCTGCGCGTGCTGCACGAACACACGCTGCACTTCCTCATGCCTAGGCACACCACAGGTAACATCATCATCATTCTTCTGCCCTTATCCCAATTTATTTGGAGTCGGCGCAACATGCACACTATGCAGCCGGGCATATTATAAGTTGGGGGATTACATCGCGGACAAAAATGCTTTGCTGAATGCTTGTCCTGCTCCACCAGGACGCATAATAAACTAATTGATCAGCATTCGGAAAAATTGTTGGATCTGCTGAAGATTAAGACGAGAGAAAACTTTCTTTGCATTGTTTAAATTCAATCTCTTAGTATTATATAATTGCATAGCACATGTGTGAGCACTATGTAGCTACTATTAAGCTACCTTTTACTGGGTACTTCTTTCACTGACTTGAGTGTGCCCTGGCGGTTGAGAGTATGTCATGCTCACTCAAATGTCTCGCTGGTGGTGGCGTGTGTGTTGGATCATTAAGTTCCCTTCAAAATGGTTGAGCTAATTGGTGCTGATCCATGCGTCATGTTCGTGAACGGGCGCCGTCAGTTGGGACTGGTCGTCTCTTAGCTGCCATGGCTTATTTTTAATTTTAATATTTAATTTAGTTGTTTTAGTTTTTATCTTTTTATTACGGACGGTTTTTAACGTGCACGTCTTTCTACATTGTTCTCACATGTATATTCTCAACATGAACGATGTAACCAATATTTTGTAAAAATATTATGATTTAAAAGAGTGTCCGTGGAGTTTTTTGCCCGCTCTTCTCCATAGGGATCTACTACGCTTTGGAATGGGCAACTAGCTTCATCTTTCTGACTGACCGACCCATTGACAATTCAAAAGTGCCTGTAATTGGTTTATTTGAAATAAATGCCTTGAGTTTGAGTTTGAACATGAACATAGAACATAGACTCCGAGGTACGGCCTCGGAGAGCACGTGAAGCCGTTGTTCTGTGCTGTCATTCGTAGATCTTTGACAGTCGTTACGGGTAGTCCGAAGCCCAAAAGTCTTAACAACCAGTCTTACCAAGGGATATCGTGTTACCCAGTAACTGGGTTGTGGAGGTTAGATAGACAGTCACTCCATGTAAAATACTAGTTTTCAATTGCATCCAGTTAAGACTGGAAGCCGACCCTAACAAAGTTGGGAAAAGGCTAGACAGATTCAGGTATTACATATCCAAGAATCTGTGTCCGATGGGGTTCTCCATCGGCAACAATGACGAACTTCCGTAGAAACTCATCCCCTAGTTAACTTATCCCTACTATAATGGATGAATGTTCAATAATCCTTGCTTAGTTCTTGATTCTTAGTGTTCAGTTTCGTTCATCATCTTCCTGCCCTTGTCCCATGTTAAGTACGTGGGGGCGGCGCGGGCGCATCCGTTTTCTCTTTCCCCTGTCAACCATCGCGCATCATTCACTCCCTTCTTTTTCATATCAATCCTCTAGTTCTAGTTCTAGTTAGAAGGTATGGTTTCCGCACTTAGTCCTTCATGTGGACCATTGTGCGTGGGCCATGGCGGCCTTCGGGGGGAGTGGGGGGTTATTCCAACCAACCCACCTCATTCCAGAAGTCGATCAAGTCTCCAAGTCTGTTCAAAACATCTGCGAAAGATCTGGGTGTTCCAAGAGTTTTAGTTCTAATCTGGGTGACGCCTGTGCAATCAAAAAGCACATGCGTTACGGTTTCCTCAGCCTCCAGGCAGGCCCTGCACAGAGGACTGTCCGTTATTCCCATTGTGTGGAAGTGTTTGTTTAGTGAGCAGTGTCCTGTGATAGTTCCCGTCACCAGGCGCAAACTATGCCTGTCCAGGCGTAAGAGACGTCTGGTTAGCTTGCCATCTATAGATGGCATAGCCTCCCTAGACTGCCTGCATCCCGGCATATCAATCCTCACACAATCCATCCATCTTTTCTTTGGCCTTCCTCTCCCTCTCATGCATCAACATCTAAATTCATAACTTTAGTAGTGCTCACTTTCGTTTACCTTCAACTTTCATGTTTGAAACACAATTCAATTTCTACTGTTACCGACCTCTAGGAGGCCGATGAACTGTTGTGAGGGAAAATATTTTGTGCAAAATATCATGCATCCAGACCTAGCGATTAGACTGTGCGCTGTCTATCATTGAATGAATGAATTTAAGAGATTTATTACTTAATAAATATCTTAATTCTAACTTAAATAAATATCTTAAATAATTCCACAATACATTCATTTGTAAGCTGGTTGTTAAGCTAAGCGCACACTACATCCGCATCAGGCTGCACCGCATCACATTTCAATACAAAAAGTGCGGTACGGCTCGCCTATAGTGAGTGATGATTTAAAATGTTAAAATTCATGCATTTTATTACTTGCAGTGGACAAAAAAGAAGTGACGACTCGTCTGAGCGACATCTTCCGGCTGATGGCGGAGCTGCAGGGCACCTGCGATATTGAAGACTTTACCGTCAACCAGAGCTCGCTGGAGCAGGTGAGACATGCACATTTGTATCTACTCTATATTGTCAAGTTTGCTATGAACACCAGTGATAGCACTCCAGAAGGTCCCTATTGTTCCATATCCGGAAGTTTTTTTACAAGATAAAATAAATAGTCAGCGGCAAAAATAATTGAACACTTATTTTTACATAACGTCCGAATTGACACAGGTGATTCGGATACACTAATTTTCATTTTGAATGTTTCACCTGAAGGCCAGTTCCATTGAAAAAAAAATTGTTGTCATTGAATCTCATCTTAACGACTGTCAATGTCAATCTTGTCAAAAATTTGAGGTATTTTTGATAGATTGAGACTCAGTATTAGAGTGCGTGTTAAAAATGCCCCTCTGATATGGTTTTTAAATACCCTTCGTGTGTCTTCTCTTTATCATGTGCACATGTTGAAATGAGGGAAACTATGCTTAATTCTATAGACAGATTTTTTTTCCTATCAAAAAAAAGAGGTGTGTAGCATGTACATCTCTTTTTTTATAAAATAATAATCTTTAATGTGGGATGTGGACTCAGCGATCATTGTGCCGATAGTCGTATCAACAAATGGCTTAATTGCCAAGAGCCTCGACCAACATCTAAGGAGGCTCTCGTTGGGCGGCTGGATTAAGGGCCTGATTCAGAAAGCGGTACTTCTGGACACGGCGCGCATTGTTAGAAAAAAAAAACCACTTAAGTAATAAGAATATTAAAATGTTTATTTTAGTATTTTTGTTTTATGAGGTTGTCCTGTTATTTCCAATCATTACTGAGTTTATTTCATCGTGATAGGTTATTTAGTCTAAAAGTTATACCCTTTAGTTTACATGGGGGTCACAGCAGCGAGCAAGAATTAAAAAAAAATCCGTCTTAATTTTATTTTATTTAAGCAGTTCAATATGTGCGCATGATGAAGACTCACACAGTATTATTGTGTCCAGATAAGATTCAAAAACCTCAATCGACTACCGATATTGTCATCCAGCTGCTTCAAAATCTTAAGAATGCAAATAAATTAAATGTACTGTTATTTCCACAGATGTTCCTAAGTTTCACAGACAAGTCCGACATAGAGTCAGACACGGTGGACGTGGAACCCCTTCCTTCGTTAGACAAGTCAGACTCAGACAAAGAGTCAGACACAGTGGACGTGGAACTTCTTCCTTCGACAGAAACTATTAGACCGAATGAAGAGCTCGCCGTCGTCACCTCACTGTAACTACTAATGCTGAGGTTTGTTAAGACTGTAGTGAACGCCATATAGCATATTTTAATATAGGACCAACTTTGAAATCACGAAAAAAAATCAGCTGTTCCTTAATAAAGTTTAAGTAATACCAACGACAACTATTTTTTTTTCACGATTTCAAAGTTGCTCCTATAGTAAAAGTTATTCATTTCGATGTCTAAAGCACCTCTTAAAGTTTGTAAAGTTATTTTTTGAACACCTTATATAGTATAATGTGAGTATTAATAACTGAAATACAGTCAGAGAAATTAATGTTTTAGCAAATTGATACCCTTCGGCAATAAGGTTGATGAGAAAAAACTTTTTTTTTGTCCGTCATTTAGTCAATAAAAAGATATTGGTCACGTATTTTTTCTTTTTTTGCGTAATTAAAAGATTACGGCGATAGATTGAATTAAAATATGGCATGACGTCACGCCAAGCTAGATTTGATACGTAGAAGTGACGTAGCGAGCCCCCCTCCCAAACTTTAATGCGTGTTATCTAAGTCATTTTTATTAATATGATAAAGCAAAAAAATATGTATCTAATATTTTTTTATTATCTGATTGACGGACTGAATAGAATTTCTTTTGTTTTTATCCAGGCAGGTTCTTTTTATTTGGCGTGTTATAGCCATTTCATACAACTGTCAAAGAATGACAAAGTTGTGATTTGAACGAAAAATTTTAATTAGTACTTAAGTTGCTTAGCAATTAATTTCGTTAACTTTACATTAACAACTTTGAAGTCTCGTTCGACACCGAGAGCGTTGTTCATGAGGTCTTGAAATAACGAGATTGTGTAATCAAATTAGACGCTTAAGTCCTATACAATGCCGTGCTCTTTATTATAAGAAGCAATCTTCCAGATGATTTTTCAATGCCCAAGAAGTGTTAAAAAGTTTTAAGTATAGAAGAGAATCTCACGATAAAACTAGAATATAGAAAGATCGAAGTATTAAGAAGCACTCTGTAAGTATTAATTGCTCAAAGTTACCTAAACTAAAAGTAAATGTATAAAGGACGACGCTGTACGCAACGTGCAACGTTCTGAGGTTATCGTTTGTTTTCGGAAAAACCGAACGTTGCCGAATTAAATGTGATTTATGTTAGGATGATTAAATGCAATAATAAAGTGACAGAATTAGTTCTAATGGTCGGTTGTAATTTTAATCACCGTTAACTTAAGAGGTCATTGTACTCATCATTATGAACAACTTTGACTATGGGACCAAACCAGAAATCGTGAAAAAAAAATCTGTTGTTCCCTTCATCTTGACGAGTTATGCGAACATAAATGTAGGGAACAGCTGATTTATTTTCGCGATTTCAGGTTTGGTCCCATAGTAAAAGTTGTTCATAATGATGAGTACAAGAACCCCTTAAGAGGTTAATGGTGATTAAAATTAAAATTACACTCTGTATAATAAATTTCGATAGTCACATATTATTCGCTATATTTCGGTTTTTCCGAAATAAATGATGGAATATATTGTATGTGAATGAAATTACTCGTAAGTACTTGGATTTGTAAATATTTAGAACAAAAATAATATTAAGTAACTCTTTTCCCAACTTCTGAAATATGTTTCAAATCACATGCTAACTTCTACAAGGTGCAGACGACAATACGACAAGAAATTAAACTTAGTTTATCTAATGACGCTCCCAGTCTGCATACGAAAATCCGATCAACTATATCTAATGGTGTAGTCACAATAGCTAATCGCTTATCGACAAAACCCATAGTCTGCCTAGCCATCCATAGTCGGCCCATCCATCCATAGTCGGCCCATCCATCCATAATCGGCCCGTAACTACTTTCAGTTTGTGTGAAAAAACACTGAATTTTGATGTCAGAATTTATTTGATAGTTCCTAAATACTCGTATGCAGTTGGTATTGTTACTGTTGTCGTACTAGATGTTGCCGCAGTTGCGGGGGGGGGGGGGGGGTGTTCTATTTTTACTTTTTTATTGTTCCTTGGTAGACAACAGAATTGAATCTGATGTGAACGTTTAGGATAATTGCCAAGTAAATCGATTAGGCCAAGTTACCGATCGTGTTTAAAACCGTGGAATTACAAAGACTTTTTGAATTATAATTATAATATTTTAGGAAATGTTAGACTGTTAGACTGGAAGCTCACTCCAATATTGTCGGGAATAGGCTAGATAGTTTGATTCCTTTATTGATTGTAAGAAATGTGATGCGTTAGGAATAAGTTTTAAAATTGGTCCATTAGGTTAGCTAGGTTGTAAGTGGAATACTGGTAAGGCTTGTTGATCAATCTGTATATTTGTTTTATGTAAAGAGTTGTCAGAGCAAACGTTATGCCGACAAATCGTAAGATAAGAGCACATTTTTACGAATTTAATCAATTTTCCAATTGATATTTCTCCATATCAATATGTGTGACTTGTAAGATAGTAGATTAAATCATGTACAGTCAGCCTATTAAAACAAATTGTTTTATGTACTGAAAATCATCCAACGAGTACTTATGTCGTAGCGTAAAATTGTAGGAAAATATTTTTGCATTAATTTTTTAATATGCTGACTCTACATAACTAAATGTAATGATTAACAAAACTAATTTAATATTATTGTGCAGACAGTGATACAGAACTTTGTGTTGCTGTCCGTACGTTGTCTTTAAAATATAACAAATATGCAATCTCTGTGATATTTAATATTTTTCTAGAAATTAAATAATAAAGGATGGTTTTTGGATATTTTATTTTTATTTTTAACTAGTGACCCGCCCCTGCTTCACACGGTTTTTATGATTTGGCAAAATATACATCAAAATTACCCTATTCTATCCTATCATAAGCTATTAAATTAGCAATGTTTTTTAATATTTGTAATCAAGTCCTGGAAAGCGGCTCTAACGATTTTGATGAAAGTTGCAATATAGGGGTATACGGGGGCGAAATTTCGTTCTAGCTAGGTCACATTTAAAGCGAGTATCGCTGCTAAGAGGCAGCGCCACCATTGAAAAAAAAAAAATTCTGGAGGTATGGAACATTTTACGTTTCTTGCCTTAAAATAAAGAAAGAAAAACTGTTTATTCACGTTAAAGTGACGCACATACACCGCCGCCGTTAGCTGCTATAACTTCGAACCTGGGAGGTTTAGTCACGGGGTGGCAAATGCTATACTACATTTTAATTTCTTACTATTCAGCGCCATCTATCTACCAGGACATAAATTAAAAATGAACAGTGTTGCCAGCGTATATCCATTGTTGGATACGCAGGCAGGTAATGAAAATGAGACGCAAATGCTGGTTGAGTGTGGAATGCCTTTATTTCTAAAAATCGGTCCCTTATATAGGTACAGTCTCTGTAATAACTAATATGTAGTGGGTAGGTACATTTTAGAACTTAGCTAGGACAAAATAGAAATACCCTATGTGCTGCATTTATGAAATGAGTAGGTATCGGTAATATATAAGGTAGGTATAAATGGTATGTATGCCATTCCGCTACAGTACACCCCCTCAAGCGAAGCGTACTACTGGCTTCACTATTCTTCCTGATCGCGTTGTTCTGTGTGTGTCATCCTTTCCTTGTTCGTTCATAGTGTAGGCAGGCTTCAATCGGTCGATCGAGACGTTGGTTACTCTTCCTGGTAGCTGTAGCTTGTAGTATTTCTCACATCTTTCCAATACGGGATATGGCCCTTCATATGTCGGCTGAAGTGGTTTTTTTGTGCAATCTCTGCGTAGGTAAACATTTTCGCAGGTACGTAGGTCGGTGTGCACAAACATGTTGTTGTTGCTATGCGTTGTCTCAGCTGGTCGGTATGCGTTGATAGTGTGTCGCAGCTGTTCAACGAAATCGTGACTCATTGGGCTACTTTTTGTTTCAACAAAAAAATCTCCAGGCAATCGCAACGATGTTCCGTAGGTATATTGTGCGGGACTAATTCCTGTGTCGCTGCGAGTAGCCGCGCGCAGTCCGAGTAGTACGGTGGGTAATTCATCAAACCACTTTCCGTTTTCTCTAGTAGTGCAGCGCGCGGTAAGTGCGGCTTTGAGTGAGCGGTGCCAACGTTCGATGATTCCATTTGACTGCGGGTGATATGCAGTTGTTCTCGTTCTATTTATTCCCATTAGCTTCATTAATTCAGAGAAAAGTTTGCTCTCGAACTGACGACCTTGATCGCTTGTTATCGTGATGGGACAACCAAATCTTGCTATCCAGCTTTCATATATCGTTTTGACTATTGTTTCTGCAGTTATGTCGTGTAGAGGTAATGCTTCAGGCCATCGCGTGTACCGGTCGATAATAGTGAGTAGGTACTTGTGTCCATATTGCGATGGTGGTAGGGGCCCAACTATGTCGACATGTATATGTTGGAATCGTTCCGATGGTGGGTATGTTGCGATTTGACTCGATGTATGACGACTGACTTTTGACTTTTGACAGGCTTCACAGGCTTTCGTCCATCGTCCCGCGTCAGCGTTCATGGATGGCCAGAAATATTTTTCACTGAGTATTTTCCTTGTAGTGCGCGTACCGGGGTGGCTGAGGTTATGTACACTTTCGTACGCTGCCCGGCGAAATGTTTCCGGTAGGTACGGGCGAATATGTTGTGTTGATGTTTCGCATAGTATTTTGCAATTTATGTCGGGTAAGAGTATGCGCTTCAATTGTAAATTATTTTGCTTCATTAAGTCACGTATAGTGCTGTCTCTTTCTTGCGCTGTGGCTAGTTGCTTGTAGTCGATCGTTGTAGGACAGGTGATGGTTTCTGTGTTGATCCGTGATAATGAATCTGCGACTACATTATCTTGCCCGCTAATATGACGTATGTCGTTTGTAAATTCGCTTATGTACATGAGTTGTCTGGCTCGACGCGGTGTCTCGCTGTCTGTCGATGTTTTATTTATTGCGTAGGTTAGCGGTTTGTGGTCGGTAAATATTGTAAAATGTCTACCTTCGAACATTTTTCTAAAATGCTTTACGGCCATGTATATAGCTAGCAGTTCTCTGTCGAATGTGCTGTATTTCATTTGCGCGCTCGACAATGCTTTGGAGAAATATCCCAGCGGTTGCCATTTGTTGTGTACATATTGTTGCAGTACAGCACCGGCGCACTTGTTAGAGGCGTCGGTCATTAATGCGATGGGTGCGTTATGTGAGGGATGAGCTAGTAATGCCGCGTTTTGTAAGCCAGCTTTACATAACTCAAATGCTTTCTTGGCTTCATCATTCCATATAATCTTTGTTTTGTCTCGTTTCTTGCTATTGTGCAAATATGCATTTAGAGGTGCTTGTATTTCGGCTGCCTTTGAAATGCAATCTCTGTAGAAGTTGACGGTGCCAAGGAATCTTCTTAATTGTTCAATGGTTGTGGGTAATGGGAAATTGGTGATTGCTTCTACTTTTTCTGCTGGTGGTTTGATGCCATCTTGTGAGACAGTGTGTCCTAGGAACTTGATCACTTTCTTGCCTAGTACACACTTCGATGGATTTATTGTGATACCGTATTTGTTTAGTTGGTTTAGGACGGTTCGTAAATGTTGTCTGTGTTCTTCTTCTGTGCTGGAACTTATTATAATGTCGTCGACAAAAGGGTAGGCATAGTCGAGTCCGTGGAGTACTTCGTGAATAAATCGCTGAAAAGTCTGTCCAGCATTTTTCAGTCCTGGGCACATTCGGGGAAATTCGAATAGCCCGAATGGTGTAATGATGGCTGTTTTTTCAATGTGCTCTTCCAGGACAGGCAATTGTTGGTATGCTCTGTTTAGGTCAAGCGTTGAGAATATTTGCTTGCCGTGCAACTGGTAAGTGAAATCCTTCAAACGTGGTACAGGATATCGATCTGCTTTGGTAATGGCATTTAGCCTTCTGTAGTCTCCACATACGCGTAGGTCTCCGTTTGGTTTGGGTACCACGTGAAGTGGACTGGCCCAGGGGCTCTTGCTTGGTCGGCATAATCCCTGGTCCATCATGGTTTGAAATTCTTTCTTTGCAGCTTCGTAACGGTGAGGTGGTAGTGGACGAGCTTTTCAGTATAATGGCGGCCCTGTTGTTTCAATATAGTGTGCGACGTTATGCTTCGGTGTATTTTTCATAGTGGATAATCTTGTAATATCGGGAAATTCCGCCAATATGTCGTGATATTTTTGTTCCAGGTCTATAGTTCTGATGGTTGGTGCTGTTGATTTGCAGATGGACGTCTTCACTGACAAATTAGTTATTTTGTCGATTAAACATTTTCCAGCGAGGTCGACTAGTAGATGATGGTGTTTCAAAAAATCAGCGCCGATGATGGGCTTGCTGACTGCAGCTACGACAAACTTCCATTTGAATGGTCGTCTCAAGTTGAAATCTAGGTCTAATGTTTTTTCACCGTAGGTAGCTATTTCGGAGTTGTTTGCTGCATATAGTTTGAATGCGGTTGGCTTCAAGATTTCGCAGCGTTTTCCAGGAATGACGGATATGTTTGCACCAGTGTCGATGAGAAAGCTTAGATTTGTCTTCTTGTCTTTCAGAAATAGACGGTGTGATTTATCCCAGGCGTCAGATTCCGTCCCTGCTAACACCTGCTTTAGTTTCCCGAGCTTGACGGGTGCTTATCTTCATAACTACATGGTCTAGTACATTTTCGCGCTTGTCCGCCGAATTTTCGATGAAAGTAACAAACGGAATTGTCGTCGTACCCGCTTCTGTGTTGATGATTTGAGTCCGAGCGGCGGTTACCATGCGGCGATCGGTATGCGCTGCGTGATCGATGACGCGCGCCTCGCCAGTTGCGCCCGCGCTGCCTTCCGTAGCGGCTGTGGTGTGTTTTTAATTCTGATATTTCTTTCGCCAGCATGTCGATCTTCGCGTGAAGTAATGCGTTTTCATGATTTGTAGCATCAGGTGGAGTGGATGGTGTTGACGGTGACGGAGTGTTTTGTACTGCTGATATTTGGTGGTGAAGTTGTTCTAGCATCTTGTCGGCCATTATTGCCAACTCATTCAGTTCGGTTTTCTTGGCTATTGTTTCGCTCACAGCTAGTATGGCGCGTACTGATGGCGGTAGGTGCTTCGTCCATATAACACGCAACGTATTCTCAGCAATGTTGTTACCGGCTAAATTTTGCATGCGGCGTAGCAGTTGCGAAGGCTTCAAATCTCCAAGTTCCACGTTGGACAGCAGTCGCTCGAGTTTAGTGTGGTCGCTCTCGTCGTAAGTTTGTATGAGCCTCATCTTCATGGTAGCGTATCTATTATTTTCTGTTGCATTTTTGGTATCGAACATGATGTCTTGAATTTCGTCTAGATCTTGTAGGTCGAGTTGGCGGATGAGCAGCTCTGATAGTTCCTTGTCGGTAAGTTTTCCAGCAGACACGATCGCTTCAAATTGCAGGAACCAAAGTTTGATTCTGTTTCTCCACAGAGGCGGTATCCGTTGGTTGTACGAGACGGCTGACAGTTCGTGCGAATCCTTTTGCGTTGCTGATGTTTCGCCTCCATCACTTGGTTTCGATGTACTCAAGGGCATAGTTTCTTCTTGAATTTTCTTCAGTCGGGGTCACCACTGTTGGATACGCAGGCAGGTAATGAAAATGAGACGCAAATGCTGGTTGAGTGTGGAATGCCTTTATTTCTAAAAATCGGTCCCTTATATAGGTACAGTCTCTGTAATAACTAATATGTAGTGGGTAGGTACATTTTAGAACTTAGCTAGGACAAAATAGAAATACCCTATGTGCTGCATTTATGAAATGAGTAGGTATCGGTAATATATAAGGTAGGTATAAATGGTATGTATGCCATTCCGCTACACCATGAAGCAATTGGTAGTACATTTTAGTAGAAGCGTAAGCGTATAGTCTTTGATTTTGGTATATTGTGAGTTTGTTATTACTTTTCGTTTTTTTTTTTAGACTTGTGAAAGTTCTCCCATCACAGTATTTTATTAAAATTTTGTTTCATATTGATCTAAACAGAAACTATTAGTAGAATTTACAAATATGAAATGACTACAGCCACAGGGTGACAGGAATACTACTTCGTCTGTGGTGACAGGGGTGATATTGACATTTTATTGCAAAAAAAATTCTGCGGTTGCTTTGCGCATATTTTTGAAATTATTTCGTTTGCTTCCCAATTTTGAGTGTAATGCCCGGAATGGTCGCTTTTTTAAAATCACTGCACGTGCAAAACTTGTATAGCCTGATAGAGGTCTTAACACAAATAAAAGTTATTATGAAAACTTTGCTCCAAAACGTAACCATTCGGAAGCAATAACATTTTCTTATTTTTTACTATTTTAGGTATTTTTCATTAGTTTTATTTATTTAAAGATGAGAAATAGTTTTTATACAACAATCCGTGGTTGCTAAGAGGACGAATACAATCACGCCATAGACAAGCCAAGCAGTACTATGTATATAATTTATTAATGAAAATGTTCGTGAAAGGGACGGAATTATTGGCTACTATTGTAGTTGTGTCATCGGAACCCGGACATTAGGAAGTTGTGCCCACGTTGTGTCGATCATTTGGTACCTTGGATGGGGAAGGCATCAAGAAACCATAAGTCCACCGGCTTCATTCTTAGACACCATTATTCGTCATGACGTAGAAAATGAAGTTTACGATGAGGCAAGTGACGATGAATTAAATATAATATAATATTATAATTATTATTTAATTAATCGTCACTTGCCTTTGTAATATTTTTTTCTGATCTTCATTCTAAGAATCATTGTGTTTAGACAAATAAATGATAAAGAATAGATTCAGATTCAGATTTATTTATTTGCCAATAATGTAGGTACAGGTATAAGATGGTACATCACTAAATGTTTCCGCTACATTCTACCTTACGGCATGCAAAGACGTAAAAACTTAAAAAAAAAACAAACATACAATATTCATTTACATCATGCAGTCGGAAAAAGTAAGGATACATTTTCATCGAAATTAATAATTAAGTCATTCTGATTTATAATATAAATTCTCGTATAATATGTCATTATATTTTTTTATATGTTATATATTTTTATCATTTAGAAAGTCTTATAAACAAATAACATTTTTCTAATACTTAATAATGCAGTCAGATGCAGAATAATGATTGTGGTTTTAATATTCAACAATGCCTATAGTTACAGTTAAAAATCAGAAAGAATAAGCTGAAATCAATTAAGTAGGTACTTTTTAAAATGGGTTTTAATAGCGCTTTTATATAGGGTGACTGGTAATTACCCGTTGTCTTATGTGAACGACAATCGCGGTAATGCCACGCGACGCGACGCGACACGAGAATATCAAATAGTCGTTGTATGTACTTTTGGCCTACGTAGTGTACGACGAAGTTAGTGCGAACTTATTTTTTGCGCGACGAGACGTGACGCAGTGTGAAGTGAGAACTTGAAGACGTGCATTTGCAAATTTTTGTAGGGCTAAGTATTTAAAATATTAATTTTTGAGTAACAACGCAGTATACATGCCGATGGTTAAAACAATAATGAACTAAGATTACCGCGTTTGTCACACGAATACAAAAAAATACACACGTCGCGTGAAGTATAGGTCGCATTACGTCGCGTCGCTACGTGTCGCGTTCCGTCGCTCACCTAGGACAATGGGTTAGTGACCGATATTTAAACACGAGATTGTGCTCATCATGATAACAAACAACTTTTATTAAGGGACCAAACCCGAAATCACGAAAAAAAAATCAGCTGGCCCCTACATTTTGACGGGTTATGCGAACACGAATATAGGGGACAGCTGTTTTTTTTTTCGCGATTTCAGGTTTGGTCCCATAGTAAAAGTTGTTTGTTATCATGAGTATAATCATGTGTTTTAATTAATTACCAGTCGCCCTATATAATTAATGTTATAAAAATGTTAGAATAAAATAAAATACTACAATTGCTTGTATATCTGAACCACGTAACAGTTAAAGAGATATAATTGAATATAAGAGAGAGAAGACCTCTTTACCTTTTCTGTGATCTGAACAGTTACCTACGGTTTGGAGCTAATCTTCGATGGTATTTGTATCTTATATGCATGTATATTTTTAGCGAGCTAGGTGTGTAGTCTAAGAACCTATTGCTTTCTTGTTTGTCCCATTGTTTACAATTCGGGTAAAAATCGAATGCTGAGTCATCACTAGAGATCGGATAATCGGATGCATATTAACCTAAAGTTGAGGTGTTGGCTAAGTATGGAGTGGGCTTTTGGATTGTAAATTCCTAAAATTCCGGTGTCGGCCAATTTTGACTTCTGATTATAGAATCGAACGTATAATTTGCTTAAGTTCAGATGTTAGTTAATATGGATTGCACTTATGTATCGAAAAAATCCCGGGATTCCGGAACGACAATTTTTAAGTTCTGATTTTGGAATCGAATGTTTTAGTTAGGTACTTGCGTTCAGGTGTTGGCTAATATGGATTGCACTATTGTATCAAAAAAATCCCGGAATTCCGGGATTCACAAATTTAGAGTGCTGATTATAGAATGGAATGTATATTTAGTTACGTTTAGGTTTTAGCTAATATGGAATGCACTTTTGTATCGATCGTCAAATTGTCGCGATTCCGGAATTGATAAATTAAGTATTTTTTGACTATTAAATTAAGTAACTTTTTTATCACAAAATTTTCACAGGGTGTTTTTCTCATGAACAACTTTCACTATGGGATCAACCCTAAATCACGAAACATAAATCAGCTGTTTCATACATTTTGGTCGAGTAGGTATTAAACTTTTGTATCAAACATCGTAAATTTTTCGTGATTTCAGAGTTGGTCCCATAGTGAAAGCTGCTGAAAATGTAAATCCAAGATGGCGGCTGCAAATATTTTCAAATTTTTCGTCATGGGTTTCGTTTTTATGGTTTTCAAGGGTGTTAAAGCTGATAGTGACATGAAAATGTAAATCCAAGATGGCGGCTGCGAACATTAACAAATTTTTCGTCATGGGTGTCGTTTTTATGGCTTTCGAGTGCGTTAAAGCCGATAGTAACACTAAAATGTAAATCCAAGATGGCGGCTGCGAATATTTTCAAAATTTTCGGCATAGGTGTCGTTTTTATGCTTTTCGAGGGTGTTAAAGCTGACAGTGACATTAAAATATAAATCCAAGATGGCTGCTGCGAAAATTTTCAAATTTTTCGTCATGGGTGTCGTTTTCTTGCTTTTTGAGGGTGTTAAAGCTGACAGTGACATTAAAATATAAATCCAAGATGGCCACTGCGAACATTTTCAAATTTTTCGTCATAGGTGTCGTTTTCATGCTTTACCAAAAAAAAAGCCGATAGTGACATTAAAATGTAAATGCAAGATGATTGATGGTTTTTTAATTACTATCACACGTGTTTTCAGGTTGAAACGCGATACGCTGCGCTGACGCAGGGTTAGTTAACTAAGCATCAGCCAAGCGTCACGCATTTTGACTTCACTATCGGCATTAGCACACTCCAAACCCATGAAAACAATTTATATTTTAACGCCACTATCGGCGTTCTCGAAAACCATGAAAACGACACACATGACGATAAGTTAGAAAATTTTACAGCCGCCATCTTGGATTTACAATTTAACGCCACTATCGGCTTTAAAACCCTCGAAAACCATGAAAACGACACCCATGACAAAATATTTTTAAATGTTGGCAGCCGCTATCTTGGATTTACATTTAAACGCCACTATCGGCTTTAAAACCGTCGTAAACCATGAAAACGACACATGACAAGAAGTTTGAAAATTTTGCAGCCGCCATCTAGAATTTACATTTTAACATAACTATCGTTTTTAAAACCCTCGAAAACCATGAAAACGACACCCATGACAAAAAAAAAATAAAATGTTGGCAACCGCCATGTTGGATTTACATTTTAACGTCACTATCGGCTTTAACACCCTCAAAAACCATGAAAACGACACCCATGACGAAAAGTTTGAAAATTTTGCAGCCGCCATTTTGGATTTATATTTTAAGGCCACAATCGGCTTTAAAACTCTCGAAAACCATGAAAACGACAGCCATGACGAAAAGTTTGAAAATTTTGCAGCCGCCATCTTGGATTTACATTTTAACGCCACTATCGGCTTTAAAACCCTCGAAAACCATGGGAACGACACCCATGACGAAAAATTAAAAAAAATCGCAGCCGCCATCTTGGATTTACATTTTGACGTCAATATCGGCTTTAACACTCTCGAAAACCATGAAAACGACACCCATGACGAAAAATTTGAAAATGTTTGTACCCGCCATCTTGGATTTACATTTTAACATTACTATCGGTTTTAACACCTTCGAAAACCATAAAAACGACACCCATGACGAAAAGTTTGAAAATTTTGTAGCCGCCGTCTTGGATTTACATTTTAACGCCACTATCGGCTTTAAAACCCTCAAAAACCACGGGAACGACACCCATGACGAAAAATTAAAAAAAATCGCAGCCACCATCTTGGATTTACATTTTGACGTCAATATCGGCTTTAACACTCTCGAAAACCATGAAAACGACACCCATGACGAAAAATTTGAAAATGTTTGTAGCCGCCATCTTGGATTTACATTTTAACATTACTATCGGTTTTAACACCTTCGAAAACCATAAAAACGAGACCCATGACGAAAAGTTTGAAAATTTTGCAGCCGCCATCTTGGATTTACATTTTAACGCCACTATCGGCTTTAAAACCCTCGAAAACTATGGAAACGACACCCATGACGAAAAATTGAAAATAAATCGCAGCCGCCATCTTGGATTTACATTTTAACGTCACTATCGGCTTTAACACTCGAAAACCATGAAAACGACACCCATGACGAAAAATTTAAAATGTTCGCAGCCGCCATCTTGGATTTACATTTTAACGTCACTATCGGCTTTAACACTCGAAAACCATGAAAACGACACCCATGACGAAAAATTTAAAATGTTCGCAGCCGCCATCTTGGATTTACATTTTAATGTCACTATCGGCTTTAACACCCTCGAACCTATGAAAACAACCCCACCGATATATTGACGGACCTTCCAGGGACATCCATTTTAAATCGGCAGCTTTGTATTTCTCGCGGGGACCACGTGTAACAAACAGAATATTTATGTGATCCCGATTTCCTGGTATTTTTAAATAAATAAAACTACATTTTATAAGAAGTCGTTTCCATACCATGTATCCGATTAGTTGTACATTTCCACATTTTCTGGAATCCCGGTATTTATATTAAGAAAAAAAATATTAAGAAGCCGCTTCCATAGTTTGTTAGCCAAATATTAACTTTAGGTAAATATGCATCCGATTATCCGATCACTAGTCATCACCCACAGCATTCGATTTTTACCCGAATCTTACGCGAAGCTCATGACGCGTTTACCTGAAAATGGAGCGCGCATACTGATGAGAATGATTAAAACTTAATTTTTAGTGTTCTTTTCCGTGCTTTGATAACAAAAAAAAAAATGATTTTACTAAAAAAGTCATATATGTCAGTCATATTGGAGTAAAGTTTTCATAACAACTTTTGATTGTGTAAAGACTAGGTATACCAGTTTTGTACGTGCGCAGTGATTTTGAAAAAAGCGATTACCTCCTTAGTATTTCGGGCATTGCCCTTTACGTCGAGTTCGGTTCGCTGATCCGTATTTACTAAAAATCTTGGAAGATAAACATTCCCATCGTGTCTCTACTTTCTAAATCACCACGAGTTGAGCGCCCTGTGCTCTTCGGTGATTTATATGCATAAGCCGTCCGTAAATCGGAGTTTGGACCATATTATTTAAGTGTTTTGTGTATTTATCACTATGTCTCGAAACAATGTTGTGTACCCGGCTGCCAGGTCATCAAAGATGACGGTAAATTTATTGTTCTTTAACCTACCCTTCACACAATGTAAAAAAAAATATATGAATGAATATTTGTTTTATTATCCTCGAAACAAAAAGTTTAGTGTAATTAGCGTTACCGAGTTGAATAATGTAGAATGGTTTAAAATTCTGTTGTAGTAAAACTAAATTTAGTTTGTTGAATTTTCAACCATTCTCCATTATTAAACTTGGTAAAGCTAATTCTACTTGGTTTTATGTAGCTGTATTACGTACCACGTGACGTTGAATAGTGTAGGTCCTGGTAACTAGATGGCGTTGCCTATGAAATGCTTAAGTTGCCAGTCTATCTCAGTATTTAAAATAGTAGTCTAGGGTTATATTGTTGATTTTTTATAACAAAAAAAAACTACAACATCTAACTAAAAATGTGAGCGTTGAAAATTTCAAAATGTACTAAATCTCCAGACTTTTTACTATTTATTTTCTGAATGGTAGCGCTGTTAGCAGCTATACTCACTAATAAGGGGAAGTTCATTTTCTCTATTTTCACCAGGTACTTATAATTAAGAAGAAACAGATTTTTCAAATATATTATCCATGACTGATCCCGACGTAGCAACAAATTCCCTTGTACAAACTCTTTCCCAAAAAATTACCAGTATTAGTAGAATTTTTAAGAATACTTGTAAGGCAGCTAAAGCTTTATACATTAGCAACAAGGTTAAATCAGCAGAGAATAAAATTAAGACAGTTTGGAAAATTATCAATAATGAAACTAACAGGATCAAAAAGCATAATTTTGATTACACACTGGAGACGTCATGTGGTCTCATTTGCGATAGCAAAGAAGTTGCTCAAGAATTAGTAAATTCCCACTTAAAACTACTGAAATAATAGGTCTTTACCTATGAAATTGCCGTTTTGTATGAAAAAATTTAAACGAATTTTTTTCATGCATTTTTTATTTGTATTAATCGAAGTAATCACCCATGCAATCAATGCATCTTTGCCAACGCAGTGGCAGTTTATTGATGCCCTTCTTAAAGAAATCAGCTGGACGGGAGGCAACAAATTCTTCAAAGGCATTTTGTACTGCCTCTCGGGTATTGAATTTTTTTCCCGCCAAGAAGTTAACCAAATTCTGGAAAAAGTAGTAGTCTGTAGGCGCAAGGTCTGGTGAGTAGGGCGGATAACGGAGAGCTTCCAACCCCAGTTCTTGCAGCTTGGAGACCGTCTGCTGTGCAGTATGAGGTCGCGCGTTGTCGTGCAGGAGCAGCGGAGACGAGCGATTGACCAATCTCGTTGGAGATGTGCCAGCTTCTCCATCATTGTGTTCAGTTCTTCACAGTACACATCTGAAGTAATGCTCACCCCGTTTGGTAAGAAGCTGTGATGAATCACACCGGCGCTAGACCACCAAACAGTGACCATCACTTTTCTAGGGGTAAGTTTTCGTTTAGGGCATTGTTTAGGTGCTGAACCAGGATCCAACCAACTTGCTGAGCGCTTGCGGTTATCAAACAGAATCCATTTTTCATCGCAGGTAACAATGCGGTTCAAAATTCCTTCATTTGTGTGTCTGTTGAGCAGTGCAAGGCACGTCTCGACGCGTACTTCGCGCTGGCGATCATTGAGTTCGTGGGGCACCCATTTGTCAAGCTTTTTTACCTTGCCAATTTGACGCAAATGGACCAATATTGTTTTGACGCTAACGTCGAAAGCTGCTGCTAATTCAGCCGTAGATTGTGTGTCTTCAGCTTCCACAATCGCCTTTAATTCGTCATTGTCGACCAAAGTCTTCGGACGACCGCGAGGTTCATTTTTCAGGTCGAAATTACCAGAATGGAAGCGAGCAAACCAATAACAAGTGGTGCGTTGGTTTGTAGTGTTTAGCTCCGTAAACGTCGTTGATGTTGCGTGCCGTTTGTGCCGCATTGCTGCCACGACGGTACTCATATTCCATAATTACTCGAATTTTTAACGTATCCATGATGACGAAAAAGATTGAAATGCGATGAAAATGTAACACTAATCAATAAACAAATGACTACTTTTGGAAAAAAAAATCATGTTTTTAAAATAAAATTAATTTGAAATTAGAATTCTTAGCCAAACAAAAATTATTTTGATTTCAAATGGCCAGTACTGCAGAACGGCAATTTCATAGGTAAAGACCTAATATTAAACTCCTCGCCCTCACTCTCTTTTGATTTAGTAAAGGCGAATGTTTCGGCCTGCCCGATTAAAAACTTTAAGCACATTAACCCCATAACAGTAATAAAAGCTTTTAAGCAAATTAAGATCAAACTGACCGAAGATCTTTGGGGAATGTCCATTAAAGTCTGTACCTCCATAATTGAGACTATAGCGCCTTACTTAGCCTTAATATTTAATTTGTGTGTGGATCAGGGAGTTTTCCCGGATTTAATGAAATACAGTAAGGTAATACCACTTTTTAAATCCGGGGACAGTAAGGACACAAATAATTATAGACCCGTATCCGCGTTGCCAGTTTTCAGCAAGGTGTTTGAAAAAGTAATGCTTAATCAAATGCTCAATCATTTTAACACGAATAAAATAACTTCACGATCAACAGTTTGGTTTCACCAAAGGACGTTGTACGACCGACGCCGGTGTAACCTTATTAAAACACATTTTAACGCGTGGGAAGAGGCCCAAGACGCCATAGGAATTTTTTGTGACCTCTCCAAGGCATTTGATTGCGTCGATCACGAAACCTTACTCTTGAAACTTGAGCATTACGGACTTGGAAAACTTGCGCTCAGTTTAGTAAAATCTTATTTAAATGATAGACAACAGCAAGTTCAAATAAATGGTATCACTTCACTTGGTTTAAATGTAAAAATGGGTGTTCCACAAGGCTCAAAATATTGGGTCCTTTCCTCTTTTTAGTGTATATTAATGATTTACTCCATTTATTAAAAAATCAACCACAAATGGTGATTACTTACTAATGGTGATTACTTATACGATACTTCCTTAATTTTTAAGGTAGGTAGACGTGATACAAATTTTGACGACGTTAAAAACGCCCTACTGCAGGTCCAAAATTGGTTCAATGCTAATAATTTAGTATTAAATGGGAAAAAAACTAAGTGCATTATATTTTCTTTACCAAATGTAAAAAGTAGTGATTGTGAGATAGTATTGAATCAAGAGAAACTAGAATACGTCGATAAAACCGTTTACTTGGGGATCACGCTCGACTCAAGGCTACAATGGGGTCCTCATTTAACATCACTTGCAGGACTGCTAAGTTCAGCAGCATATGCTGTCAGAAAAATCCGTCAATTTACTGATGTAGATACCGCGCGGCTAGTCTATTTTAGTTACTTACATAGTATCATGTCTTACGGTATTTTACTTTGGGGACGGGCTGCAGACATCGAGTCAATTTTTATTCTGCAGAAAAGAGCCATTAGAGCCATATATAATCTCCGCAAGCGCGATTCTCTAAGGGAACTGTTCAAGGAAATTAACATCATGACGGTACCTTGTCAATATATCTACGAAAATATCATGTACGTAAGAAAAAATTTACATCTTTTTTGTAAAAGAGGTGAAAGGCATAATTATAGTACTAGAAAAAGGGACCTATTAGCTCAACCAGGTTTCAGACTAGCTAAAGTAGACTCGTCGTTCATGGGGTACTGTTTAAAATGTTACAATAAAATACCTCCACACATACTTCAACTCAATGAGACTAAATTCAAAACTTGTATAAAACGCACACTATGCAGGCAGGCATATTATAAGTTTGGGAATTACATAACTGATAAAAATGCTTGGCTCAATGCTGGTCCTGCTCCACAACCACAACTAATTAATTGACATTTGAAGATACTGTTGGAGCTGCTGAAGATTGTAAGACTATCATTGCATTGTATAGACTCAATCTCCTTTGTATTATATAATTGCATAGCACATGTGTGAGTACTATGTACATACTCTAAAGCTACCATTTACTGGGTACGTCTTTGTTTGACTTGAATGTGCCCTGGCGGCTGAGACTATGTGATGCTCACTCTAATGTCTCGCTGATGGTGGCGCGTGTTGGATCATTTAGCTAATCCATGCGTCAGGTTCGTGAACAAGCGCTGTCAGTGAAGGCTGGTCATACCTTAGCGGCCACGGCTTATTTTAATTTAATTTAAATATTTGAATTGTTTTTTTTTTAAGGACGCTTTTAACGTTCTGCATCGTTCTCACATGTAAAATTTCAACATGAATGATGTAACCGTTATTTTGTAACCATATCTTGATTTAAAAGAGTGTCCGTGGAGTTTCTTGCCCGTTCTTCTCCATAGGTACCTACTATGCTTTGGAATGGGCGTCTAGCTTCATCTTTCTGACTGACCGACCCCTTGACAATTCAAAAGTGCCTGTAATTGGTTTAATTGAAATAAATGCTTTGAGTTGAGTTTGAGTTTCAGTTTGAGTTTGACCATGTGCACAACAACCATGTTCCAAAGCGTAATAGGATCCTAAAGCCCTGAATTACGCCAGAGCTCCCGAGGTGCATGAGAAACAGGGATACCCTGCATAAAAATAAAAAAAATTCTCCTGACAATGAACTGATTAAGATTATCTATGATACACAGTTTTTGTAACAAAATCCTCAAAAAAGTTAAGAGACAGTTCGACTCTGAAGAATTGACTAAAGCTGAAAAACGCTAAAAAACTTTTATGGCACACAATTAAGCGTACAACGAACACCAACATCACTACTCACATTCCCACAGAATTATTTTCCTCTTCCACATCCCCTCACCAATCTGTTAATGATGTCAATACTTACTTTGCTAATATTGGTAAGAATCTTGCTGATTGTATTATTAAAACCCAACCGTCATCCCGCCTTCTGGGTCCACATATGTGCTCTCCATACACAAGTAGCCCTAACTCTTTCGGTATGTTGGGAACAAGCCCTGATGAGATAATTTCCGTTCTAAAGTCTCTCAAACCTAATGCTGCAATAGGACACGATGGTATTTCCACGAGATTTTTGAATAGGTACTGCATGCTTCTGTCACCCGTTTTATGCCACATTTTTAATCTCTGTTTTGAATCCAGTATTTTTCCTTCCTCCTTCAAATGGGCTATCATTCATCCTATATTCAAGGGGGGGTGACCGTGGTGCAATAAATAACTATCGCCCTGTCGCGGTACTATCTGCCCTATCTAAGCTCATGGAAAAACTTATAAATAAAAGACTCCTCAATTACCTTGA
This sequence comes from Cosmia pyralina, assembly GCA_946251885.1. Classification (NCBI taxonomy): domain Eukaryota; kingdom Metazoa; phylum Arthropoda; class Insecta; order Lepidoptera; family Noctuidae; genus Cosmia; species Cosmia pyralina. The sequence goes on from OX276342.1 coordinate 1,408,131, forward strand.
GACTCATAAACCTGATCTGAACAAAGCAGTTCGGTTTTAGAAAGAATAAATCAACTACTGATGCAGCCTTAAAATTGATAACCGGTATTGTTGACAAACTTAATCACCACAAAAATTGTCACACTGTATTTATTGATCTTACTAAGTCTTTCGATACCGTTCCTCTCCCTTGCTTATTATCTAAGCTCGAACGTTTGGGTGTCAGAGATTTGCAACTTCAACTCTTTCATTCTTATCTCTCAGGCCGCTCACAGAGTGTCAGAATCGAAAAATTTTTAAGTGACGAACTGCTTATTGCCTACGGAGTACCACAAGGCAGTGTCTTAGGTCCCACGTTGTTTCTGGTCTTCATCAAAGATCTCTGTAACATGAAACTAAATTTTGGAAACATTATCTCTTTGAATGATGTTGTACGTAGCTGGCTTATGTCTCACTCACTCACCTTAAATACCTCTAAAACAAAACTCATTACTTTCTCTCTTAAAATCACATCACGACCTTCCATTCCCGTAACCTTGCAAGCTCACACCTGTCAATTAAATACACCAAACTGTAACTGTCCACTAATTACATCTACTTATAAAATTAAATACCTCGGTATCACTTTAGACAAGCACCTCAACTTTAAAGCACATATTATTCTTCTGACTGGCCGTGTCCGCAAACTGATTTATTTTTTTAAAACTCTTAGACACATTGCCAACGTACATGTTATACGGTCTGTATATTTTGCAATGTGCCAGTCTGTAATCTCTTACTGTATTACAAGTTGGGGTGGTGCTGCAAAATCAATTCTCAAGCCTCTCGAGGTAGCACAGCGAGCAGTCCTGAAGGTAGCCACTTTTCGACCAACACTTTATCCTACCTTTGACCTCTACCAGAAATGCGAGGTCCTTACAGTTCGCCAGATATTCATACTCAGCACAATTTTACAACAGCGCACAAACACTTCAATTGCATGTCAGCCGACAATACCCAGAAGGAGAAACAGGGTATGTACTGTACCTCATCCATACTTTGCTTTTACAAAAAGATTCTTTCTTTATCTAGGACCATTTCTATATAATAGAATAAACGCAATCATTCCACTGCAAACATGTTGTAAGCTAACATGCAAAAAGCGGATTACTGAATTTCTTTCTACAAAAAATTATGATGATACCGAATCCCTCCTTATATCAATGAAGTAACTCATAATACACACACACACACTCATACACACACACGCGCTCGCTTCACACGTTCTTGTATTGGATTTTTGTTATTTTTTTCTAAATTTTGATAATACTGTAAAAGTCTAATCAATACTTTTGTCTTACTTTCGGGAAATAAGTAATTAAGTAAGTAATTAAGTAAGGAAAACGCTAGATGGCGCTGCGTCTAGCCTAACGTAAAAACAAACGGTCTGATAGAAAATATCTTTAAAAAATACTTTTAGTGTCTATAAGTGAATAAAACTAAGTGAACCAATAAAACAGCAACTAATAACCAACTGGTAGTGTTATCTACGAGTTTTATACGTAAACAGTGAAGTTAATAGCAAAAAACCCTAAATTCATAAACCATCTCACAAAACAGTAACAATATGTGGCAATTCGCAATTAATGATAAAAAATACAACCCCTATTGCATTCTGTGATCAAAATATATAATAACAAGTGTCATAAAAACCAGAACAATATTAACAAAGTGCAAAAGTGATTTAAATCTTAACCGTCGTCACCAACAAGCGAAAAGTGATTTTGAACTTGTACTCTCATCTATGTAACGACATTTAGTTGGTCACAACTACTCCAAAAATTCGCTTGGATTATTAGATGTGTAGATGGCACAAAGTTTAAGGTATGCACCTACTTTTGCCGTTTAACTAGCCTCACATGAGTGGTCGCAAGTTCAAATCTCAATCCCAACTTTCACTTTTCGGAAATTCCAAAATTTGTATTTCTAATTTAATTAACGTGTTCGGAGTCTATCAATAACAACACGTCTACATCATAATCATACAAGTACATCAGTTCTTACAAATTATTGAACGCAATGACATCTACAACTAGTAATATCAGCAGCGTCCGCAAGATGGCAGAACTAGTAACATGTCATAAATGTAAAAAAAAAGTAAACATAAAAAGTACTGCTTTGTGTGCCGCCTGTGATAACAGATACGAACTTGATTGCGATGGCTATCCAGAATCAACATAATATCGGCTCAAAGATGCAGAAGCAAAAAAAAAATGGAGATGTAAGGTGTGTATTATCAGAAATAAAAAATATGCTAACGCCGTCGGTACATCTAACATTACCGTACGAAAAAAGCAAACTTTAAAAAACCCGTCACCAACCAATCAAGCACCAAATATAGATAACAATCTAGATGATGAACCATTAAGACGGCTATCCCCAGTCCAAAATAGTACACAGTTATTGGACTCACACATACTTACGGACTGCGAAACATCAGATGAATCATACGCTACTCCCTATAAACTATCGAGGAGTGTTGACAGAACTGTAACTGACTTAGTATCTGCCTCAGAAATGAAGGAGACAATAGCTCATCTTACACTTAAACTGGAAAGTATGGAAAATGAACGGGAAAAAATACTGTTAGAAAACACAGATCTACATAAACAAATAAATAAGCTATCTAAAGAAAACGAAACGCTGAAATCTTTGTGCCATTCTTCCTCCATATTCCGAAGTCCTGGCACAAGCACTAAGAAAAAGAAAGAAACTGTGTTACTACAACAGAACGTGAGTTCTACACCATCCGCTCCATCGTCATCCACATTGAACAGCGAAACCAATGAATACGGAAATACGTTATGCTTAAAACAGGAAATTATATCCCTACAACAGCAATTAAAGGTAGCAGAACAGGAGATTGCAGCCCTTACAGAGCGCATTGTAATATTAATGCAACGTAGCCACAATGCCAGCGAAACGCCCATCCAGGAACGTAAGCGGGATACTGTGAACACGGCCAGTGTTAAGACTTGCACTGCCGCAAATGGGCAAAATGTGATTCCTGAGAAGAAGATATTTATTTTCGGTACTCAGCGTTGCGTCGGGCTAGCAGCAGCCATCTCACTTTCAAGAACACATACACAGTACGAAAAATACCGAGTAGTCGCTGAAACGAAGCCAAATGCACCGTGCACCGAAATAATAGCGAACTGTAAAAATGTCAAATTGACAGCAGACGACAAACTTGTTATTTGCGTAGGTGAAAATGACCACAACTTAAACATAATCTTGTCTCAATTACAAATGATATTAGATACATTCAAAAACAACACTATAGTTGTACTCAACGTTGTAAATAACGTGTACCTAAATGTCAATAAATTAAACTATTCTATAAATAATTTATGTAGTAAGTATAAAAAATGTCACTTTGTAAAGCAAACACACACAAAACTATCCGAGATCTGTAAGTCATTAAACTACCTTATAGACTGTTGTGATTATAGTGATAAATATTTGAACCCCAGCGAAATCTGTTTTAAACAAGAGCGATTCATTTTTTCGTGTCTAAAGCCAGTGAAACGCACCATTTCAGAATATTTCATCAAAATATTGCGAGTGTTAACGCCATTACTTTCTTTATTTTATATTTCATGCCTAATTACTGGCAACTCTAATTAATTAGTATCTGTGTAACATAAAGTTCCTTCCGCTTTCCTTCTCCCTTCCACAACCCTTATAATGCCTAAGTGAGAGCGAGAAGGAAGATCCGCAATGGCGCGCATACGCTGCCGCCAAGAAGATCCGCCAGTTCTCAACCAACATCGACGCCTGTGGGTAAAATTAATCCCAAGTCGAAAAAGGACTCATATTTTCACCGCGAAGAACGAAGATTGCTATTGAACAGTGCAAGTGCGTGTATGTGTGTTGTGGAAAGTGCAGATTCTCGTCCGTACGTGATATCCTGGACGCGCCAGCCACGTGGCTAAGGAAACCCTTCTCGTCGTGTCGCCATAGCTCACCAGGCAGGTACCATCATCATTTTCCCACACCACCAAAACACCTACTTGTGTCACCGAACCGCCCCTCATACAGTCCACTAAGAAAATTTCGATTTTCACCCCAAGGCTTTAGGCCGCCGCAACATTTTTTGGTCCTTCGAGACGGATATCCGACATTTTTTGGTCCTACGATCACGGATATCCAACAGTTTTTGGTCCTACGATCACAGATATCCAACAGTTTTGGTCCCATGATCACGGATACCTATTTTTCTTTATTCTCTTGATAACGGATATCAATATTATATCCGTATATCATCATCCCGCAACTATATTTCATTTCAATCTTCGTTCCTTATACTCTTATACTAAACCGCTTTAATTTATTCATTTATTACAATACCTACTTGTCATTGCGTACATTCACAGGTATTTCTCATCCCGCTCAACTTAATATTTTAATATACGTAGGTAGAAGCAAAATCTACCGCTCGCTCGCTTCGCTATCGTTCGGTACTATATTCGTAGGTACCTACCAATCCCGCACCGCGCGCAACTCGTTGAAGTTTGCGATTTATTTTAGCTATTATAAAAACCAACAAAAATATCGAAAATGCCTAAGAAAGTGACCATTGATTCGGATGATCAGATAGAATCCGCGATTCAAATAGCACTGTCATGTCGTAATATGATTTTTGCCCGCATGCAAATCATTTACGAAATAATGGAAAAAATGAAGTCCGGTATGGAACCGCTAGAGAAGTTCTTGTGTGCGTGTGTCAATGTTGATGCGTTGCGCACCGAGTTCCTCGAGGCATTTAATAAATATAACTCGCTTCTTCTAAGACAAGACCCGGAAAATAATATTGATGATCAGTCGTGGATTAGTTTTGAGGAATTATATTGCTGCGTTAAATATAATTATTCAAATTACTCAAAATCATCAGCCACATCGGCTCCTACTTCTAGTGGTAGTGGTGTCAATAAGCAAACAGTTCGCTTGCCTCCCATTGAAATTATGTCATTCGATGGCGATATTCGTAACTGGCCCCTGTTCTATGCTAATTTTAAAAGTACGGTACACGAAAATAATACATTGACTGATTCGGAGAAATTATATTATTTGATGGGGAAATTGAAAGATAAGGCTCAAACCGCGTTCTCAGGAGTTTGCCCTAATGGCGATAACTACCAATTAATTTTTAATTCACTCATAAACAAGTACGAAGACAAACGTATGTTAGCTTCTAGTTACCTTAATCGGATGTTTGAACATAAATCTTTTAATACCGCATCTATTCAAAATTTCGAATCCTTTTCTGATAATTTTGTTTCCGCCGCAAACGCATTAAAAAACCTTAAAATAAATGATTTATCAGATTTGATTTTTTTCCATGTCGCTATAAAAAAGGTTGATTCTGAAACCGCTCGACTTTTTGAAATGAACTCAAAGGACGAAATTCCTAAATTCGACAATTTAGTACAGTTCATTAAAAATCAATCTCGCATTTTACAAAATACTAAAGCTTTAAACAGCTCGAGTTTCACTCAGTCTAACAACAATCCTGTAAATAAAAAAAACGTCCAAAACTCCGCAACCGCAATCTTACACTGTAATTGATAAATCCGCAAAATGTTTGTGTGATAGCTTTGTTCATGAACATTTATTTAAATGTCCTGCCTTTTCTAAAATGACACCAAGTGATCGTTTCAAATCGGTGAAGCAAAACGATGCATGTACTAACTGTTTAAGTATTAAACATAAGGCCAGAGTCTGTCAGTCTGAATCTAGATGTAAATCTTGTAAAAATAAACATCATACGCTTTTACACTTTAATCGCGAATCGCACGCGACTGTATTATCGAACGGTGTTGATGATACCGCACGTACACAATCGGGTTCAAACTCCACGGCTTCGAGCGAGCAAGATGCTCACGCCGCCGCCGCGCCACTCGCCGCCACCGCTCAGAGCGCCCCGCAATGTAATGCATCCATTGCTGCGTCGATCTTTTACGACTCGAACTCCCGCGTATCAAAGCCGCAATGTAATACGAATACTACTATTTTGTTGTCAACCGCTACTGTAATAGTTCGAGATTCATTTGGTAAGGAGCATTTTATTCGCTGTCTATTAGACAGTGGCTCACAAATTAATTTTATTACCGCAGAATGTTGCAAACGATTAGGTTTGACTAGACATTCATCTGATACGCCTTCCGTTAAGGGTATCGGTGGTACGGAAAAATCCGTTAAGGGTTCCGTACAATTCGCTTTCTTTTCCCGTTTTAATCCGAACGTTACTTTTAACGTTAATTCGCTAGTTGTCGATGCAATCACCGATAATTTACCTACCGCTCCCGTAGATACTTCCGCCTTGCCTTACTTAAAAGGTTTACCGCTCGCCGACGAATCGTTTGGCAAACCCGGTCGCATCGATGTGTTGATCGGGGCTTCGCTTTTCCCGCATCTTATGCTGCCCCGCGTAGTTAGCAGCAACTCCTCCGCGCCGCCCGCCATGCAGACGGTACTCGGTTACGTCATCATGGGCACTGTGCCCGCGCTGCCTGTACGTCGTAATAAGCCTCCACAGTCTTGTTACTCACATATTTCGCAACCATCCGACAAAGACTCGTTAGAATCGGCGTTGAAAAAATTCTGGCAGGTCGATGAAGCGCCCGTCACTCTTTCGACGAGCAAATCGCTCGACGAACTTGAGTGCGAGTACTTTTATAATTCGACCACGGAACGCGATGGGGACACAGGTAGATACTCTGTAGCCCTACCGTTTCGCAGCGATGTGTTCTCATTGGGGAACTCACTCGAGATCGCGAAAAAACGTTTTTTCTGCCTAGAAAAGAAATTAGAATCCGCACCCGAGTTACGTACTGCGTATGATGACGTCATTCGCGAATATATTGATAAAGGATATTTATCTCATGCTCCGCTAGATAGTTCAGACAGTAGTTGTCCTGACTATGTAATTCCGCATCACGCAGTTGTACGTTTAGATAAGACAACAACAAAACTACGCTCCGTGTTAGACGCTAGTGCTAAAACGAGTACTGGATTATCTCTCAACGATATTTTACACAGTGGCCCGAATTTACAGGGTGACTTGTTTACTATAATTCTGAATTTTCGATTGTTCGCATTCGCGCTCTCGGCTGATTGCCGACAAATGTTCTTACAAATTGAAGTAAGAGAAAGCGATCGTCGCTTTCAACGCATCTTATATCGTTTTAGTCCAAACGATCCTCTGGTTCTATATCAGTTTAACCGTGTCTGTTTTGGTCTCAAGTCAAGTCCCTACCATGCGATCCGCACAGTACAACAGTTGGTTCAAGACGATGGTCATCACTTCCCGCGCGCCAGCGCTATCATCGCGGATTCGCTGTATATGGATGACGTAGTCTACAGCGTAAGCTCCGAATCACGTGCAGTCCAGGTTTCGCACGAACTGATTAAACTCTTTAGAGGAGGTCAGTTCGAGTTGGTCAAGTGGACCAGTAACTCTCAAACTGTACTAAACAGTATTCCCGCGTCGCATAGGTTGACCGAACAACTAGAATTCGACAAGTCGGTAGAACAAAAGGTTCTCGGCTTGCGCTGGTGTAGGTCAAATGATTGTTTTGAATTTCTTATTTCCGCACCGCCAGACACGTGTACTAAACGTGCTATTCTGTCGGCCGTAGCTAGACTGTGGGACATCATGGGGCTTGTCGCGCCTGTAGTTCTCTATGCTAAACTACTTATCAAAGAATTGTGGTTACTGAAGCTCGATTGGGATGACACTCCCCCGCGTCACATCATAAATATTTGGCAAACTTTTCGCTCTGCCCTGCCGCTTTTAAATGATTTTAAAATCCCGCGCCATTTAGGTATTTTTGAAAATTGTATTCTTCGCCTCATTGGATTTTCCGACGCCAGTGAAAGCGCCTACGGCGCTGTCATCTATGCGCACGTCACTCGCAACGATGACGTAGTCGTTCAGCTGGTTTGTGCCAAGTCGAAGGTATCGCCGGTTAAACCATTGACTATTGCTCGACTGGAGCTCTGTGGTGCCGAACTCCTCGCTAAACTTCTTCGCCGTGTTCATGACACTTATAATCCGCGTTATAATGTTACCGCTATTTACGCATTCACCGATTCAAAGGTGACTCTTTGCTGGATAAATTCTTCTCCGCATCGTTGGCACACGTTTGTGGCCAATCGTGTCGTTCGCATCGTAGACAACGTCCCCGCGGAACATTTCTACCACGTAGCTGGTACTGAAAACCCAGCGGACTGTTTGTCACGTGGTTTAACACCTGACAAATTCATTGAGCACCCATTATGGTTGCACGGACCCGCTTGGGCTAAGCGCGAACCTTCCGAATGGCCCATACATAAGGTTACAGACTTGAATTCGGAACCCATTCCGGAAGAAAAGGTCCACGCGCACCCCATAGTCGCGGATTCAAGTTCGGACAATTCGCTTCTACTCGCACTCGCAGAACGTACGTCGTCGTGGACTAAGCTGCTGCGTATTGTTGTTTTCATATACCGTTTCATGAAAAAACTCCCGCGTCGAACTGACGCCGTTACCGCTAGCGACCTCGAGTTCGCTGAAACCATTTTGTGGCGTCATGTTCAAAGAAAACACTTCATGGATGATTATTCCGAGTTAAAAAATAATAAAATTTGTTCACCCGCTCTTATTAAACTCAAGCCATTTGTAGATGGTGATGATTTAATCCGCGTTGGGGGTCGATTAACTCATTCGGCTGAGGCCTATAGTACTAAACACCCGGTAGTGTTACCCCGTCATGATCGCATAGTTGAAATCCTCGTAGACTATTATCATATAAAATATTTACATGCAGGTCCAGAACTCACTATGTCGTTATTGCGCCATAAGTATTGGATTTTGTCCGCTAGACGCATTATTCGTCATAGAATCCACAAGTGTAACGCATGTCACAGGTGGAGACCGCGACCTCATGGTCCGCCGATTATGGGCGATCTCCCTAAATCTAGAGTAAATGTTGCAACCAAAGCTTTTTCTCATACAGGGTGTGATTACGCTGGCCCTATACAGTATGTGCCCGTACGCACTCGAGGTGCGAAGAGTCGCAAGGGTTATTTATGTATCTTTACCTGTATGACTACTCGCGCTGTTCATATTGAATTAGCTACAGATCTTACGACTGTGTCGTTCATAGCCGCGTTGAAACGGTTTTTATCCCGCCGTGGACCGGTACAATGCTTGTATTCGGACAACGCGACCAATTTTCGAGGAGCTAATTCGTTTTTACGCGACTTGTATAATTTCATAAATAAAGAATACCGCCCGCGCTTTGAAGAGGAGCTCGCTGAGCATCGCATTAATTGGCATTTTATTCCGCCCGCGTCACCGCACTTTGGTGGATGTTGGGAGTCCATGGTGAAGGCCGTGAAGACTCACCTTTTCAAGACAATAGGTCAACAACTTCTATCTTATGAAGAATTAGTTACAATTCTCTCTCAAATAGAGTGCCTGTTGAACTCCAGACCTCTTACTGTTCTTAGCGCTGATCCGGAAGAGCCTAAAGCTCTTACCCCTTCGCATTTTTTACATACTGTACCGCTTAACTCATTACCCGCCGCGGAAGTAGGTTTACTGTCTGATCACCTGCTCCAAAGACACTCTCTTATGGATAAATTAGTCCAGTCGTACTGGAAAAGATGGCGAAGCGAGTATCTTCATAGTTTACAATCACGCTTAAAATGGAATAAACCTGATGGAGACATGATTAAGGAAGGCACTGTAGTAGTGATAGTAAATGATAATGCGCCTCCTCTATCCTGGCCTCTAGGTGTTATTGAGAAATTGCATACGTCTATAGACGGTAGCACGCGAGTCGTTTCAGTACGCACTTCTAATGGGATTCTTGTGCGACCTGTGGTCCGCTTATGCCCCATTCCTACTCAGTAATATCTTATTCAGTCCATTCCCTCTTTAGTTAGATTTAAGTGTAATTTCACTGTATATATTATTATATTATTCTCTTTAAAGGTGACCCTTTAAGGCCGCGAGGAATGTTAACGCCATTACTTTCTTTATTTTATATTTCATGCCTAATTACTGGCAACTCTAATTAATTAGTATCTGTGTAACATAAAGTTCCTTCCGCTTTCCTTCTCCCTTCCACAACCCTTATAATGCCTAAGTGAGAGCGAGAAGGAAGATCCGCAATGGCGCGCATACGCTGCCGCCAAGAAGATCCGCCAGTTCTCAACCAACATCGACGCCTGTGGGTAAAATTAATCCCAAGTCGAAAAAGGACTCATATTTTCACCGCGAAGAACGAAGATTGCTATTGAACAGTGCAAGTGCGTGTATGTGTGTTGTGGAAAGTGCAGATTCTCGTCCGTACGTGATATCCTGGACGCGCCAGCCACGTGGCTAAGGAAACCCTTCTCGTCGTGTCGCCATAGCTCACCAGGCAGGTACCATCATCATTTTCCCACACCACCAAAACACCTACTTGTGTCACCGAACCGCCCGCCCCTCATACAGTCCACTAAGAAAATTTCGATTTTCACCCCAAGGCTTTAGGCCGCCGCAACAGCGAGTATATTATCAAAACAAGAGTTACTAGAAATAACTATTCAGGAATTAAAAGAAGTAGATAATGATCCAGATATAATATGTTTGTCTGAAACTTTTATAAAAAAAGGCTATGAAAATTATGTTAAAATATATAACTATGAAATGGCTTCCAACTTCTGTAGAGAAAAACAAAGGGGCGGCACTTGTATATTAGTAAAAAAAGAATTAAATTATAAGGAGTTATCATTCGTAAAAAGCTATGCATCACAAAGCACATTTGAAGCTTGCGGAATAGAGCTATTGTGTAGTAAATTAGTAGTTATATGTGTTTATAGAACACCTCAATCTGATCCAAATCAGTTTTTAACAAAATTGCATAAACTCTTACACGAATTACTAAAGAAATACAAATCAAAAGTAAATGTAGTTGTAGCTGGTGATTTTAATATAAATACGCTAAAAAAAGGAAACATTACAAAAGAATTACAAGACTTGTGCAACAACTATAATTTGAAAATCCACATAAATATTCCTACACGTAAACTATCCTGTATTGACCATATTTTGAGCAACATTGCCAACGCAACTGCAACTGTACTACCTTTGCATCTTTCAGATCATGACACAGCACAAATGTTAAGCTTTCCTAATAAACACAAACCACAAAAAGAACCAATATACTACATTTATAAAAGAGATTACAATCTAGATAATATTCGAAAATTTAAAGAGTGCCTACAAAACCTTTCTTGGTCCGATATTTATCAAAATACTGATGCGAATTCCGCATTCAGTGATTTTCATGAACTGGTAAGCCTATTATACAACCTCTGTTTTCCCAAGGTAAGAGTTAGAGTGAACAGTAATAATAAAAACACTCAAAAATGGATAAGCAAAGGTTTAAGGCAAAGTTGTAAAACTAAACGGAGACTACGTTACCAGTACTATAAAACTAAAAACTCTATGAATAAAATTAAATATATTAATTACTCCAATTTGCTAAAAAAATGTATTTACGGATCAAAAAAGAACTCTAACATAAAATATATTAACACACAGAATAACAAATGCAAAGCCACTTGGACCGTCATTAAAAATGAAATAAATAATACTTCACCCAAAGACAACATAGAAATCATAAAGTTAAATAATGACATTATTACAGACCCTGTAGAAATGGCTTCTGTATTCAACGACCATTATGTAAACTTAACCCATACACCAACTCAACAAAGTGCTGGCCAAAGCTTTAGGGAAAATGTATGTGTCAACTCTATGTTTCTCAAACCAATGTTGGAGAGTGAGGTTCGACAGGTAATTATGTCTTTGTGCAACACCAGAGCAGAGGGCTATGATGAAATTAGCACAAAAATCATAAAAGCCTGCTGTAATGAAATGACTGGTATCATAACTCACCTAATCAATTTGTCATTTTTAGCCGGAACTTTTCCCGATAAATTAAAACTATCCATTATAAAGCCGTTATTCAAAAAGGGAGATAAATGTGATATCAATAATTATCGACCTATAACTTTAATACCTATCTTTTCTAAAATATATGAAAAAAGTATGTATAAAAGACTTCTTGATTTCTGCAACAAGTTCCAAATAATAAGTGATGACCAGTTTGGATTCCAAAAAAACAAATCCACATCATTAGCCATTTTCTCTCTTATGAACGAAATACTTTCTAAAATCAACAATAATCATCTGACTACTGGTCTTTTCTTTGATTTATCGAAGGCCTTCGATCTGGTGTCACACGACATATTGCTTGACAAATTAGAGACTATCGGGATTAGGGGACCTGCACGTCAGTGGATATCGTCATATTTAAGAAATAGACAACAACGTGTCATAATCAATAAAATTACCAAAAATAAAGATATGACATCCTACTCATCAGAATATAAACATAATAAGTATGGCGTTCCACAGGGAAGCGTACTTGGCCCAATATTATTTATTTTATACATAAATGACATCATAAAAATAACTAAGCATAAATGTATATTATTTGCCGACGACATATCTATTATAGTGACATCTGATAAAAAGAAAAGTACCATCAAAGATCATGAGTTGGATATTAATAATACAATAGACACATTATTGCATTGGCTTGACATGAACCATTTGAAAATAAATTTAGAAAAATCCGTTTACATTCAATTTAATCAATCGAATAATAATAAATACAACATCAAAATTAATATAACTAAAATCAATGAGGTAACACATACCAGGTTTTTAGGCGTAATAATAGATAAAGATATCAACTGGAAAGAACACGTAGATAATGTTAGCACTAGAATTAATAAATTCGTTTATGCACTGAAACAAGTAAAAAATATAACGAACATAAAAACTGCTATTATATCATATCACGCGTATGTAGAGTCACTACTACGCTATGGTCTTGTAATGTGGGGTAATAGTACCAATCTGAATAGAGCATTTGTCGCTCAAAAGAAGTGCATAAGAGCATTATGTGGCCTGATGACTCATGTCGACCAGTGTTTGAAAAACTTGGTTTGTTACCGTTGCCATCTCTATACATTTATGAAATATGTGTGTTTGTAGTTAAGAATAAAGAATTGTTTAAGACAGCAAATGATGTAAATCCTCGTAACAGACGAGATCCTTATAAATTAGTAATAAATGATTTGCCAAGACTTGCCAAATACGACAAAAACTGCCTAGCAATGTGCGTGCGTATTTATAACCAGATACCAAGCCATTTCAAAATATTAAATTCGAGAACATTTAAGATAAAGTTGTACAAGTGGTTAAATGAGTTAAACTTCTATAGTATAAAAGAATTTATGGATAAAAAATGTTGATGCCCTGTCAGGGTCACATCTTCAAAAAACCCAAAGATTTTGCATGCTATGTTTTTATCCTTGCTGAACATGTTTGTGCCTTTATAATTATATGTAACACCATTGTATACCATGTTTTATGCAAATAAATGATTTATTATTATTATTTCGTTTATTTATTTAATTTCTTATCTATTTACATTTTTAAATATTTCTTAAAAAAAGGATATAAAAAAAACATTTAAAAATATAAAAAAATAGAGGTCCGCCGGTGTCGGGAGCAGGGTCCAAGCTACCGGTGGTTAGGGCTGCAGAGACAGGAACCTTCTCACAATGCGAGCCGTATCAAGGAGTACTGCCTTCTGAATCAGGCCCTTGATCCAACCGCCTAATGATAGCCTCGAGAGATGTTGTTCGAGGCTTTCGGCCATCAGGCCATTGGCCGTTACGACAATCGGCACAATGACAGCCGAGCTCACATTCCACATATCAACAACCTCGTGAGCTAAGTCGAGATATTTTATTTGTTTCTCTTTCTCAGCTTTCACGAGGTTCTCGTCATGTGGAATGGTAACATCGACTATCATTGCTTGGCGCACTAACCGATCTATCACTACTATATCAGGCTTATTGGCGATAATAGTCCTGTCAGTAATGATAGACCGATCCCAGTACAAAGTGACATGGTCATTTTCGAGAACTGGGTCGGGCACATACTTGTAGTATGGTACCTCAGAATCGACTAGTTTATATTTCAAAGCAAGTTGCTGGTGGATAATCCTAGCTACTTGGTTATGCCTGTGCAAGTACTCGCCGTTAGCCAGACGAGAACAACCGGAGATAATATGTCTGATGGACTCACCCGGACGGTGGCATGCCCGACACACGTCAACCGTCCCATCCTTCATAATATGTTTCCGATAGTTATTCGTCAAGATAACTTCGTCCATAATTGCACAGACGAAACCTTCAGTTTCCCCGAAAAGGTCACCGAAACGTAGCCAGGATACGGACGCTAAGAAATCTACACCGGGCTCATGAAGAGCCCGATAGAAGCGCCCGTGGAGCTCCTTGCTTTGCCATACCTTCTTGCGGTCATCGGTAGTAAGTACTACAGGTTTGCGCCAGTTCTCTTTAGCCATGGACAGCGGGGTGAGCCCCTTGTCCACTGCAACCACATCACGGTGCATACCCACTTCGACTTTTAAAAAATATTCTCTGAGGCTGCACACCTCGCGGTTGTGGAGGGTCTTTGCATTTAAAAAGCCTCGACCCCCGCACTTCCGCGGGATGTACAGTCTCATCACCGATGATCGTGGGTGATGCATCCGGTTTGCAGTCAGCAGTGTACGGACCCTTCTATCCAGGGCGTCGAGTTCAGTCTGAGTCCATCTGAGTATGCCGAAAGAGTACATCAAAACCGGCATGACCCAACCGTTGAAAGCGCGCACCTTGTTTCCGCCTGAAAGAAGACTGGTTAATACCTTCTTCAGGCGACCAAAGAAGCGCTCCTTCAACGATTGCTTCATGTCAGCAACGTTGATGCCTAACGCTTCCGACATACCCAAATACTTATAGCTTTCGGATGAGGAGAGGGATCTAAGATGTATGGAATCCGAAAGTTGAATTCCATCGGATTCCATAACCTCACCTCGTTTTACATGCATGATTGCACATTTGTCCACACCAAATTCCATCCTGATGGCGCTACTGAAAGTTTCAGTAACCTTAAGTAGCTCCATCAGCCGCAATTTGTTGTGGGCAAAGAGTTTCAAATCATCCATGTAGAGGAGGTGAGATATCACCTGACCACCTCTCTTCAACCGATAGCCTAGACCTGAATCCTCCAACAGTGTGCTTAGAGGATTCAGGGCTAAGCAGAACCAAAGTGGACTCAAACTGTCGCCCTGAAATATTCCCCGTTTAATCCATACAGGATCATCATTCCCTTGGATCTGTCGACATCCAGGATAGCGAAGGACCGTCCTCCATTGCCCCATACACGACTCAAGGAAGGAGCGTAGAGTCGCATCAATCTTGTACAACTCCAACACCTTTATGAGCCATGTATGTGGCACCGAGTCATAGGCCTTCTTATAATCTATCCAGCATGTCGACAGATCCTTGCGGGATCGACGAACCTGTTGGCTAATGGCCATGTCGATGAGGAGTAGCTCCTTAGTACCGCGAGACCCGTTCCTACATCCATTTTGAGAGGTAGACATAATCGTGTTACTGTCAATGTGCGTATTAATTTTCGCTCTCAAAATGGATGTAAGAAGTTTATAGACCGTCGACAAACACGTGATCGGTCTATAATTCTTGGGTTCCACGGGACTACCTGACTTATGGAATTATTATTATTATTAATGTACACACATACATAATCCTTCCGGAATAAATTAAACGATGGTGAAAACCGCATCAAATTTTTTTTCGTAGTTTAGAAGAACAACGCGGTAATTCAGACAGACAGGTTTTCGGCCGCGGCTTCAGCCGCGTTTAGGTAGGAAAAGGCATCATTTAAAAAAAAATATCAGACATATTTTTTGCGTAAATAATTAATATTTATTTATTTGGTAATCTCTTAAACTTATTTGATGGAATGTCTCATAAAATACATTAAGGGGATGCGCCAAGGTAGCCCGCGAAATTCAAATTTTCTTGTTTTTTGCAATTTGCAGGTATCAAGTTGTATGTTGATTAAAATATGAGACGCGGCCGTAACTCACATGGCTTTACAGAATTATAATCATTAGAATCAGCAATACAACTCCATAAGTTAGAATTGACCTCAAACCACAAAAACCAAAACCAAAAGTTGGAACACTAGTCAATAATTATTTTGCATGTATCTCATATCTTTGTATCAGTGTATTCAATTGTTGGTGAGCCAAATAAATAAAATAAAAATAAAATAAATAAATAAATAAACCTCATGATTTCATGAAATCGCTAGATTTGAGGTCAATTCTAACTTATGGAGTTGTATTGCTGATTCTAATATTAGTTACGGCCGCGTCTCATATTTTAATCAACATACAACCTGACACTGACCTGCAAATTGCAAAAAACGTAAGAAAATTTGAATTTCGCGGGCTACCTTAGCGCATCCTCCTTAAGGGCCAATTTCACGATGTCCGAGTAGCCACTACTCACCGAATAAATTCAAAAATGGAACAGAATTTGTATGAAATTATCTGCCAAGTAAGTTAATAGGAACTTAATCATAGGTGGTGAAACAGGCCCTTAGTATAACCACAGAATAAAAAAGTTACAGTAGTACGTCTGGGCAGTGACCTTGTAGATAAATACCTACAGAAGCTCCGTCCGCACGTAACTGCCGCGCACTCGAACTGTTGTCTACTTGTATATACTGAGATTTCGAAGCGCGTCATTTCGGCCATTTTCTATGAAGAAGTACTACTGTAACTTTGTTATTCTGTGGTATAATTTTAACAATAAAATCACGATTAATTGTAATCTCAACACTTAAACATCAGATCTGAAGTAAGACTAGAACAAAAAATTACAAATTAAATATCTAACTAACATTACATCTAACCTCACGCCTTCTGTCCCCGAGGGGTTGGACAGAGCTGTACCTACCTGCATAGTACACCCACATGTCGCCAGCTCTGTTTAAGCCCCATGTAATAGGGGGCGAGCCTATTGCCATCAACCGGGCACAAATCCAGCCTCCGAGCTACTACCAGGACAGGCACACTAAGCATTTTAGGTATAAAGCTACAAGTACGCGGCGGGCTCGACTTGTCGAGCTAATTCAGTGTGGGCTGCCGCGCACCGGCCGGCTCGCACGTTAGTTCGATATTCACTCACGCGCCGCGTCGTAAAAGAAGACAACCCTAACGAGTCAGAAGGTATAAGAGTTACGCGATAGAAAGAGAGGCAACTTCTAGGTGGAATATCAATCAATCAATCAACTCAGCCAATCGCAGTCCACTGCTGGACATAGGCCTCTCCAAGGTTGCGCCACAACACTCTGTCCTCCGCCTTCCGCATCCAGTCTGCCCCAGCCACTGACATAGCTTTCAAAGTAAGCAAACTGAAGTGGCAGTGGGCTGGCCATGTTTGTCGAAGGACCGATGGAGACCGCGTATCGGTAAGCGTAGTGTGGGACGCCCCCTAGCTAGATGGACCGATGACCTGAAGAAAGGTGGAATATAACTGTAGGCAATTAACGCTGTGCGACCTAAATTGCACTTTATTGTGTCGTAGCAAGAGTCGCTATTTATTCAAATGATTTTGCGGAGTGAATCTTCTGTACTTGTACTACGAGTATTATGTATTCTGTGCTACTACTGAGATATTCCTTATAGAAGAACCCAATAACTCAGCAGTTAGCGCTGGCGACCACTACACCAACATACAGTTCAAACTATCTTATCGCAATTCACACACAGAAAAGCAGAGGCAATGTAGAGTTGTAACTTATCTTTGGTCTGATATCAACCAATGGGCAAAATTTGACAACTTGGATATGAGGCTTTTGCTTGCATTGCATGTGTGAGCTTTGTCATTTATTTTTTTTCTAATGTGCGTTTTATTTGTGCAGAATAATAATTTTTCTTTATTACTTTTAATTATTAATAGCATTTAATTGAACCATAAATAATTTCCATTTGGCTTTCCTAAAAATATTATTGAACACTCTTAATATAAAGAATGCACCTCTTTTTGTGAACAATCAAATGGGGTTACTTTCAACTTTCGACTTATGTACACCCTTGGGGACACAAGGCGTAATGATAAGTTATGTATTAATTTAAGAAAGCGTAGGTACTATCGAAAAAACTTAATAGGTTGGGGAAAAAGTTTCTTCGCATTTTTTAAGAAAATTCAAAACATTTTTTAATATACATTATTTAAATTTATCTAAAGTATGTAGGTACCATTTTGTTCGATAACTTTTTGCCATCTTGTAGGTAGAGACATGATCCCATTCCTATAGAAATTTTGGGACTTCTGATCAAAATACCGCGACAAGTGGTTTTGGCAGTCCTCTCGTGATGTTAACCTGACACTGCCTAAAGAATTCTGATGAGACCGAAACAGTTGGAAATCTGAAGGTGCAAAGTCAGGACTATACGGCGGATGCATTAACACCTCCCAGCCAAACTCTCTTAATTTTTGCTGAGTGGCTAAAGATGTGTGAAGTCTAGCGTTATCATGATGAAAAA
The DNA here is from genome assembly GCA_946251885.1 of Cosmia pyralina. Classification (NCBI taxonomy): domain Eukaryota; kingdom Metazoa; phylum Arthropoda; class Insecta; order Lepidoptera; family Noctuidae; genus Cosmia; species Cosmia pyralina. The sequence goes on from OX276342.1 coordinate 1,426,691, forward strand.
CCACACCCCTTCTGTTGATTAATTCCGGCCGCTTTCTCTCAACTTCTTGCTTTAATCTCATCAGTTGTTCGCAGTAGAGTTCAGAATCGATGGTCCTGCCTGGTGGTAACAGCTCATAATAAATAATGCCCTTCCAATCCCATCACACACACAGCATCACCTTGTTGCGAGATAACCCGGGTTTCGCCACAGTCTGTGAAGCCTGACCGGCCTTTAACCACGACCTTTTTCGCACGTTCTTGTCGTACGTGATCCACTTTTCATCACTAGTTATCAGCTTCTTCAAAAATGGTTCGGTTTCATTACGTCGTAATAAAGAATCACAAATGAGTACACGGTTCATTAGCTTTCTTTCAGTGAGCTCGTCAGGTACCCAAATATCGAGCTTTTTTTTGTACCCAGTTTTTTTCAAATGCGCCAAAACTGATTTGTGGTAAATTCCCAGTTCTTCAGCTACGTTGTAACTACTGATATGCCGATCTTGCTCCACTTTTTAAAAAATGGCATCCATTTTATCCGTAATAGGGCGACCAGAGCGACGTGCATCTTTGACATCAAAATTTCCGGATTGAAAACGCTTAAACCAAATTTGTGCTACTCTCACAGACACTGCACTGGGTCCATAAACATCGCAAATTTTTTTCGCGGCTTGCGTTGCATTTTTACCTTTTTTGTAGTAAAATTTTAAAATGTATCGAATTTCTTCATTAGATTCACTCATCTTGACAGTACGAAAAACAAATGAAAATCACACATTTTCCTTATTTGAATTTGGAATTATGTTCTTTAAAATTTAATCTTTCAATGATACCAAAACCAGCCAGATACAAATAGTAGAGCCAAAGAGATTTTATTTTAAGTTCATACATACTATAATGCGAAAAGACTTTTTCCCCAACCTAATACATCTGACCAATTTGAAAACAAAATCCCGTGCACGCGATGTCCACATCTGTTAGCAAGCGTTACTATACTGGCCGAGCGTTGCAAGCAAGAACAGACCTTACGCTGGCGGTGTACAGAAGTTCGTTTCTCCGATAGTACATTATTAGAAGTTCATGAAGTTTCGAAGGATCAGTTAAATATTTTCCAATACTAATTGTTGTCAAAAGAAGGGTTCCTGAGCCCCGCAGACTTCTTGAAGTGTCCGGCGAGCAGGTCCAGCACCCTGAAGATGACGTCCGAGTTGACTTCCTTGTGCGTGAAGCTGGACACCACCAGCCTCGCAGCCTGCGTCACCGTCTCCTCTCCAAACGCGTACAGAAGAGCTGGAATAATAATAAAGGGTTTTTCACTTGGCGCGGGTAGATCATGGCGGCCGTGGCGGCCATTTTGTTTTGGTGACATCTATCAAATCTTTTGGTTATTATTCAGTTACTTATGCCAAATCACCGTGGCAAGTTACAAGATGGAACAGCACGTTCTAATGATAAAACTCTGTTAGTGCAAACGTTGCGTGCATTGCGCCCATACGGTAGACGTGGTGGCCCTTCACAGTCGACTCTTCAACGTTTGGTGGGTAAATTTCAGACGACCAGTTCGGTAAACAACCAGCCAACACCCGTACGTTCAACGCACGTACCCGATGCCCTAAAGGTGAACTTAACACAGACCGTCACTCAAATTCAACCGGAACTATGCAGAAGAGTCATTGAAAGTTGGACCTCTCGGATCTGTGCCACTGTGAGAAGCCGAGGCGGGCATTTGAATGATGTCATATTCCACACTTAATGCCACATGTGGACCTTTCAAATAAAAAAACGAATTTTGTTAATACCTCACACACACAGCTTGTTTTATTTCATTTCAACATCTACCCGCCCTTATTGAAAAACCCTTTTTTTTTTTTTTTGTGGATGGGAAATCATCAAATGACTTCTCCCGCTCTGGGCAGAGGCGGGAGGGCGTGTCCGACTTTTACTGACTAAAACCCACCCATGTTCCTTCAGCTGCCCGTGCCAGGGCCACGGTATCTCTTTCGAACTACCCGCGACCCCGGCAGCATTGAAAAACCCCTTAGATTGGTTTAAATAAAAACAAATAAATAAAATACATATCATTTCAGGCAAAACGTACACCTATTACAAAAAAAAACACAATATTGTATCACATAATCAGCCTATAACGTTCCCACTGCTGGGACACAGGCCTCCTCTCTGTGAGAGGGAGTGGCCACGCGGGCCCAGTGCGGGTTGGCAGATGTCACAAGTCTTCGAATTTTTGATTCTAGGACATGCCGGTTTCCTCACGATGTTTTCCTTCACCGTTTTGAGCATATTGTATCAGAATAGATTATATTAGAATATAATAAAATAAGATGTCAATGCGATTAAAAAAAAGCAGTTCCTCTCTCGTATAATTTGTATTGTGGGGCAACAAGTTAAAAACACTACAGTCTGGCCGGTGAAAGAATGCGTTCCTGACATCTGTCAGTTGGACAATTTCTAGTTGTAATAAGGATTAAATTCGCGAAACACATATCTGTTAGTTGAAACTGAAAGATGTCAAGAACGCATTTTCTCGACGACGCGGCCGGCTGTAAAAAGACCAAGCCACAAAACGTATAAAATGATGACGACTTATAAATGTAGGGAAGCCCAAAGAAACGATGGATAGACTGTGACAGATGATAATTATGGCTGGAGAGGGGATGAGTACTGAGATGACGACTTGCTTAATTTTTAATACTTTGCACCTATTGCAGTATAGTAATTTTATTCTAGGTACAGTCAACAAAAGAGATATCTAGGCAGGGTAGAGTAACATTTTGTATGTGAATTGCTACATGTTCAATTTTATATATAATATTACTTTGTTTTTGCAATACTCCTACAATGTAACACACCAACACATAATTGTATACTGTTACGAAATTGAACATGAAGCAATTCACATACAAATATGTTAGTATACCCTGCCTAGATATCTCTTTTGTTGACTGTACACACGGCTACATATCAAGCATTTCCAGTATAAGCTGATCTCGCATTGTATAGTATTTCCGTACAATCAGAGGTTAGCTTATACTGGAAATGTATAGCTTGATAATGTAAACGTCTGTACATCGTCTTCACATATTATTAAAACGAACGTATAAAACATATAGTGAACATTTTAAAAGAGTATGGAGTCTCTTGCCCATTCTTCTCCATACGGAACTTACCTCTTGGAAGGTGCGACTGGTATCAATTCTATTTTCTTGTAAATGTTGAAGTTCAAAAGAGCCTCCTAATGTCCTACTTGAAATTAATTATTTGACTTTGTATAGAGAAGTATGGAAGACTATAATATTAACACACTAACATTATAAAGACGAAAGTTTGTGAGTGTGTATGTGTTTGTACGAGTATGTTTGTTACTTCTTAACGCTGGACTGATTTGGATGAAATTTGAAATGTAGCTAGCTTATACCCTGGATTAACACATAGGCTACTTTTTATCCCAGTCTACGCGGATGAAACCGCGGGGCGCAGCTAGTAATATTATAAACGCGAAAGTTTGTGAGGATGGATGGACGGATGTTTGTTTGATACTCTTACACGCAAAAAATACTGAATGGATTATGATGAAATTTGGCACACAGTTTAGTTTATAACCTGGATTAACACACAGGATACTTTTTACCCTGATATTCCTACGGGTTCTAGACTTACGCGGGTGAAAGCGCGGGGCGCTGCTAGTGTAAAATAAATTGAAATAAGTGCAGAAGAACGATGTCTTAAGACAAAACATAGCGTACTATTTTCTTTTGATGTATCACCTATTGTATACCTATGTTCCACAAATAAAATTTATGATTATGATTATGATTATGATTATGATGAGTTATAAATCCAAGTAACGTTATGATCTGCATATTATTACCTGGTGTTTTATTACCTGGTGTATTATTACCTGGTGTATTATTACCTGGTGTATTATTACCTGGTGTATTATTACCTGGTGTATTATTACCTGGTGTATTATTACCTGGTGTATTCTCCAGCACAGCAGCACAAGTTTCCTCCACGTTGAGCTCTCTCAGCTGACCCTTAGGCTCAAAGAAGCCAGTGTCCTTCTGCGCTAGTTGTTCGAACACCACGAACACCTGTCCCCGCAGCCACGCGGCCAGGTCTGACAGCCACGCGTCCAGCAGGCACTCGGCCAGGTCTGGAAGTGAATGTTGCCGGTATACTGCCGTGTGCTAGCTGACATCTGGCTAATTATTTAGTTTAATCTTTTGTGTTCCGTTGGTTAACATACTTTGTAGACAAAAGTTACTTCCGCTTTTATACTAAAGCTGGTACTAATAATAAAGCTGAAGAGTTTATTTGAAATTTTGTTCGTTTGTTTTATCGCGCTTATCTCTGGAACTACCAGAGCAGAAGCTGTAGTCTGTTTTTTTTAACAAACGAGTACTGAGTTATGTCTCTCGCACATTTCCGATATTGACAGAGTGAGATGGGTCATTGGTCGAACGCCTTTGTTTTGTTTTGAAATTGTTAAGGCCCAGTCATATTCAATAATTCTAAAATGTACTGTACAGGGGACATGTCCACCATGACTCATAAACAATATCGTCTGGTTCACTCAATAAAACACGTGCGACGCGCAGGTAGTCGATGACTCAACTGAATCTACATGTAACTACAGTGTTTGGTTTGTGTGGAACGGACTTTATGGTCTTGTACTTCGTAGCACGACCATGAACGCATTCATTGTAACTTTAGATGGTAATAAAATCCTTTTAATTTGTACTATTTTATACCAATAATTAATCTTTTATACCTCTCAATTATCGTAGTTATTCAGGTCGTGCTGGCAAGGTTCCTTCCTAGCACGACCACGTTAAAATTCAGCTGGCATAGAAGTTGATGAAAAGGGAGCAAGCCTAAAAAATTGTACTCATTATGTACTCCTATTTCAATACTGGTAAATTGTCGTAAATTATTAGAAAAGCAAAAACGCATTTTCTGTCTAATAAGCCTGTATATGGTTTTTATAATTGACACTAGATGGCGTTAAATACAAAAAAAAATTACTTGTAAAAAATAACATACTATAATAGCTACATTTATTTAGCATAACAAACATGCGCGAAAATATTTACATAAAATCATTGGAAGAACTTTCATATTTTCAACAAATAATGAATCATTTTTTTTGAAGAAGATAACTTTCTCGTTCTACCCTCTAGTCTAGTATTATCATTCGATTATAATGTGTTTAGTTCATTTACTACAATGAAACGCAGAAGACCGTTATCTTATCTCTGGAGGAACTAAAATAAATATTTTTGAATTACAAGGATCAATAATGTACACGCGGGCGAACCTGCGGGTAACAACTGGAGTACAATAAAAGAATTGCAAAAAATAAACGACCGTATATTTTTATTATTGTTTGAACGTATATTCTTAATTTTTACATTTAACGCCATCTAGTGCCAAGTATACAAAACACATAATTTTTACATTTAAAGCCATCTAGTGTCAATTATAAAAATCATATACAGGCTTCTAAGCAGAAAATGCCTTTTTGCTTTTCTAATAATTTACGACAGTTTACCAGTAACGAAATAGGAGTACACAATGAGTACAAATTTTTAGGCATGGACCCGTTTCATCAACTTCTATGCCAGCTGAATTTTATCGTGGTCATGCTGGGAAGGAACCTTGCCAGCACGACCTGAATAACTACGATCATTGAGAGATATAAAATTTCTAATTATTGGTATAAAATAGTACAAATTAAAAGGATATTTTTACCATCTAAAGTTATAATGAATACGTTCATGGTCGTGCTACGAAGTACAACACGACTTTATGTTGATCACATGGACCAACGCAGTCAAAATTTTCAGTACTCGTTTGTTAAAAAAACAGACTATTTCAAGGACAATATTAACTAGATAGATCATTTTTGGCCTGCAGTAATAGGCCGGTATTATTTATTTATTTATTTTGTACATGGAGGACTTACAGCTAATAAAAACAAACAAAAAAGGAAACTATAGTCATCAAAAAGCCAAGGTTACAAATCCTCACGTGTTTGACATAAATAATAATTTATGGTGTGAGCACAAAAATAAAAGCACATCATTATTATCAAGACTGTCTCATTGGTCTAGTGGTCACAAGCGCTACTACTGAGCATGAGGTTCTGGGTTCGAATCCCAGGTCGAGCAGTGTTATTGGATATTCCCATCAAGAATTTCTTAGTAGCAAGACAATTATTTATTATTTATTTAGCAGCCCGGAGTCTGGATTTATGCCCGGAGGAGGAGCTCGTGGCTAAGTAATAACAGCCGCACGGGTCGATCCATCAGGTTAAGCTACGCTTGCCGGGGTTGGTCCGTGGATGGGTGACCATCTTTACATACCGAGACTCCTCCGTGCCTCGGAAAGCACGTTAAGCCATTGGTCCCGGCTGTCATTCGTGGATCTTTGACAGTCGTTACGGGTCGTCAGAAGCCCGAAAGTCTGACAACCAGTCTTACCAAGGGGTATCGTATTACCCAGTTAATGGGTTGTGGAGGTCAGATAGGCAGTCGCTCCATGTAAAATAATGGTATTCAGCTGCATCCGGTTAGACTGGAAGCCGACCCCAACATAGTTGGGAAAAGGCTAGGCAGATTGATTGAGTATGGATTTGTGCCCGATTGATGGCAATATAGACTCGCATTACATGGGACACTTCTGCCTCACTCATCGGGGATTCAGGCGTGACGTTGTGTTTATGTAATATTATTTGTACCTGCCACCAGTAGCGTGGCGAGGCGATGCGCGACGTGCGAGCGCGCCAGGCCGGCCGCGCACGCCAGCGAGCTGGTGCCGCACCAGCCGGGCCCGCACTGGCTGCACCACTCCTCTGGAATTATAGTCATATAACAGTGCTTTCACAGTTATGTTAACTGTGACAACAACAAACCAACAGCAGCCTTAAAGTAACGAGAATATTGAGCGGCACTGATTGCGATATTGCAAAAAACTTTTTTACGAAAAAAAATACAACCGACTTCCAAAAACAACACTACAAAGTGAAAAATAACTTTAATTTTGGAAGTCGGTGGCAAAAAACGAAAATACATTTAACTAGACACCGACTTCCGAAATTAAAGTTATTTTTCACTTTGTAGTGTTGTTTTTGGAAGTCGGTTGTATTTTTTTTGTAAAAAAGTTTTTATTACGCTATAAAGTTGTCTCTCCTAATACACTAATCATCAATAAATAAGGTAGCGTCTTTAGAGTTTAGATAAGCAAAAACTTTGTATATTTCTAAATCGGCACCCTCAATCCGAAATACGATAATCAGGAAGGAGCGATTAGTCTGAGAGACTTCGGAAATGAGGACCGAAATTGCGGTGAGCTCATTAAATTGATCCCATTTCGTGCTTCCGAAAATTGAGGCAAAATTCATGATCCGGTCCGGAGCAAAAGCCTGACTGACATCAATTTATATTAATAGAAATAACATCATCATTTTCTTCTGCCCTTATCCCAATTTATTTGGGGTCGGCGCAACATGTCTTTTTCTTCTACACTTCGCAATTAGTCGTCATCTCACGTAATAACTGATTAATTTGAATCTGCTAAATAAGGATTAAATAGTAATCTACTATGACTATACAAATACTTCAAGAATATATCCAAATGTCTAATAAAAATATGTGCGATCTTATCTAGCAAGTCACGTATACCTTACGCAGTTATGACACACATCTTCAATATCAGTTGACAAGTTAAACAATACATTAGCATTGCATTCGCTCATCGTCGAAGGGAAAACGCGTGTATACAGAAACTCCACATAAAAAACGATAGAGATTCATTACAAGTCACTGAGCGCTCACAAAATAACAAGTACTGAGTACATCGTTAGGTATTTGTGTAAGGCCGGTCGTCCACGACGCTAGTCAAGACGATTTGAGTTTGTAACCAGTTACAAACTCAAATCGTTAAATTTGAGTTTGTAACCAGTTACAAACTCAAATCGTTAATGTGTAGTAGCCGGAATGTCACAGCACTAGTATGTCAATGGAGGTTCAATCACAAATTATGGCCTTTTCCAAATGTTTCTGGTGAAACTGTAAACGAATGGATCAGAAAACGTACCTGTGGATGACACTTTGTAGTTCCACTTTAAAATTGTGTGCTTAAACTCGAAATTCTAATTTTAAATGATCTTAAATATGTTTTTTTATTTTAAAACGAGGTTGATTTAATTCAATAAATTTTCGACGATTTTTCTACTACAATGTTATTAAAACTACAATTGTAGGAAGCGACGCGACGCCGACGGTGTGATATAAAGTTGAGACCTTCTTAATACATGAATGTTACTAATTCGCTTTAGCGAGTGATTGCGTAAGAACTTATTTTATACTTTCATCAGATACTTTTGAAACATACTGTAGTTAAAAACACGTTAGCAAACCCAAGTAGCACGGGCGATTTTTTCCGCAGCAATTTTTTTTCGCGCACTGGATTTTTAACGTACTGCTTAGCGCGGAGACTTGAAAATCCAACAGTGTTTTTTCGAAGCGCTGGGATGCACTCTGTTGGATTCTCAAAGCGCGGCTCGACACCGAAAGTTGATAATCCAGTGCGCGATAAAATCTCGCCGCGATATTTTTACGTCGGTGCGAACGTGGGCTTAGTCGCGTCGTGTACAGACCACCATTGAAACACTAGTGCTGTGCTATGACATTCTGGCTACTAGTAAAATTGATGATTTGAGTTTGTAACTTGAGTGTCGTCGTGGACGGTGGGCCTAACAGTGTCGGCGCACACGCACAGCTACTACTTATACAACTTTTACTGACAGTTGACAACGATTTTGGACAGAAGTTTTGTTCCATATGCGTCACAAAGAAAAGTACAAAAAAAATCGCTGGATTGTACGGAGGCGGTCTTTTACTAATACAATAAGTTGTGGCGATGACTCGGGATCTTTATAAATCCGCTTTGTAGTAATCTTAGACGCCACTGATTTACGGTAAAGGAATTTAGAAGAAATCAGAACTGAAAAGCCAAATAAAAACTTTTTTACAAAAAAATACAACAGACTTCCAAAAACAACTACAAAGTAGTTGTAGTAGTTGTTTTTGGAAGTCGGTTGTATTTTTTTTGTAAAAAAGTTTTTATTTTTCACTTTTTAGTTGGGTACCTACCCCACACAAATTCTAATACCACTACCTGCAAAACAAACTAGAATATCATCCATATAAAAGTGGGGAAAAAATACGTATTATTGAAGCTAACTCAAAAACTACCGAAGCAAAGTTAATAAATTTTATATGGGACCAACTTTGATGTATACCCTCTCGAATAAAACAAAAAAAAAATCCAAATTCGTCCAGCCATCTTCGAGTAATCGGGGAACATACATAAAAAAAAAGGTTCCGACGAATTGAGAACCTCCTCCTTTTTGAAGTCGGTTAAAAATATGTGACATCATAAATATCTGACCGTAATGTTTCAAGTTATTCTAAACAGTAGTAGCAGGAAATCTTCAGTATGCTTATGTGAATGGATGTCTTTTAATTGTCTTTGACCGTGAGCTTTGTCAAAAAGAATTGGATTTACAGTTCGCGTCACGAAAGTTCGCCGCTCTGAAGCCAGAGGGTCAATTCCAATATGTTAAAAATACCTCTAATTACCTATATTTTTGTCAGTGAATTAATGAATTTAAGATTTGTATTCAGTAGTTTGAGGTTACCGAAGTCATCAGGCGTGTGCGGGCGCTCCAGCGCGCCGGCGGTGAGCTGGTCCAGCGAGTCCAGCGCCGCTTCCACGTGCGAGAAGGCGCGCCGCGAGCCCACCAGCCGCGACACCGCACCGCCCACCTGCGGGGCAGGTACTAATGCTCTCATGAACCGTACATACGGTTTGCAAACGCAGCAACCCACTTGGATGTCATGCGACACCAATATGCATACTATGATTAGAACTTGTTAAGTAATACTGCACAGAAGCTGGTGAAAGTGCTTCAAGGGAAATCGGCGACGGTAAATCCAAACTGACCGCTGGAGAGAGCTGTCGCATTTGAAATGTGTTTTTAAGATTAGGTAAGTACTGTGGAGGTTTGATGCTTTGATCAAGCCTTGACAATATTATACTGGCTGACATTCAATCATTCAAATATGGAATCTGTCTGATAGGAAGACAGATAGATTCTGGTGAGGGCTCCGCGTAGAACCAATTTAGTTATGGAGTGTGATGGTGTGGTGGTGTGTGGTTATGGTGTGTGTGTGTGTGTGTGTGTGGTGTGTGGTGGTGTGTGCGTGTGTGGTGTGTGTGTGTGTTATGGTGTGTATGGTGTGTGTGTGTGTGTTGGTGGTGTGTGTGTGTGTGTGTGTGTGGTGTGTGTGGTGTGTGTGTGATTTATATTTGATGTGAAGCTTAAAATACAGAGGGCATCAGCCCCATATAACTAGAATCCCTCTCGTATTATTTAGTAGTTCAGTAAATCTCCTGTTGTGAGGTTCGAGCCCTCACAGTACCTATTAAAGAGATCGATACTTGTGGAGAACACTTGGGGAGGCCTATGCTGGAAAGCAAGACAATCAAGGAACCGGTGTCGAATAAGAAAAATACAAATATTATAATTCTTAACATTCCTGTAGTAAGCACTAGAAATAAGATATACTTGTAAGATTGTTACTAGAGGCTATTATTAAAAAAAAAAAAAAAAAGAAAAAGTACCTATTAAATTAATATTATTTACCAGTTCGCTAAATGATTACATTTTTCAAAGAAGCATCTTTTCATTTAACCCGTCGCGCGCTAATTAGCAGACACAATTGAAATTCTATTGTTATCTGTACACATGGTGTGCAATCGACATTTTAAGAGTTACCTACCTTAAAAATTTGGTCCCGTTTGAGCAAAAGAGGTGATAAAATGCAACAGCCCTCTGAAGGAGCTCGCTCCTGGTGTCCCGGATTCGAAGTTAGGGCGCGAACCACGAATTCCTTTGTACCTAACCTATCCGAGCTGGAGGGGATGCTAAATCCTGCTAACCCGCGATCACAATTATGAGTCGAGGTGCAAAAGGTACCATCTACTTCCACTTAGGGAGAGAAGGAGTATATCAGATATCTCCTTCCTCGTTAAATTAGCGCAATCTTTCATCGACGCCCCGCAACTTCTCTCAAAGGTTAATTTACGCGCCCCTGCTGCCGCACAAATTACAGACAGAATGCGTTCTTTATAAGATCCGCTAAGTTCTATAATAAATTGGTTGATTTTCTGAATTTGACTTGTTCACCACTAAGCCACTTGTATTTATTCGTTTACTTACTAAACATTGGTTCGAATTGGTTCAATAACTGTTTTATTTCACTTCATGACGAGGTATTATTATGATTGTATGTTATTTTTAAAGGTACATACCACATTTGTAATTATTATTTTTTTCTCTTTCTTTTTATTTTTCTCTGTAACAAGTTTGCTCTTCATAGTAAATTAAATGCGAAAACATGTAATTGGTTACTAGTTGATTAGTCTGATGTTAAATTTGTTAGTTGTTAATACTGTTTGTTTTCCGATTACAATAAAATAAAATAAACTTTTTCAACTTTCTGCGCTCGATCAATGACAAGTGAACGATCGTACATGACTGGGAGCGGCGGACAGTGCTGGGGACCACTGCGTAGGTACTACGATAGTCGTTTAATATCTAATTTTATTTATTTATTTTTTAGTTTTTTTATCTAAAAATTGTGCGATGCCTAGTACATTGAGAAGTGTACTAAGCTTGAAGTTCTTTAATTCTAATACTTTTCTGCATTATTCTTCAAAGTAACTTCTACTTTTGTTTGAATGGTCAAAAGAAATCCTCGCCTATCCGAGGTGATAAAATTATCGGTTGCATCCTGGGTTCTTTTTGCAAAATCACCGTTTTTTTTTTTTAAGATACTTAGATGGATTTGCATTTGCGCTAAAAAAATAAGATTTCAAAAACAAAACCCGACTTCTCCGAAAAAAATAATCACACAGAGGACCTCGCTAAATGTACACACAGCAGCAGATCAAGTTACTACAAACTTTCAAATTTTCTCATTCGATTTTGAACTTAACCATTAACGTTTTAGGATTTAAAATTTTTGGAGAAATTTGACAGTGTGGTATACCTTATGAGCTGTTCATTACATAGATAGATTCATTTATTTGCCTGTTATATGGTATTTTTACAGGTTTTATATTATAACACATAAATAACACGTTCATCATATTTCGCCTACTAAATTCAGCATGCAAATTTTTGTGACAATAATAATGATTTTTATTTAATACAAATAAAATAATGGGGCCCAAGTGCGCGTCTACTTTTCAAGCAAATTTCTCGCCGTCTGGTCGAGACCTCACGTGACCAGAGGGCTGGCTCGTTCTTTGGCCAAAGAATTAGCATTGCTATTCAACGTGGCAATGCTGCCAGTCTTCTGGGCACGTTTCTGGATGACATGGATGGGGACGAGTACTTCGACGCCTAAGTGTACTTTTGTTTTTGTATTTATTTGTATAGTTAGTTAGTTAGTCATTTAAATTAGTACCTAGTGTAAATAGTGTTAACTTGTATATTGTTAATAAAATAATTAATTTCCCATGTCAAAAAAAAATAAAAATAATTATGTTCCCTAAATCGTCTCGCCTCGCCACCGAATATTCATCCAGTATTTTAATTATCCATGGTTAGGAATTATGGCAACCCTATTTTCTAGGCGCCCCTTCTGAACGCTAGTTTCGTATGGAGAAGAATGGACAAGGAACTCCATAACATAGTAACATATATTTTGCCCGACTTCAACCGTGTTCACAGAGTGTTTAGTGAGGTCCGTGTTCTGATGTTAGGAATCCTGTTCCTCTTACATTAAGGTCGAGAGAGGTGCACACGTAGGTCCAGTCGTGTAAAGTGCGCGGTGCGGGCTCTTCGCCCTCGGCTCCTACGGCCGTCTTTATAGAGTTGAACACGCCAGTCACTGTGCGCTGGAACAGCCTGCAATTAAATAAAAAAGTATCAAGGAATATTAAGTACTTGCCTCAAACACCAATCACACTAATATCACAGTCATACGAGAGCCCGAGCAGCTTACGTAGTTCGGCGAACTTCGTAAGCTGCTCGGGCTTTGTCGGACGACTGTATGATGTATAGACTGTGCTAATATTATAAAGGCGAAAGTTTGTGAGTGTGTGTCTTTGTATGTTTGTTACTTCTTCACGCTCAAAGGGCTGGACCGATTTGGATGATATTTGGTATGTAGATAGCTTATATCCTGGATTAACACATAGGTTACTTTTTATCCCGGTCTACGCGGGTGGAACCGCGGGGCGCATCTTGTAATTTATAAACGAAGAAGCCATGTGCTTGAGGGGTGTTCCCATCGGCAAAAATGAAAAACTGACAAACATGACGGTACCTTGTCAATATATCTACGAAAATATCATGTACGTAAGGAAAAATTTACATCTTTTTAGTAAAAGAGGTGAAAGGCATAATTATAGTACTAGAAAAAGGGACCTATTAGCTCAACCAGGTTTCAGACTAGCTAAAGTAGACACGTCGTTCATGGGATACTGTTTAAAATGTTACAATAAAATACCTCCACACATACTTCAGCTCAATGAGACTAAATTCAAAACTTGTATAAAACGCACACTATGCAGGCAGGCATATTATAAGTTTGGGGATTACATAACCGATAAAAATGCTTGGCTCAATGCTGGTCCTGCTCCACAACCACAACTAATTAATTAACATTTGAAGATACTGTTGGAGATGCTGAAGATTGTAAGACTATCATTGCATTGTATAGACTCAATCTCCTTTGTATTATATAATTGCATAGCACATGTGTGAGTACTATGTACATACTCTAAAGCTACCATTTACTGGGTACGTCTTTGTTTGACTTGAATGTGCCCTGGCGACTGAGAGTATGTGACGCTCACACTAATGTCTCGCTGATGGTGGCGCGTGTTGGATCATTTAGCCAATCCATGCGTCAGGTTCGTGAATAAGCGCTGTCAGTGAAGGCTGGGCATACCTTAGCGGTCAGGGCTTATTTTAATTTAATTTAAATATTTGAATTGTTTTTTTTTAAGGACGCTGTTAACGTTCTGCATCGTTCTCACATATGAAATTTCAACATGAATGATGTAACCATTATTTTGTAACCATATCTTGATTTAAAAGAGTGTCCGTGGAGTTTCTTGCCCGTTCTTCTCCATAGGTACCTACTATGCTTTGGAATGGGCGCCTAGCTTCATCTTTCTGACTGACCGACCCCTTGACAATTCAAAAGTGCCTGTAATTGGTTTAATTGAAATAAATGCTTTGAGTTTGAGTTTGAGTTTGAGACTTCCATATAACATTTCATTCCCTATTTAACCCCTTCAGGGCATGAATTTTCAAAAATCCTTCACGTTGGTTATAAATAAGGAACTCTTGTGAAAAGTTTCATGCTTCTATATCAATGCGATTTATGCCTTGATCACATGTACGTACCGAGTAGTTGGGCGAGGTAGTGCTTTCGGCCGAATGCTCGGTAAGTGTAAAAACATATCACACACACCACACTACGCTACACCACACACAACACACTACACTACACCACACCACACATTACTCCACATACAACAACAATAAATTGTGTTATTTATTGTTAGTAATTAATTTAATTTATCAATTTTATCAATTTAATTATTTTTTTTTTTATATTTTTCACCAACTATTTTATTACTAGCACACAGTTAGTATAATGTACCTATAATACTGCAATGTTATGGAAGAGCGGAGTCTCCTAATACAGGCATTTTTTGCTTAAAGGGAGGCTCCAAACACGTCTTAGTTTATAATATGTTAACTGTGCCAATAAACAATTTGAATTTGAATTTGATATCGCCGAGTACTCGACTGAGTTAAAGGGCGAGACAGTTTCTCGAACCCTGTTCTATTTACTAGACCGAGTGCCACTCCCACGCTTCTCCGCACTCACTTGCTCACTCGGCGTACATACTCGCCACTCGGCACCCTCACGTCGCTCGCAGCACTATATCGTTTCCCGCGATTTTTGAGAACCGACTGACTGACTCGGTGCCAAGTGAAAAAATTACGTGTAAACACCCACTCGTCTACCCAACTCTCTGGGCCTAGTATCATTTTGGTTACTCGCCCATCTACTCGGTACATCATCTTCTTCGTGCCGCTGCCGCTGGCACGACTGATTTTAGATCTTGTACGGATATTTTCGGTTCGTGTGATTAAGGCATTAGGATGTGCGTTGTCAGTCAGTGAATAAATGAATTTAAGATTTTGATTATGTATATAAAAGAAAACTAGTCATCCAGCTCGGAAGCCGACAGAAGGATCCGGTTGGGTTGGGCAGCGTTTGGAAAACTTCGTCAAGTCTTTTCGTCACTTATCCCGCAATGTTTGAAGACTAAGGTTTTCAACCAGTGCGTCCTGCCCGTTACGACAAACGGTGCTGAAACGTGGACACTGACGGTCGGGCTGGTCCACAATTTCAAGGTCGCTCAGCGCGCTATGGAGCGGGCTATGCTCGGAGTTTCTTTAAAGGATAAAATCAGAAATGAAGTTATCCGGAAAAGAACTGGAGTAACCGACATAGCTTTCAAAGTAAGCAAACTGAAGTGGCAGTGGGCTGGCCATGTTTGTCGAAGGACTGAAGGCCGGTGGAGCAGACGAGTCCTAGAGTGGAGACCGCGTATCGGTAAGCGTAGTGTGGGACGCCCCCTAGCTAGATGGACCAACGACCTGAAGAAAGTGGTTGGGACAGACTGGATGCGGAAGGCGGAGGACAGGGTGTTGTGGCGCAACCTTGGAGAGGCCTATGTCCGGCAGTGGACTGCGATTGGCTGAGTTGATTGATTGATTGAGATAGAAATAGAAAAGGTCATAATTTAGCACAGTATAATAATAGGGATTATGCCTGGGTAAAAAAATAAATTCTATTCAATCCGTCAATCAGATAATAAAAAAATATTAGACACGTATTTTGTGCTTTATCATATTAATAAAAAATAACTTAGATAACGCGCATTAAAGTTGGGGAGTGGGGGCTCGCTACGTCACTTGTACGTATCAAATCTAGCTAGGCGTGACATCATGCCATATTTTAACTCAATGTATCGCCGTAATCTTTTGATTACGTAAAAATAGAAAAAAAAATCTGTCAAGAGCGAGTCGGACTCGCGCACCGAAGGTTCCGTACCCATTTATAATAGGTTGGGGAAAAAGTTTCTTCGCATTTTTTAAGAAAATTCAAAACATTTTTTAATATACATTATTTACATTTATCTAAATTATGTAGGTACCATTTTGTTCGATAACTTTTTGCCATCTTGTAGGTAGGGACATGATCCCGTTGCTATAGAAATTTTGGGACTTCTGATCAAAATACCGCGACAAGTGGTTTTGGCAGTCCTCTCATGATGTTAACCTGACACTGCCTAAAGAATTCTGAAGAGACCGAAACAGGTGGAAATCTGAAGGTGCAAGGTCAGGACTATACGGCGGATGCATTAACACCCAGCCAAACTCTCTTAATTTTTGCTGAGTGGCTAAAGATGTGTGAGGTCTAGCGTTATCATGATGAAAAACCACACCCCTTCTGTTGATTAATTCCGGCCACTTTCTCTCAACTTCTTGCTTTAATCTCATCAGTTGTTCGCAGTAGAGTTCAGAATCAATGGTCCTGCCTGGTGGTAACAGCTCATAATGAATAATGCCCTTCCAATCCCACCACACACACAGCATCACCTTGTTGCGAGTTAACCCGGGTTTCGCCACAGTCTGTGAAGCCTGACCGGCCTTTGACCACGACCTTTTTCGCACGTTCTTGTCGTACGTGATCCACTTTTCATCACCAGTTATCAGCTTCTTCAAAAATGGTTTGGTTTCATTACGTCGTAATAAAGAATCACAAATGAGTACACGGTTCATTAGGTTTCTTTCAGTGAGCTCGTGAGGTACCCAAATATCGAGCTTTTTCGTGTACCCAGTTTTTTCAAATGCGCCAAAACTGTTTTGTGGTCAATTCCCAGTTCTTCAGCTACGTTGTAACTACTGATATGCCGATCTTGCTCCACTTTTTCAAAAATGGCATCCATTTTATCCGTAATAGGGCGACCAGAGCGAAGTGCATCTTTGACATCAAAATTTCCGGATTGAAAACGCTAAAACCAAATTTGTGCTACTCTCACAGATACTGCACTGGGTCCATAAACAGCGCAAATTTTTTTCACGGCTTGCGTTGCATTTTTACCTTTTTTGTAGTAAAATTTTAAAATGTATCGAATTTCTTCATTAGATTCACTCATCTTGACAGTACGAAAAACAAATGAAAATCACACATTTTCCTAATTTGAATTTGGAATTATGTTCTTTAAAATTTAAACTTTCAATGATACTAAAACCAGCCAGATACAAATAGTATAGCCAAAGAGATTTTATTTTAAGTTCATACATAATAAAATGCGAAAAGACTTTTTCCCCAACCTAATATGTAATTTTTGTTGATGATTTCTGAAAAACTGTGCTATTTAGAGACATCTTTTTATTTTTCCTGTAATTTATACATAAACTTCTATCACATAGAATAATTTCAGATTTTTCTCTATGCAAACTTCGGAGATAAGGGGGAGAACGGTATTTTTTTTTTAATTTTTCATCAAAAGTCGAAAACTATGCGGCCTAAAAAACAAGAAAAAAAATGTTTGAGAATGTGCAAACAGCGCTCTTTCATATGATACCCCACATTTCAGTCCCTGTTACAAAAACAACATATAATATATATTTTTATTTCTTTCTTATTTGCAAAATAGTTGGGCAAACGTCATCTAAAACTGTTCCAAATTTAAAGTTAATAGCATTAAGAACTACTTCTTCAGATATCCAGCTGTGACAGACAGACAGACAGACTGAGTCACCATAAGAGTTCATTTTTACCGTTTTTGTACAGAACTAAAAATACATTTTTATTAAACTAAATGACGGACAAAATAAGTTTGTAGCCACTAGAACGAAAGCGGCTCTACACAAAAAAAACAGTCCATCGTACAGTCATGCGTACGCGCACCGTCACGTCAGCCTGCACTTCACACGTGTTTACAAACAATGCCGAAGCGACGAAGATTCTTGGAATCTTGTAACGTTCCAATGTTTTTATGGATGCCAGAGGACTGGACTCTATCGTAGTGTATGTTCCGTTTGAATGTATGATCGTATAAAATTCACAAAAATAGGTATGTAAAGAGCAAACACAGTTAGTTTCAGATTTCTAGATTTTCTACAAAGAAAAAACAAGCGATGACCTATATTTTTATGGTTTAAAATGCATGCTGTGTCAACTCTTAACGTGAAACATAAATAAAACCACTTACCACAGTACAATATTCATTATTTACAAGCTTCCGAAGTTGAGACAAAAACTTGTTATTGTTTAGATTTTATGACAGCGAAAATAATATTTTTTTAATGTCATAGACTAGTTCAATGAGTGTTGTCGTATCTCATAAGGTTCGGACACAGATAATCTATCACAGTAAATGCATGGAATTGGATATTCCTAGTGGTGGAAAAAGGTTAAAAGTAAAAAAGATTGTCTTGGGAACTTTGTTCCCACGGACAACCTACTATTGGGGAACAAAGTTCCCGCGGTCGCGCAAGTGTGTAATCATCATCCCTATCAGTGTTATTCGCGCGCTATGAGTATACTCACTTGTCAAGCCTCTGCATGTTGTTTGACGTCTGACTGGGCGAAGAGTTTCTGTCCATATTCATGTCGTACTCGTCTGGAAGCAATGCAAATGGCGCTGCAGTTTCACTAATGCAAAATTAAATGATATTCGTAAAAATGTGTTAATGATAAAATAGCACTTAAACAGACATACAACCGTGTGAGGCTACAGATCAAGCTATAAATTTCCAGTATAAGTTGATCTCGCATTTCATAGGATTTCCTTACACTGAGAGGTCAGTGTAAACTGGAAACGTATAGTTTGATGTGTAGCCATGTGTACGGTCAGCAACAGAAGTCGGTTAACTCTGCTACTTTTTAACATCATGAAATGAACACAAATGATACGATAACCTGCTTTTTAGCATTTCATTTACTAGATAAGAGTTAAATTTCTTTAAAATTTACATCTGTTCCGATTTTAATGAAGTATTTTTCTCAATAATTAAGATTTAGAAAACACAAGTGTTAATCGACTTTTGTTGCTGACTGTACTAGCTTCTGCCCGCGTCTTAGTCCGCGTGAAATTTCTTGTACCCCCGACCCACCCGTCGCATCGCATCGCCTGTCCGAGCTATTACTTCGTTTTCGCTTATTGTTCTTTCCGATTTTTTTCTTTTTTCTCGGCTCCTAACGGCCCTAGCGTGATGCGCGTGCCTTCCTCAAGAGCTGGGCTATCAAATGCAAAAATATTTTTTCAAAACTGACTGGTAGTTCCAGAGATTAGCGCATTGAAACATACAAACAAACAAACTCTTAATTTTTATTATTAGTATAGATTTTATTACCATTAAAAAAGTTATAGTGAGCCAACCTTAAAAGATAGTCATAATATGCTATCGCGGACTTTTTTTAGAAGTTTTTAAGAGGAACAATTCCGTCATACATGATTGTTGCGTAACTTTAACCGTTTACGCAGCGCACGCAACAGAAACTCTCAAAAGGAATAAATTTTCCCCGTTTTTGCAACATTTTTCATTGATGCTCCGCTCCTATTGTTCGTAGCGTGATATTATATAACCTATAGCCTTCCTCGATAAATAGACTATCTAACACTAAAAGAATTTTTCAATTCGAATCACTAGTTCCTGAGATTAGCGCGTTCAAACGAACTCTTCAGCTTTATAATTGACTAGCTGACCCGACAGACGTTGTCCTGTCTTGGCTATGAATATTCTAATGTAAACGCGTGAAGTTAAAATGTTTTTCTGAAATTTTCCAATTTTCTGCGAAATTTTCTTAATTTTTTTTTTTTTTCATAAGAACCTTCTGACAATCATAAACACAACAAAAAAAGAATTAGCGAAATTGTTCCATCCGTTCACGCGTGATGCTATGACCAAGGGAAATAGGGATTCATTTTATATATAGAGATAACGCCACGCATAATGTGTGCAAGTGCATGCACACATATGCAATCGACGTATGTCATCACGGAAGATTCCAGAAGACTGCGTAACCGAGGCGCGCAGACGACAGGCGCGCGCCGTTTTTCACTTTTTTCACTGGTTAGTACTGGTTTTTGACAAGGTTAAATGTCATCTTTATTTTTTCTCGAACTACAAATTACCTTTATGTTTTTATGTTAAATTAAATTAATTATATTTCATTATTTGGAAACCTATCGTTACTTGTTTCCATGCATCGCTCCACAGCGGCATCATCGCATGAACAATAATATTAGTGTAGAATTGTAGATTAGGTCTTAGAAGGATATACACGGGAAGACATCCTTAAAAAAAGGAGTGAGCATTCGACATCAATTCCGATGTTTGTATTTGCTTATTTTCTGCCGATGGCTCCAGAAGGAGGGTTACGTTTTAGCATTGTCTATTCTTGCGGTGAATGTAGTCTTATTATTTTCCAATTTATGTCATTTCCGCTTAAACGAACTTGAAGGTTAAGTTGATTTCAGAATGATCGACGCAAACTGAACTTTGTGTGTGGCTATTAAAGTTGTTTTTCCAAAAAAGGTTTGGAAACTGAATCGCGAACGCAGTGTAGATAGCTACCAGCAAGCGTGGCGGTGTCCACAGGTCTAGAAGAATGATGATGCTGCGTCCTGCCACGAGTTTCTTCCGCGCTCTCCCACCACACGTCTTCCGCACGCTCGGCCCTAAACATAACACTATACTTCTAAAATGACTCTGACTGTGAGAGTCATGAAATTAAACTTCCCACAATTCCTGAAAGTCTGAACAAAACTCTCATCAGTAACTGAAGTGATTGCATGACACGACAGATCACGTCAGATAGGCAGTCGCTCCATGTAAAATTCTGGTATTCAGCTGCATCCGGTTAGACTGGAAGCCGACCGTAACATAGTTGGGAAAAGGCTAGGCATATTGACATTGAATGTGACACCACACAAATAAGACCACCGACGGACAAGCACGGGGTCCAAAAGTCAAGAAATTCTTGTGGCGTAGCTTGTGGATGACCCCTAGTGGTGAAGATGACTTATTTTTTAGGGTTCCGTACCTCAAATGGAAAAAACGGAACCCTTATAGGATCACTTCGTTGTCCGTCTGTCTGTCTGTCTGTCAGTCTGTCAGTCTGTCAAGACCTTTTTCTCAGGAGTGCGTGGAGGTATCAAGTTGAAATTAATATAAAATATGTAAGTCAAGCTTCTAAGTCAACGCAATAAAAACATCACGGCCATTTATGCGACATATTTTGATACTCGCAAGTAAATCAAAACCTATAGGGTACTTCCTGTTGACCTAGAATCATGAAATTTGGCAAGAAGCAAGGTCTTACAGCACAAGTAAAGGAAAAAGTCCGAAATTTGTTAATTTTGTTATTTTTTTTTTTTGGGATATATTGTTAAGCTTGTTTTGGGATAAATCCTTTTCAACTACGGAACCCTTCATTGTGTGTGTTCCGACACGCACTTCGCCGGTTTTTTATAGAATAGTACATTTATTCGAGTGTACCTGGGGCTGGTCTCGGCGCGTTGCTGCAACAGACAGCGTAACTTGGCGATGCTGGTGGATAGGTCGGCTGCTTCCTCGTATTCCGGTTCCGGGGAATCCGGTTCCGGAACCAATGGGAGATCCGCTTTGGGGACTGGTCGAGGTTGAGATGGCTAGAGAGGAAATTTTAAGGCTACTACTAGTTTCTGAGCTTTCAAATCTACAGTTGACCAAACGATAAGCAACTATCATTCAGCATATTATACCTTATTCTTAGTATTCTTATCGGTTAAAAAGACTACAAGACTCAATAAAATTGTAAATATTTAGTTTATTATAATTTATAGTGTTAATAAGGTAAATAGTGTAATTTATAATTTAAAAATATATAAATATAACTTAAAACCATATACTTAGTCGCTTCCGCTGTCTGTTCGCTTATATCTTTTAAACTACTCAACGGATTCTAATGCAGTTTTCAACAATAGATAAAGTGATTCAAAAGGAAGGTTTTTAAGAAGAGAAAAATTGGAAAAGTTACCGGGAAAATTGGAAATTTTCGGAAAACTGAAAGTACATATTCTATGGGAATTTTGTATGAATTATTGAAATTTGAACAGGACGTCTGTCGGATCAGCTAGTAAAATATAAATACCGTAAAAGAAAATGTTACTATTTTAATTTAATATTTATTTAAGAAAAAACGCCTTCATCCTCTCTCCTATTAAAAAAACCCAACACTTGCAAACTGCTTGCTTGAAAACTTTGCTGTGCCGTGTGTGTTATTGAGTACCTATTGAGTAAAGATTATACGAACCACGCTGTCCTGGGAGGTGACCCTGTGTTGCTTCACCAATGGGTGCACATTGTTCTCATCTAAAAATACAAAAAAAACTTTTTTACAAAAAAATACAACCGAGTTCTAAAAACAACACTACAAAGTGAAAAATAACTTTAATTTCGGAAGTCGGTGTCTAGTTAAATGTTTTTTCGTTTTTTAAAGTTATTTTTCACTTTGTAGTGTTGTTTTTGGAAGTCGGTTGTATGTTTTTGTAAAAAAGTTTTTATTTTCGCTTTTTAGTTGTGTACCTACCCCACACAAATTCAAATACCACTACCTGCAAAACAAACTAGAACATCATCCATATAAAAGTAGGGAAAAAATACGTAATATTGAAGCTAACTCAAAAACTACCAAAGCAAAGTTAATCAATTTTATATGGGACCAACTGTGATGTATACACTCTCGAACAAAACAAAAAAAATCCAAATCGGTCCAGCCATCTTCGAGTAATCGGGGAACATACATAAAAAAAAAATTAAAAAAAAAATAAATAAAAAAAAGGTTCCGACGAATTGAGAACCTCCTCCTTTTTGAAGTCGGTTAATAATATAATTATTTCAACTGTTTCAAGTGTTATTGGTTTGTTCCATCAGGAATTTCTCTAAAAAACTTTACATAATATTGTACCTCTTTGTCCGTTGGTGGTGTAAATATCCTTGTGTTCTGGAATGGGTCTATTGCGCGCATGCTCAGATGGGGGAGTTTTGTCGCTACCTCGTTCACGATGGTGGGACGGCGACTTGTCCTAAACATATAATACGTGTTATAACTACGCTACGTCTTTTTATTATATTTATATTGACTAGTCTCTATTCCAAATAATTAGAAGCAGGAGTAGCAGGATGTATCTTTTTCTAGGTACTTAATAAAAATGTTAAATTCATTCACTGACAAACACTAAACCGCTGGGTCTAGAAATATGACATTTTGCACAAAAGATAGCGAAAATGAGCACTAAGTCGGAAGCCACGCTCGCGCGACGCGTCTTGCGTCGGCGATGAGCGAGAAAATACTAATACGAGACGTTTCGTAAGGCGCCATGTTGGCGTGTCCGGCATAAGCGTCAGGCGAACGGGCCAGCGGAGAAGATGGTACGGATCCGCGCTTCTTGCGTATTTATCAAATTGTGTTAATTTTTCCGCACGATGCAAAACATAAATGCGAAAACTTTTATTAGTGACATAATGTCTCGACCTGCAACCTGGTGTAGAATTATTGAAAATTATAAAAATAAATATGAAAAAAATTGCATTAAGTATGTGCAAAAAACGAATGCCTTCTAAACACGAAAGTGCCAATTTAGAAAAACTCATTTTGCCCGCGCAAATATTATTCGCAAATAACAATGTGTTACGAAGCGGCCGCGCTTCAACGTGGCATATTGTATTTGCAAGTTGGCAAGAAAGAGGGAATGTTTGGCGGCTACTGTACTACAAGCGGCGAGTGGCAGCGAGCGAAGCGTCTTCACTCCTCCCGCCTCTGCAAGTCACCCGCGCTCTCCGCAGTCGCGCCAGAGCGTGGCTTCCGACTAAAGGAGTTAAATCGGGGATGAATGTTTCTATGGAAGTTTGTCATTTTTGCCGATGTGACCAATGACTGAAGTAAAGTATAGTTTAATATTGTGTAGTATATTATCCTATCACCAAACGATTTGTTTAATCAGTATCCAAACCTATGGACTCTAGTCCTCCAGCACTTTTTATAATTTGGGTGTGGTCAGAAATTATAATGGCAAGTTGGCGACCCTATAACGACGAAGATTGGTTAGCTTTTCTTGTATCTTCTTCACCGTCATCATTTCAGCCGATAGACGTGCACTGCTGGACATAGGCCTCCCCCAAGCATCGCCACTTCGACCTGTTCTGTTCTTCCTGCATCCAGCAGATTCCTGCAGCCTTCACAAGATCATCGGTCCACCTTGTGGGAGGCCTTCCAACGTTACGTCTTCCGATACGCGGTTGCCACTCCAGAACCTTTCGGCCCCATCGGCCATCTGTTTTGCGAGCAATGTGCTCTGCCTACTGCCACAATTGACAATTCTTCGGGCTATGTCGGGATTACCTTGGTTCTCCTGCGGATCTCTTCATTTCTGATTCGATCAAGTAGGGAAACTCCAAGCATAGCCCATTGCCCTTTGGGTGACTTTTAGCCTTCTAATAAGGCCTATTGTGAGCGACCACGTTTCAGTGCTGTAGGTCATCACTGGCAACACGCACCGGTCAAAGACTTTCGTCTTGAGACTGCGGTATGTGAGACGAGAAGATATTGCGTAGTTTCCTGAACGCTACCCAGCCCAGCCGGATTCGAAGAATGACCTCTTTCTGGAATTATCTTCTTACGGTGTAAAATTTTAAGTACTACACTAACCTGATCGCTAAGCCCAGTAAAGCGGAGACCCTTCTTCAGTCCAGCGATGCCGAAATCCAGCAGACCTTCCATCATGCCAGCCGCTTCGTCCTACACCATGGAACATGACACTACCAGTTAGAAATATGACGATACACATTACAGCTGATGCACGGGAAACAATGTTGACTGAAATAAATTAACAAGGACCGAAATCGGAGAAAGGAATTGCGTGCGAAATTATTTTCCGTGAGCTTAGGAAACTGACAATAAGTTTGTAATGGCTAAATTTGAGGATAGGCTCACAACGGTGTCATTTAACGCGCTCTTTAAAAGGAAACGCGGTCTCGAAGTGGTCATTGGTGTTCATTCCATTTTTTTTAACATATTCCTGTTTTCTCCCTGGGTAATGGCACTAGAGCACTTAAGTTTTTTAAGATACAATCTAATCTGCCACTGCCACGGCCATGTTCGTATGTTTGGTTTCTTGGTCCATTTTTTTTTGGGGCATGGCAATGGATGCATAATATCGTAAAAAAAAATGCTCTAGTATCATTAGCCAGGGAGATAACAGAGGAATACGTTTGTATGGAATGAACGCCAACGACCACAAGACCGAGTTGCCTCTAAGTTTCAGGGTTGCACGTCTTTCAACATGCGTAACTTACAATATGTTCTGTGCGTTTTACGAACACAACATTTTCGAAACCATACAAATAGGAAAAAGGTCTCTTTTCAAAGTTGTAATCGCTATTTCACAAGAAAATCGCTTTTAAATTTTGCGTAAGTATAAGGTAAGGTATTTATGCTCGTGACTGAACCTACAACGTGTGCATGACCACCTCTTTGAATTTTTTTTTTTTAATAATTTCAGTATATTTTCAGAAACTGGTTTATTCCAAAGAAACTAGGGCTGTCCAAAAGCACGTTAGGTTGATGATATCGTCAAAGTCGCGGGAAACACCTAGATGAGGGACGCACGGAACCGGGAAGTGTGGCGGAAAAAGAGGGGACCTATATCCAGCAATGGGTGATTCCGGGCTGAAATGATGATTGGTGGTTTATTCTAAAATTATTTCTGGCATTTACATCCATAAGTGAATTCATAAGTGATTCGTTGAGTACGGTAAATAAGGTATATTCCTAAGTAAGAAAACGAAAATATTTATCCAAATAAAGGTTTTACATTCTCAAGTAAACAAACAGGGTATGCTCTCAAGTTAACAGACACACTCACACAACAGTTCAGGATGGAACAACAACACAAATGGTCTAAATATCCGTGCATAGTAACAGACATGCTCGTCATTTGTTTCATGCAGATTCAAACAGTGCCTCACGTGACTGCATATAGATTGGATATTGGATTTTGAACTCTAATTGTTATTAGTTAGAGTCTTTAATACTGTGCAGAGAGTACCTACTCTGAAAACTTGTTAGGTTAGGTTAAGTTTCTGGATTTCTGACCTCTTCTTTAAAATTTAAAACATAACCCATACAGATATTTGTCCATGAGGTTTCTGTCTTTAATAGCACCCACAAACCAGGAGAAATTATAATGAGAGGCAGAGTTTTTCATCATATCTACCTAATACCTACATGTCACCTGCCTAAATTCAAAATCAAATCAATCTGTCTTGCCTTTTCCAAACTATGTTTGGGTCGGCTTCCGAGATGACGAATAATAGAGAAGTATGGAAAAAAAGGACATGTTGCGCCGACCCCAAATACATTGGGATAAGGGCAGGAGAATGATGATGTTTGGGTCGGCATCCAGCCTAACCGGATGCAGCTGAATACCAATATTTTACATGGAGCGATTGCCTATCTGACCTCCACAACTGGGTGATACGATTCCCCTTGGTAAGACTGGGTGTCAGACTTTCGGGCTTCTGACGACCCGTAACCAATCTCAATGATCCACAAATGACAGCCAGGCGGGACCAACGTCCTAACGTGCTTTACGAGGCACGGAGGAGTCTTGGTAGGTAAAGATGGTCATATCCACGGACCAACCCCCGCAAGCGTAGCTTAAAATGATGGATCGACCCATATGGCTGTTATTACTTAGCCACGAGCTCCTCGTTCCTAAATTTAAAATATTCTTGTAAATTCCAGCAAAAAAATTACTGGCAATGTCACAAATTCTAGAAAGTTCTATGCCAAAATCCAATATAGAATCTACCAGCTTGTGTCAAATAAGGCCCAACGTAACAACAAGTATGATATAACTCCAGTCTTAAGGACAGTACAGTAGGAGAAGACAGTGATATTCAAAGCAATCGTAACCTGAGCCAGTGCGGTGCTTACTCCTTATTTGTGGTACCTGTCTACAAAATCGGTACAAAATATTTAAAAATACATGATGCAGTTGTCAAGGGA
This sequence comes from Cosmia pyralina, assembly GCA_946251885.1. NCBI lineage: Eukaryota > Metazoa > Arthropoda > Insecta > Lepidoptera > Noctuidae > Cosmia > Cosmia pyralina. The sequence goes on from OX276342.1 coordinate 1,453,917, forward strand.
CTTAAGACCTAAGACTGTTCCTGTATAAAAGATATTAAGGACGATTTTGCTGTGCACTATTTTGGTTGCAGATAAAACTTCAAATTGTTTTAGGCGAATATAGGTCTAAAATGATTTGAAAAACAAAACAACTTTGGCGTCAATTCCCGTCCCTTTCTTGTTTTATTTTAAAAGCGACCAACAATGTCATCTCCATTATTATCTAAACTGCAAGCTTCAAATCAAACCATTATTTTTTCTTCATTTCTTTCAAATCAAAGCTCATGGCACGTGTCTGGCCACCTTATCATCATGCCCACAGTATCGAGCTCGATCAATAAATCAGCTATCAAATCTCATAGTAAATAAGAGACAAAATAGCTTAAAATAAAATGAGGTTACACTGTTACAAGGTTCTTTTGGCGCTCTACAGCCCAGCCGTCGACAGAATGAGTTCGTGAAACCTGCCATTGGACAATTTCTAGTAGTAATAAGGATTAAATTCGCAAAACACATTGGTAGTCGTTAGTATGAAACTGACAGGTGTCAATAATGCATTCTCTCGACGGCCGGACTATAATGACGTTGACAGAGGGGCGCTATTGGTAAACATTTGTGCAATGACGTTCACTAGGTGGCAGCACTGAGACGTCAGGTCGGGCACCTGTCAAAAGTGTCAAAGCGCCTATATTTTCTTTAGTTGACTGAATTATGAACGAATGAATGAAACGAATGATGAACGTCGACATATACAAATATATTCATTGTCTAAATATCTCTTGTCAAGGTGGCGCCAACTGGTGATGCCAACCGGTGGCGTGAATTTTCATGAAAACCCTCATTGTTATGTGAATTGTTATGGCGACGTTAGGTCCGATTTTGGCCAAGCGCTGAAAGAACCTTGTGGCGCTATACAGGCTGTAAATGTAAACAGTGGCAACCTTTTAAGGAGTCATTGTACTCATCATTATGAACAACTTTTACTATGGGACCAAATCTGAAATCGCCAAATAAAATCAGCTATTCCCTATCAATCAATCTGCCTAGCCTTTTCGTAACTATGTTGGGGTCGACTTCCAGTCTAACCAGATGCAGCTGAATACCAGTATTTTACATGGAGCGACTGTCTATCTGACCTCCACAACCCATTAACTGGGTAATACGATACCTCTTGGTAAAACTAGTTGTCAGACTTTCGGGCTTCTGACGACCCGTAACAACTGTCAAAGATCCACGAATGACAACCGGGACCAACGGCTTAGCGTGCTTTTCGAGGCACGGAGGAGTCTTAATATATAAAGATGTTCACCCATCCACGGACAACCCCGGCAAGCGTAGCTTAACCTGATGGATCGACCCATGCGGCTGTTATTACTTAGCCACGAGCTCCTCCTATTCCCTATATTTTGAAGAATTATGCAAACATAAATGTATTGAACAGCTGATTTTTTTTTCGCGATTTCATGAACATGAAATCGCGAAAAAACTAGACCTTTTACTACGGGACCAAACGGTCCCATAGTAAAAGTTGTTCATAATGATAAGTACAATGATCCCTTAAAATGTTGCCACTGTTTACATTTACACCCTGTATTTCGTCTCATAGCTATTTAATCAGACAATCTTCAGAAACTTTGGATTAGTGCATAATAAAAGTGTGTGTCAAAATTGCCCGTCTATGGTAAACGCCCAGCACCTATTCACAAAAAGCATAAAGCAGAAAGATCGTGCAAACAACATACACTGGAGTTTTGCTTGCGGGGCACATCTAAGGCAAGTTTGGCGTCCACCTGTAGGTCCCCTATCTTCGTCTTGGCCTCTCTGACGGTGGACTGCAAGTCTTTCAGCAAGGCATCTGCTGGTTTTGGGCTCTGTTCCTTCTTCGTTTCTTTGTATAGACTCGGGTCTAGGGGGTCTTCTTCTATTATTTCTTCTTCACCTGGAATTTACGGGTTTTGAAAGAAAGAAATGTGACATTTTAGTTATGTACACTCAAACACACGTCCATGACAATAATTTGATATTGACCGCGCCTTTATGTCGTAGCAGTAAAGGCGGTTTTCATGATTTAATTGTTACTTTGTTACTACTGGCGTGTTGGCGATTGTACTATAGACATGTGTGGTTCCTAACATAAGTCAAGTTAATGCAGTGAAGTGCTACTAACATAAGTCAAGCTAGTGCAAAGTGAAGTGCTACTAACATAAGTCAAGCTAGTGCAAAGTGAAGTGCTACTAACATAAGTCAAGCTAGTGCAAAGTGAAGTGCTACTAACATAAGTCAAGCTAGTGCAAAGTGAAGTGCTACTAACATAAGTCAAGCTAGTGCAAAGTGAAGTGCTACTAACATAAGTCAAGCTAGTGCAAAGTGAAGTGCTACTAACATAAGTCAAGCTAGTGCAAAGTGAAGTGCTACTAACATAAGTCAAGCTAGTGCAAAGTGAAGTGCTACTAACATAAGTCAAGCTAGTGCAAAGTGAAGTGCTACTAACATAAGTCAAGCTAGTGCAAAGTGAAGTGCTACTAACATAAGTCAAGCTAGTGCAAAGTGAAGTGCTACTAACATAAGTCAAGCTAATGCAAAGTGAAGTGCTACTAACATAAGTCAAGCTAGTGCAAAGTGAAGTGCTACTAACATAAGTCAAGCTAGTGCAAAGTGAAGTGCTACTAACATAGTCTTAAGACTTATTTATGTATGTTTAGGTTAAGGCACAGATTAATACAGATGGGACACTCCGCAAAATTATTTAAATAAAAAGCGACTCTTGCTACGACACAATAAACTGCAATTCAGGTCGCACAACACTTCATTACCTACAGTTATATTCACCTATAAGTTACCTCTCTTTCTATCGCGTAACTCTTATACCTTCTGACTCGTTAGGGTTGTCTTCTTTTACGACGCGGCGCGTGAGTGAGTATCGAACTAACGTGCGAGCCGGTCGGTGCGCGGCAGCCCACACTGAATTGACCCAGTGAGATAAGCCCGCCGCGTACTTGTAGCTTCATACCTAAACTGCGGAGTGTCCCATCTGTATTAATCTGTGGTTAAGGTATTTAGGGTAAACTCATCCAATTTCGTGATAAAACAAAATATGTAATAAAACTTCGATACTTTAGTAAAATCTTCTTTTTTATTTCAATTAGGAAAATAGAGCAGTCTTTCTTTTACAATAAGTAATTAGGATAGTAAACTTACTTAGGACTACTATTTTACTACTTGATTGCAAATTACATTTAGACACCCATATTGACAACATAATTAACAAAGCCTTTCGGATGTATGGTTTTGTCATGCGGTCTTGTAAAGACTTCAAAAAGCCTTCTACTTTTCTCTTCCTTTATAAGACACTAGTCCGTTCTCAGTTGGAATACGCGGTGCCCATCTGGTGCCCTTATTATGATAAATATAAACAAGCAATAGAAATGGTTCAGAGAAAATTTCTTCGTGCCATGCACTACAAGTGCTTCCATACAAGGATTCCCTATGCAGATTTGCTAAAGCACTATAAGATATTAAACTTGGATTCCAGACGTTCATTGATCATGGTTATGATGCTGTACGGTATATGCAATAACAAATTTAATTGTACTGAGCTCACAAATGGATTGTGTTACGTAGTACCTACCTAGAACTGTTATTCGGCGAGAGGTGCGCGTACCTCAACTATTCTACACTGCGCGATGTAGAACGAAGGCTGGGGTACGAGCCCCTGTCCGCCGACTTTTAGAAACCTATAACTCACAATTCATTGGTTTTGATATTTTCGCGTTGCCGCAATCTAAATTTAAAAGACTGGTTTCACAATCTCTTGCAAGTCGCCAATAAGACGGTTGCTTATGTCATCCGCTTTCTTCGATTCGTCGGTATAATTATAGTGTTTTTTCTTATAAATATGTACTTTTAATTATTTTCTTATTTAACATGCGTTCGCTGTCATACTTCAATGTTATTTCGTGGACAATAGTGTGGGTTATACGTTTTTTTCGATTGTATAATTTAACTACTTTGTTAATGCTGTAATGTATAACTGTTTTTTGTCCCAAATAAATAAAATAAAAATAAAATAAAATAAAATATAGCTAATAATCGAAACCTTTGTTAAAACTTAACGAAACGGACTATCACGAAATTAGGACTATCACTTATTTGCGTGAGTTTACTATATCTATGGGCCTGTGACGCCTGAAATAAATGGTTTATTTATTTACAAGTATGCTGTGCAAATAATGACCTCTCGTATTCCTCGAAAGCTTTAGAAATCTAAGGCTTGCATCATGACATATAGGGGTGTATGAATTAAATTCTATCCAGAGCCCAGCTTGCCAATAGAGTAAGTTAATGTATGTTAATGTATGTAAGGATATTTAATGAAAAAATAATAAGTAGGTATAACAATTTGTTTCTAATATTCTAAAAGTTATAATTATTATAATGCACCAATTCAATCGTTACCAAACCACAGTGGCTGTGGCGACTTGCTGCGCGGCGGGTTGGGGCTGCCGTCAGTGTCCGCGTCCTGCCCCCACAGCCGGCTCAGCGTGATCTCTCCGTCCAGGCTCGCGAGCAGGTCCTGACCCATGCTAATGCACTGCAGGTCTATGTCCGTCTCCCAGGTTTTTACACTGCCTAAATAATAAGAGAAACAAATTAAGTAAATGCATAGTCATATAGTAAGGTGCTAACAGTACGTCAATTATTTGTTTTGAATGTAGTTTTATTTCAACACACTGATGTTTATTTTAACCCAGTACCTTCAGATAAGAGAAGAAAAGATTTAGTTTGTGCTACCTCTCAGACTAAACATGCTTTGGCTAAGCGTTTTTATTTATTTTTAGGACCCTACTTGTATAACAAGATTAACAGAGTGCTAAAGATTTATAGTTTAAGTTATAATAGGTGTAATTTATTATTACAGGAATATTTGGCAAAACTCAATTACGCAGACACGGAAAAACTACTAGAAATCTTAAAGTAGTTCTGTCTACCTACTCTAATATAAGTCTCTGCCGTTACCTAATTAATAATAGTCTCTACTTTATCTACTTTAATATTATTCGTTTATTTTATTTAAACATAATATATCTTACATAATCTAGTTTTAAAATAATAATACCCAAATATTATAGTTGCTTACTCTTCACTGAAAATATTATATCTTCTTTTTAATTTAGCTTCTAATTTTATTGTTGTCTTCTTTTTAAATGTTTGAAGTAAATTGATGGCCTGAAACACAGGTTTTCATAAACCTAGATCAGGCAGGTTTACATTACAGTTAGAATTAAATTTTCCTCGATTGTAATTATTTTAAATCTTATTTTTACTTTATAGTTCAATAAATTTTATTTTATATTTGTAGAATCAACCATTTTTTTCTTTTTGTCTACCGCTGATCATGAGGCCCTGGGTTCTATTGGGTTTAGACGGGTCGGGCTATTTGGTGTTATTGTGTTTTTCCATCAAGAAATTCTCAGTAGGAGCCCAGAGTCTGGATTTGTGCCCAGTTGTTGGCAATAGACTCGTCTACTTTTAAATGGGATTTAAAAATAACTGGCTACATGTGGCTGTACTATAGGTACACCTCCTCCTAACCCTTCGGAGAATACTAGCGTGATGTTTATTTTATTTTATTACTAGCTTCTGCCCGCGACTTCGTCCGCGTGAAATTACTTGTCCCACTCCATCGAACTGCATTGTGTAAAGAAAAAGTAGCATATAAGCGGTGACATAATGTAAATAAATCAGATTTGAATTTTATATTCTTGTCTCATTACCACTGTGGCCAAGACACCTTTAGCCATCTCTGATCAGTCTTGTGCATCTGCGGGACTGGCAGTAAGTGTACCCTTAACGAACCTGGAATCCTGTCCACTATCCGTCTGTAACCTTAGGTTGCATGATGCAGACATCCTGAACTTATTTATATATTTATTTATCACATATTAGGTATATGATAAGTTAGGGCTGTAGGGCTTTGGGTCGTAGGGACTGTTAGGCTTGTAGGTCTTAGTAGGTTCTTGTAACTTTTTTTTTTTTTTTTTTTTTTTTTTTTTTTTTATTTTGTGAACACAGGGTACAGTGATCTTATATATATTGTTTGGTCCAACCTATGTTCCGCCAACAGGCATACAAAATAGTGATGCTATGATCAAAATTAAATTTAAAGAAAAAACAATGTCAGCAAATAAAATTGAAAAAAATTAAAAAATAGTACAAAAGATAAATCAATGTCAACAATATTACAGTCGTCAAAATTAATTAAATTAAAATAGTCTAAATGTCATAAAAAAAAATATAATGTCAGCAGAGATTATTATTATTAAAACTTACAATTGCATTATAGTAAAATATAATTAAATAATAACATAATAATAATCCCAAAATTATGATTAATTAAATTTATCATTCAGAAACTGGTCTAATGTGTAATAGCATTTTTCAAGTAGCAGCTTCTGTAGAATGTTTCTGAATTTTTGTAACGGCATACATTTAATTGCATCGGGTACTTTATTAAAAACTTGGGGAGCAATACCAAAGAAACTTTTCTTCATCAATGCAGTTTTACATTTAACATGGCATAATGTATTCATATATTGAGCACGTATGGGTAATTTCTTGACTGTAGCCATTTTTTTAAATAAGTGGGGATTATTTTTTACAAACAAACAAGTTTCCAAAATGTACAAAGCAGGAAAAGTTAAAATATTGTAATTTTTAAAATACGGTATGCAACTGTCAGTCCTTCTTAAACCAAACATCGACCGTATGCATTTCTTTTGCATTTTAAAAACAAGTTCTCGGTTTGTTGACTGTCCCCAAAAAACAACACCGTAACGCAAAACCGAGGCTACCAATCCATGATAAGCCGTTAAGAGTGTTTCAGGACTAACTTTTTTTGACAGTTGAAATAGAAGATACGCTGATCTGCTTAATCGTTTGCAAACTTCTTCCAGATGTGGTTTCCAGGTTAGTTTGCTGTCTATAGAGATACCCAAGAATTTTGCAATGCTAGCCTCTTCAATTCTAGACTGATTATAGGTGACATTAACTGGAATATTGACAAGCCGCTGGTGGAAATGCATAATTTTGGTTTTATTTAGATTTATGACAAGATTATTGTCCTTAAGCCAATTAATTATTTTCGAGAGAGTGTCATTAATGTCAAGTTCGTAATTATTAGGATTGTTGCATTTTATAATAACCGTGCTATCATCAGCAAAAAGTACCATTTCGTGCCCTGTTATTTTCGGCAGGTCATTAATATATATTAAAAATAACAGGGGTCCCAATACGCTACCCTGAGGAACTCCATATTTGATCAGCCTTGCTGCCGAGGTATATGTTTTTTGCAACTTAGTTACTGGACATATTCTTGTTATTTCTGTGCATTGCAATCTATCACTTAGGTAAGATTCTATAAGTTTAAGAATATTTCCTCTAATGCCATAACTATATAGTTTTTGTAGTAAAATTTTATGATCCACAAAATCAAATGCCTTTGTCATAAAAAATTAATAAAAAAATAGTGTAATGAACATCTGAACTATGAATAGTGTAGAATAGTGAACATGGACACATAAAGGAGCAGTAAAAATGTTATTATAAGTTTCTGATACCAAATAACAAAACAAAAACTTAATGTTAATCTCCACCATAAAGTGAACTAAACAATAAAAACAAAGTGCAAGTGCCAGTAATAAAGTAAACTGAGTGTCGCCATATAACGAGTGTATACATAAACTTCAGTTTTTTTTGTGTTAAAATATCACAAAACAAGAAAAGAGTGAATTCCCAAAGAAAGAATTCGTTTTTTATTTGAACGTCGTGCTAACAACGAACCGATTATAACACCATCTACATGTAACTATGTGAACTAAGTCATTACTAATGTTGCCACTTGAATGAGTAGTGACAGATTTAAAATATTGTATAAACAATTAAACTCACTGACATCTATTATGCAAATAACTAACTAGCAACAAACTAATCGCAATATCGCTGTTAATTTCAATAAGGCAATCACTTGTTCAATTGGCCGTGTGGTATAAGTGACAGATTCACATTTCGGTGACCCGAGTTCGAGCCTCACCGACGGAAACTGTTTTTGGGTTTTTTTAAGTGATTATTAAGAGCATATTACTATGAACTTCCTAGAGAACATTACTTTTCGTCGAAGACACACACGATCAGAGCATTCAGAACCAAGCGATATTGATATAACTTCACAAACATTAAACTGTACGACAAACAGTATGCCAGAGATGACAGAAAGCGACGAAAGTGATCAACAAATAAAGATATTGAAGGATAAAATTGAACAACTAACATCGCAACTTAATAGCGCTAATAACGAAATCGAGCTATTGTCTTTAGAAAATAATAAATTGAAAAAAAATAACGAGGATTTAATGAAGAAAAATATGATGTTTAAAACAATCACAAGCAGTCCAATCAAACACAAAACCTTAACACCAAAGAGAAATACGAGAAAGAACACTGAGAATGCAAAAACTACAAATAACGAAATCATTCATAACGATGGAAATATACAAAAAGGAAGCGAAATCAGAAGTAATGCAAACTTATCACGCGTCTCTCAAAATCATGGTCGCACTATAACTGCAGACTCCTCATCACCGGTTGCAGCATCAAACAAGAAGCACAAAGTATGTCTCGTCAGCAGTGAAACTTCCAACAGGCTATACAGTTTAATGGAAGAGACATTAATAAGTAGTTTTGAAATATGTCATTACCGTTACCCAAAATGTGGAATAGAATATATTTTTAACAATATTAATACTAAAATACGTGATTTTACTAAATCTGATTACTGTATACTTTATGTAGGAGAGGAAGACTTCCGGAAGACACGTAACTATGGGTATCTTATCCAATTTATCCGTGAAAAATTACTACCTTTGTGTCATACCAATTTTATAATCTGTTTGCCAACATTTAAATACATGAACAACTCAAATATTATGTTTAATAGCAGAATAGAAATATTTAACAATTTATTATGTTTGGATGTTGAGAATTGTAACTATGCACTTATCTTAGATTCGAACCTCAACTTGCCATACAGTTACGATACATACAATGAACGTTTCGGTACTTTGAATAACAAAGGTCTAAAAATTATTTTATCTGACTTACAAGACCTCATTCAGAGCTTAAGTGTACTAAGTGATGTTCAATTAAAGGTTGACAGTTTCCAAAAGAAACAGCGAACTTGGATAGACGCACCAGTTCAGAATAATTCTCAGTTTTTTCTTTAACTTTTTAAATATTCTTCATCAAAACATAGCGGGGCTACTAAACAAATTAGATATTTTTATAGTTAAATTGGAAGAACTTTATAATGCAGGAAACCCTATAGATGTAATCTGTATATCAGAACATTTTATGGAAAGGGGATATGAAGATTTCTTGCAAATACCCAATTTCTGTCCAGCAGCGTGCTTCTCAAGAAATGCCAAACGAGGAGGCACATGCATTCTTGTAAGAAAGAGCTTACAGTATAGGGAAATACCAGACGTGGCAAAACAATCTGTGCCAAACATTTTCGAATGTTGTGCCGTAGAAATCGTTTCACACCGCATAATTATTGTTTGCTTGTACAGAATACCGAAAAACAAATATGCAATATTCTACGAGAGGTTAGAGAATATATTAAAAATAATTAGCTCTCAATCAAACAGAAACATCGTAATATGTGGAGATTTTAACATTGACGTCCTTAAAAGTAATAAAATGACATTAGATCTTAAATATTTTCTCCAACAATATAATTTAAAATTAGCTTTGAATACCCCTACCAGATTGAGTAGCAATACGTGCATCGATAACTTTGCTCATAATTATCGTGCAGGCTGCAGAGCTGAAATAATAGATTTAATTCTTTCTGACCATACTTCTCAAATATTAAAAGTCCCCATTAACAAAACATGTAAACTTAAATTTTGGAAAGTAAAAAAGCAAGACCTCTCGGAAGAAAACTTAATTAAATTTAAATCTCACTTGAAAAACTTTTCATTTTTGCAAGTCTATGAAACCAAGGATGCAAATGACTCTTTTCGAAAATTTATGGATGATTTTTTATTACTTTATAGATTATGCTTTCCAATAAAAATGATAACTATTAAAACTAGCAAATCGACTAAATGGATCTCTAATGGAATAAAAACATGCAGTAGGAAACAAAGATGTCTACTTTGGGAGTACAGGCATAATCCTAATGCAAAAAATAAACTGGCTTTTAAAAAATACTCTGCACTATATAGAAAAATAATAAGGCTAACGCAGAAAGCCCAAAATAATCATTTCGTAAAGACCTCCCAAAACAAATCGAAAGCTGCGTGGCAAATAATTAACAAAACAAAATTTAACTTTCCCCAAGAATCAGTATTATTATTAAAAAGAGATAATTTGACTTTTACGAATCCTATTGACATAGCAAATGAATTTAATAATTACTTTATTGACTCAATTGAAAATAATATTCATTCGAATACTACCAATAATAATAATTTTGAAAATTTGACATCCCATTCATTATTTATGCAACCCGTTACATACATTGACATAGTAAAAATAATTAATGACTTAAAAAATACTAACACTGTTGGCTACGACGGTGTATCGACAAAAGTTATTAAATATGTCAAGGAAATAATTGCACCGCCACTAGCGCACATTATTAATAACTGCATTACCGACGGAACATTTCCGAATGACCTAAAAAAAGCTGTAATAAAACCCCTTTTCAAGCGGAATGAGAAAACAGATGTAAATAATTACAGACCTATTGCCAAAATTCCGATATTTTCAAAAATAATAGAGAAAGTAATACACTTCTGGACACATCTTTTGGCCCACCTTGTATTTTCAGTTTCGTTTGGTCCTAGCTAAAATTTTATATTAGGTCGAGCAAAAAGTTTTTATGCAGTTTTGAACCTGGCACATTCACAATTTCATTCAATAGTCTTTTTTTGAATTTCGAACACAGAATTTAAAGAAACAAAAGACAATTTGGAGCCTGTTTGTTGATATCAAACAATCGAATACTAAGAAAACTTGGTTTTATTGGTTTACTTGGATTTAATTCTTGAAAAAGTGATTGATATCTTTGGTTTTGCAACAAACATTACTTATTCTTAACATTAAGGTGAGGTTCTATCAATAATCTATGGATACTTCACCTGAAGTCGCCGCCCAAGCTGTGGCACTTATTCAGGCCGGACACAGCCAAAGAAACGTGAGTGCTCAACATAATTTAAGTCGATCTGCGGTCCGAAATGTTTATCGGAGGTACCTAGAGACTGGCGGCTTTGTTCGTCGCCAAGAAAGGCCACGATCTCGGGTCACAACTGAAAGGCAGGATCGATTCATCGTGACGACCAGCTTGAGAAATCGTCACCTTACCTCCATTGAGATACAAAACCAACTTCGCGACTTCCACGGAGTATCTGTGAGCGCTCGAACTGTTCGGAGAAGGTTAAAAGAACGCGATATGGTACCACACAAGCCAGCTAATGGCCTCAAACTAACGCGAGCCCACCGAACAGCGCGCCTTCATTTCGCACGCAGTCATTTAAATTGGACACAGCAAGATTGGAGCCGTGTACTCTTTTCTGATGAGTCTAAAATTGTGTTACATGGCAATGATGGAAGGAAGAAGGTCTACCGACGTAAGGGAGAGCGTTTCGCACAATGCTGCTTTGAAGAGAGGGTTGCTTATGGCGGTGGCTCATGGACTGTCTGGGGCGGTATATCCGCGAGCGGCAAAACTCAACTTGAGGTTGTTACAGGACCACGGCTGCCAACATTAAATGCTGAAAGGTACATTCGTGAGTGCTTAGAACCTCACGTGATACCATACGCGGACTATGTGGGCCCAAATTTCCTTTTTATGCATGATAATGCAAGAGCCCATGCGGCCGGCATCGTCAGGGAATATCTTCGGGATGTAAACATCACAGTTATGGACTGGCCAGCCAGAAGCCCAGACATGAACCCCATTGAGCACATGTGGGACGAGCTAAAAAGACGTGTTAGGGCTCGTCAGCCAGTTGCCCAGACGATGCAGGAGTTGAAAACTGCCATAGAAGAGGAATGGGAGATGATCCCTCGAAATTTCATAGAGCGGTTGATAAACTCTATGCCTAATCGTATGAGAGCTGTGGTAGATGCCCATGGAGGCAACACGCGTTATTAAATTAAACCTTTATTTGATAAAACATGTTTTTTATTCAAAAATCAATTGCCTTTAACAAGGCGCATATCCGACTTGTTAGGCGTAGCTCCATGTCGTATGGTATTCTGAATTCAAATTTAAAACAATACGATCGAAAAAGATGGTAAAATGTATCAGGTTTAAAACTGCATCAACAGTTTTTGTTCAATCTAGCAATCATATTTCGGTAGGGGCCATCGAAACCTAAACTCTAAGGTGGGCCAATAGATGTGTCCAGAAGTGTATATAATACTCTGTATAATTACTTTGAAAAAAATAAACTTTTCTGCACTGAACAAAAAGGGTTCCGAAAGAACACGTCAGTCAACATGGCATTTTTTGACTTAATATCTAATATTATGACTTCCATAGATAAAAGAAATCCGATATGTGCTATTTACACTGATATGACAAGAGCTTTCGATTTTGTAGATCATAACATTCTACTTCGAAAACTGCACAGCTATGGTGTAAGAGGAAATATACTCAAACTCTTAGAATCATACCTGAGTGACAGATTGCAGTGTACAGAAATCTCTAGAATATGCCCAATCAGTAAGACAGAATCTGTATACACATCTGAATTTAGACATGTGAAATATGGTGTGCCTCAGGGCAGTGTAGTGGGATCGTTATTGTTTTTAATATACATTAACGACCTCACAAAAGCGATAAAACACAAAATGGTTCTCTTTGCTGATGATAGCACAGCAATTATTGAGTGTACTAATCCTAATGACTACCAAAATGAAATCAATGACTCTTTAGGTGAAATTATAAAGTGGATGGATAAGAATAACTTAAAAATAAACCTAAGTAAAACTAAAATAATGCATTTCCATCAACGTCGCGCAAACCCAACGATCACCGTTACTTATAAAGACTGTTTGATAGAAGAGATCACTAGTTGCAAGTTTCTGGGTATAACTGTCGACAATAGACTCACATGGAAACTCCACGTAGAGGATATATGTAAGCGCATGAGTAAATCTGCATACGCCCTGTTCCAATTATCAAAAAAAGTTAATATTGAAACATTATTGACAGCATATCACGGTTTGATAGGTTCTATTCTACGGTATGGTGTTATTTTTTGGGGACAGTCAACTGATAGAGAGACCGTATTCAGAATACAAAAGCGTTGCATTAGGTCTATGTGTGGTCTGCAAACCACAGACAGTTGTAGACCTTACTTCAAGTCCTTAAATCTGTTAACACTTCCGGCACTATATATATTAGAAACGGCACTTTTTGTAAAAAGAAACCCTCATTTATTTATTACACTATCTGCAGTGAAGAAAACTGAATTACGTACTCAGTACAAAAATAAATTATGTAACGTAAGGTGTAAGACTGCTTTGATGTACAAAAGCTTTTTCGGAATTGCGCCTAGAATATATAATAACATTCCTAATTCTATAAGAATTATGCCATTGACAAAATTTAGAAATGTACTTCAGAAACTTCTTATTGACAAATGTTACTATACAATAGATGAGTTTTTAAACGATAAAGATTTATAATAAATGTTTAGTTTTTAATATTGACATTCTATTTGGCATAATTCTGACTTATTATTGACATTCTGTTTACCGTATTTATTTTGCATGTTACCATATTTGTATGTCTTAAGACAAAACATAGCGTACTATTTTCTTTTTATGTATCACCTATTGTATACCTATGTTCCACAAATAAAATTTATGATTATGATTATGATTATGATCATATCTGTGTAGATAGCGCAGACCCTGTTTTTCTTATCGACAGATGTTAGGACACTTGATAGTAGGTCAAATAACGCCATGTTTATATTAATATTTTTCCTAAATCCCTTTTGTTCATTACAAAATAGTTTAAATTTTTCAAAATAGGCATATATACTGTTATAGATCACTTTCTCAATGATTTTTGAAAATATAGGAATTTTTGCAATTGGCCTATAATTTTTTAATTCAGTTCTATCGTCTTTTTTGAATAGGGGCTTAATGACTACTTTTTTAAGACGAGTTGGAAATATACCATCGGAAATACAGAGATTTATTATATGCGAAAGTAACGGCGCTATTATCTCCTTAACTTCTTTAATAACCTTTGTTGATATGTTATCAAATCCAACGGTATTTGTATTTTTAAGGCTGTTAATAATTTTGATTATATCATCGCATGTGACTGGTAGCATAAATAAGGATTGACATGAAACATTGTCCTTTAGGTGTTGCTTATTATTCGATACATTATTTGTTTGCATATTATTTTCAATAACTTCAATAAAATATTTATTAAATTCATTAGCAATGTCAAGTGGGTGTGAAAATGTCAAATTATTATTATTAATACATAAAATTGGCTCTTGTGGTAAATTATATTTCGATTTGTTTATTACTTGCCATGCAGCTTTTGATTTATTTTCGGCAGTATTTACGTGATAATTATTTTGTGTTTTTTGTGTTAGTTTTATAATACGCCTGTAAAGTTTTGAATATTTTTTAAAAATAGTTTTGTTATCCAAATTAGGCTTCAGCCTATAGTTCCAAAGTAGTTGTCTCTGCTTTTTACTGCAAAGTTTTACACCACGGGACAACCATTTCGTTTTCTTATTGGTATTAATCTTCACAATTTTAACTGGAAAACATAAGTGATAGAAAAGTAAAAATTCATCTATAAAATTGTCATATGCTTCGTTACCGTCCTTTGCTTTATAAACTTGCGAAAAAGATAGACACTTCAAGCAATCCTTAAACTTAGCCAAGTTAGACGCTGAAAAGTCAAGTTTTTTAGTTTTCCAGTATTTTAGAGTGCATTTTTTATTAGTAGGTATTTTTAATAATTGTGCTGTATGGTCCGAAAGAACTAAATCCATGACATCCGCTTTACATCCACGTCTAAATGAGTGTGCAAAATTATCAATGCAAGATTTACTGCTTAATCTAGTTGGTTCAAAGAGTGATAGTTTAAGATTGTATTGTTGAAGAAAATATTCAAATTCGTATGTAATTTTATTTCTTTTCAGGATATCGATATTGAAATCGCCGGTCAAAATTACGTTTTTATTCGAGTATGAACAGGCTTTGCGTAATACGTCATCTAGTTTATCATAGAAGATGTTATAATTATGTTTAGGTATTCTGTACACACATATTATTATGACATTATGAGAAATCAGTTCTATGCCGCAGCATTCGATAACACCTGACACTGAATGTTTTGAGATGTCTGTTAATTCTCTGTAGTGTAATCCTGCTCGAACAAAGATACACGCTCCTCCTCGTTTAGCGTCTCTTGAAAAGAAGGCAGCGAGGCAATAATTAGGTATATGCATGAAATTTTCATAACCAGTTTCGACAAAGTGTTCAGTTATACAGACAATATCTATGTTAATCCCAGTATTAGAAAGCTCTTCTAGTTTAACCGTCAATAAGTCTGATTTATTAATAAGTCCCGCTATGTTTTGGTGAAGAATATACAAATAATAACTAAAGAAAAAACTGGGAATTTTCCTGAAGTTGAACTTCAGTTGGCGTATTATTTATTTGGGGACAGCCAGCATCCGAAGACGTGTTTGCTGAGTTTAAATCTAGGACGAGATCCTGCAAATCAGTTAGCACAATATTCAATCCTTTGTTATTCAAACTACCAAACCGTTGATTGTATGTGTCATATGTGTATGGAAGGTTCGAGTTGGAGTCCAGCAGATACGCATAATTATATGTTTCCACGTCCATGAACATTAAGTTATTAAACATGTCAACTCTGCTGTTAAACATTACATTTCTGTTTTCCATATATTTAAAAGTAGGCAGACATACTATGAAATTCGTGTGGGTTAAAGGTTGTATTTTATTACGAATAAAAGTGATTAATTCTATGTAATTTTGCGTCTTTTTAAAATCTTCCTCCCCAACATAAATTACACAGTAGTCCGAGTACGTAAAGTTTTGTACTTTCTTATCAATATTATCTAGCAGTTGCTTTAGACTACAGTTAGGCATACGATAATGACATATATTGCAATCACTTAACCTAGTTCTTTGACAAATTGTGTAAAATCGATTAGATGTTTCACTGCTAATAATACATAGATTACTCTTTACAATAATTGGCAATGATGATACTGAATTTTCAATAGGGTCTTCAGCAGTGGACGTGCGGCAGTCCGAACTTTCCAAAGTCTGTGGTTTACTGGTCACCTTGTTTGTAAGACTAATTCTGTTTCTTTTTGGTGTTTGTACCCATTTCTTTATCGGACTACTGGTGACTTTTTTATACATGACATTTTTCTTCCTTAAATCGGCGTTACTTTGCTTTAAGGAGCTATTTTCCATTGATAGTATTTCTATTTCTTGATGCGCGCTTTTTAATTGGGATCTAAGGTCCTCAATCTCAGCCTTAAGGATGTTTGTCTGTGTGTCCTCTTCATCTTCGGACATTCCCGGCATACTATTAATAGTCTCATTTAATGTTTGAGAGATACTTTCATTAGATACATTTTTGGGTTCCGATGTAGTACGTGTGCGACGAAATGTTATGTTTCCTAGGAAGTCCATGATGGTTTTGCAAACTTAAATTACCACAAAAAGTGTCTCTTTGCAGGTGTCGGATTCGAACTCGCAACCACTTGTAATTACACAAGTCGGTTCGTTTTCCGTTAAGCTACTCGTACAATTGCAAGATGTGTCCAATTTTGCGATCTTATTGGTTCTTTTTCGCAAGTACGTCTTTTAATAATAGATGTCGCTATTACAAATATTAATTGCCTATTTGTTATTTTTGTAGTCCGATAACACTATGACAACAGTGGCAACAATTACTAGTGAATGGTTAATGAGGTTTCAGGTAGATGGCGTTGCCTTATCATAACTTCACCCACGTAGATACAGTGTTTGAATAAAAAAACGATTTTTTTTTTTTTTTTTTGCGGAAACAATAAGTTAGATTGATCACTGTTTTGTTATCTTTGTCTAAAAACGAGAAGTAGATCGTTTGTTTTGTAGGCAGTTGACTTAAAGTTGGGATGTTTACACTGTTATAAATTGTAGCACTGAGTTTATTAAATTTTATTCAATGTTTACGTACCGGTGTTTTTTATCAACGATAACTCTGTCACTGCTTATTTAGGAGTCTTTATTCACTTTTACGTGCGGATAACTGATTAAGTACTGGTTATTTTTTTTTTAGTCATTCATTAATTACGAGCACAATCACAGCTGATGATTAGGTCCTACCCTCCATCTTACAAAATTATTCAAAATATTTTTCTTAACGATTTGTTCGTGATTAGAAGTTTAAAGTTTTATACGGCTTATCACTTTTTCACTACTATATTCTCACTTGAAATGGTCTTTTCTCACTTCTTCACTGATTTGACTGGGTATTATTATATTATGTTAATATTAGTAAGAGAACACTGTCACTTGCACGGTTCTAGTCTTCTTAGATTGTTTATTTGTTTTGCGTCCTTTTTTGGTGCTAGATAACACTATCACTGATGTATCTCGTTTATTCAAGTCACTTTAGTTTGAATTCATCGTGATATTACAGCTTTTGGAATATAAGGAAATAAAAATACGGAGCGATATGTTAACGTGACGGCAGCGCCATCTGGTTCACACATTATTTTTAGTATATGCGAAACCTAAATATACTTTGTTCAGAATAACTGAATCGATTCCAATAATTTTTATACCCTGTTATATTTTGCCCGAAAAATCTTTAAAAAATGTTACAATATGGACACCGAGCGACGAACACAAGTCACGGCAGGTCAAAGCGGCACTAGGCACGGGCGCACAACTCCAAACATTATAACATATTTTCATGTACCGTCACACCTTTAACAGTATTGTGGCCTTATGTGACATTTGTTAAGGGTGGATGTACACCTGAGTTCCTGAGAGCATTTCTATTACCTACTAGCTGACCCTGACAGACATTTGTCCTGTTAAAATTTAAATTATTCATACAAAATTCCCCTAGAAAATGAACTTTTAGTTTTCGCGAATATTCCAATATTTGAAAAAAAATAGCTAAATTTGTCCAGCTATTCTCGAGTTTTGCGACACATTTAGCCATCCATTTTTTATTTATATAGATTTAATCACATTATTATTTGATTGCAGCATTACATTACACATAGAAAAAGTTTCCTCACACATACCTTCAATAATTCTATCATAGATCTTCACTTCGTTCCTGCCCTGTCTGCCTCTTCTCTGTCTCAGAATTGGCGAGGTCTTTATATCCACTGGTTCCGAACTCGTGACCGGTACTTCTTCAACTATATTCTCTATCTTCTCCACTTCAGATTCCTCCTTCACACCTTCAAGAACTGACTGTGGTGTTGTAGCGTTACATTTTGTTACTACCGTTGGTAATTCTGACTCAGTACTTGTTGGTACCAGTTTTTTATCTGTTAATGTTTCTTTATCAGGAAGTTGTGTTTCTTTTTGTTCCGCAACAATAACCGGTTCCTGTTTCCCTATCAAAATCGTTAGCAACTTGTCATTTAGCCACGCAGGTTCAGCCAAAGTACTGTTGATGAAGGTGTCAAGTTTCTTGGAAAGAATACGGACTAATAATTCGGAATGCGGTGTATCCCACAGTTCCCACGGTATGAGTTCTTTGAATACAATGCGGAGAATATTGGTACAGTGGTCCGCGGACTGGATCATTTTGTTGGTGACATCGAATATTGGGTGAGATTTTTTGTACAATGATTCTATTGTGCTGTTTGGCAATTTTTCATGGCGTTTCTGAGCTTTCTGGTACTCTTTCAGGTGACTTGTAAGGATAGTGGTTATGTCTACGTAAACATCTTTGGTTTCTATCTTGTTGCAGATCTGAGGGTATATTAAATATCCTAATTTATTACTGAAGATTACTATGTAAGGCAAATCAAAGAGAACATTACATTTGATAAAAACCTTGGTATACTTGATATAGTTAAAATAACTGGATAAAGATAAATACACTACGGTCGAAATATCTTAGCAAGTCGGAACTTCGCGCAGAAGGCTGCGCAGTAACATTTTTTAGGAACCAAATGGTGACACGAGGCGAGTGGGAGTAAGAGAACATGCGCGAAAGTTTGTAGTGCCTATGTTCAGACTTGCCAAGATATTTCGGCCGTAATGTATTGTTGTGTGTGTGTGTGCTTGTTGAAAACTTTATGAACACAAACCTGAAAACTCCTGCCAATCATTTGATCCAACATTTGTTTACAAGCAAATGGGAAGCCAATCTCCTGCGATATATACGGCACGTACCACGATGACACCAGCTTCCTCTCCAGCACCGTCGATATCACGCTGAGCTCATTCGTATCATACTCTCGACACTCACACTTCGAAGACTTCCGCGGCTGCGGCAGCATCCGCAAAATCGGCGATAAATACGGGTGATCCGCCACAATACCATCCAAATCATATTTTATAGGCTTGTTCATACGCAGCAACCACTGAATAAACTTAAAACTAACACATAGTGACACTACAAATAAAGTTATAACGTAAAGTGGAAACCATATTCCGGTTATGGGCGAAATGTTCGTAATATAGTTTAGTAGGACGCAGATAAATGTTCCCGCGCATGATAAAATTATTGTGTACTCTAATAGATTTCTTTTGAGTAACATTGTGATTTTCCTTTGGTGATGTCGAATAATTAATTAGAACATTTTCGTGATTGATCGATCCAATGTTTTGCAACTTTCTCTGTGACAATATTATGACAGATCGGATGACTTATGACATTATTTTCGAAACAAGTCAAACAGCTGATCTATGAAACCTTAGAGTATAGAAACTAAACGCATGACTCCAAATTAGTTTTAATAAATTTTTTCAATAATGTATAATATGATATGTGAACCCATAATCTAACCTTATCAGCAACGTAGGAACACGTATTACATTTTTATGAGTTCATTTATAAGCACACGAGCACTTTATAATTGTGTGGTTGTGGAAAATCTTTTTTCTTTACATTTTGTTTTGAGAATGATTATACTAGAAACATTTAATATCAGGATAAGCGAATGCAAGATAATAACAATTAATAGACTAACTATTTACACTAGATACTAAATAAAATTAATGAGAATGTATCCGAAAGGTATGTAAATTTTGACATTGACATTTAAAAACGTGTATTCGTCAAATGGAAACGTCACTCTCATTTCACAGATTGGGCGAATTGCGAAAATATTCTTAATTTGTATACTTCTATTGGTGATTCTAGAAAAATGTAAGTGGCAAATACATAAAAACTATCTTCATTGTTAATTGTGGTATCATATTATGGGTGTGTGATTCATTGTCCTTTTATTTCTTCAGGTCGAAAGTAACTTTCAAGATTACTCTAACTTCTGACCCTAAACTGCCGTTCAAAGTGTAAGTTCTAGCGTTAACAACACCTCTACAAACCCCTGTAACTTCAACGTGGCCCATAACTTTGAATGTCTTACTTTATTACTTAATTTTAATAGTCAATTTTAGTTTGTTCATTTCAACAGATGCTGAATGGCCCAGGGCTCTGCGTTGAAGTTACAAGGTTTAAAAATGGATACAGCTGTAGTACAACAGTTCCTCAACTTCTTTCAAGATTATATTAACCTTTGTCAGTTAGAAAACTGGCCTGACAATGATACAAGTGAGGCTGAACTGAAAAATGCTTTAATTGTTTCACAACATATTGAGAAAAGTCTAGATAGACTACAAAAGAAAAACGTCATCAGTGAATTCTTATCTGTTTTGAACAGTTACAATGAGACATCAGACAGTCTCATTAAAAACTGTCTTACTGATCCTCCGAAATATGTTCTTAAAAAAATTATTAACTCAAATACTAGAATAAATCAAATGGATGTGGGTTTCAGACTATTTCTTGAGTTGTTTTCTGAAGCCAAGTTAGAAAACTGTCTAACAGAGTTGATGCTTGAGGCAGCATCGAAAGAAACATTACTGAGAAATGTTTCCAACAAAATACCCAAAGATAAAATACTAGAGTTCAAGAGCAAAGTTCTCTTATTAGAACTTAATTCATGCAATTCAGACATTCTAAAGTTACTAAACAACTGTAATCAGGATATTGTGGAGTTATTAGTTGTTATTTTATTAAACAATGACCCAAAGTATGCTGCGGCTGTAAAGTTAATTGCCGATGGGATCTTAAACATTGTGTTAAGTAAAGACAGTACATATAAAAACTTTTGGAGGCAACTTTTTAAAGTTGACAGCAAATATTTTATTGAAATGTGTGTTGAGAATTCTGATATCTTCACATACATAGTTGAAGCTTTAGCTGACTGCGGGAAACTGTTAAGAGAAGGAATGTCCGCAGAATCTTTTTATATTGAGTTAAATTATTCAGAGTTAGTAGGTGTGGTACAAAGAATATGCAGTAATGACTGTCTGAAGTCACAGTTTTTCGGTATTATTAAGGATTATGATTCTGATTTAGATTATTGGCAAAATATTTTGTGAATTATGTGAATATATTTTTATGTTTCTTTGCAAGCTTTTGTTTCCTTTGTGTAGTTTACATTATAACCCATTTTAACGCATTAATATCCACACCTGAAATAAAAAAAATACTCTAAAAAGTTAGGAAAGTTATTAAAAAATGCTAGTTGTTAATTTGGATACAAACACCACCAAAAAGAAATGGCTGCAAACCTGTGCTAATAACACAGTAATTAATCTATTGAGGGCTTGTAATAAATCAAATGGCCAGAAATTTATTTATTTTATTTTCGGAAAGCTTACAGTCTAATATCTTTAGAGGTAAATTATGTACAATATTGCTTAAAATTGCCATTTATAAGCTTCCACAGTTTAAAAACTATGTACCTAAAATAAAAAAAAGAAATTGAACATACAAAAATTAAAATTAAACATAGTCTCCTTAAATTTAACTAAACAAATTTTTCTAAACAAAACAAAACATATTCTTCTTTTAAATAAAACATAAAAAAAAAAAAATAAAAAAAAAAAACAAAAAAATAACATAAAGAAATAGGGTAGCCCTGAGACTATAAAATGGGTGGCCCATTGTTACAAGATTAGAAAATTATTCCAGTAGGTAGCTTACTGTAGAAAAATAAAAAATAGTAAATTTTTGGTATTATGAAAGCTTTTCCAAATGTAATTCTCCATTATATTACCATTTTGGTAACTTCCCCACAGACTGAGCGTGCCAGAGGCGACGCCATTCACTGCGGTACTCAAGTTTGCAGCTGAGGAGTTCCGAGTGGAGCCGGCCACCAGCGCCATCATCACTGATGACGGTATCGGCATCAACCCTCAACAAACAGCTGGTAAGATATAGTAGGCGACCAAGATAACTAGACAACTAAATGTAACGCGGCTGGCTGGCTGGCTTGGTACAGACTGTTAAAACATTTACGGATGCAGACATTAATATAGCTTCTTGATTGTAGTCCAAGAGTCGTTAAGGTCGCTTACAAAGACAATTTTTGCTTGGCATCACGTATGGATCAATCTGAAGCTATCTGCAGCAATTTCAATAAAATGCGGCAATGTGGCAATATTGTTTCTAATTACTATAAATATTCAATATTGCTCAATAGCTCAAGGAGCTCGTGGCTAAGTAATAACAGCCGCACGGGTCGATCCATCAGGTTAAGCTACGCTTGCCGGGGTTGGTCCGTGGATGGGTCACCATCTTTACATACCGAGACTCCTCCGTGCCTCGGAAAGCACGTTAAGCCGTTGGCCCCGGCTGTCATTCGTGGATCTTTGACAGTCGTTACGGGTCGTCAGAAGCCCGAAAGTCTGACAATCAGTCTTACCAAGGGGTATCGTATTACCCTGTTAATGGGTTGTGGAGGTCAGATAGGCAGTCGCTCCATGTAAAATAATGGTATTCAGCTGTATCCGGTTAGACTGGAAGCCGACCCCAACATAGTTGGGAAAAGGCTAGGCAGATTGATTCAATATTGCTCAATGTCGCCAACACGAATAGCCAAATATCCAGTAATTTTTTTCCTATCTCGCTTGCAGTATTTATTCTGCGGTTTAACTAAGTCTCGCTTCTGCAGGCAGCGCGGGCAGGCGGGCGGATGTGCATTGTGCTCTTCTGTTGTGAATTGTGACTGCACGTGGAGTGAATTTTCTTTACGTGCAATTTTCGTAATTATTAATGGGCCAACTTTATTCAAAAGTAATCCAAAATCAGTTCGGGACATACGAATAAAGTTTTTGAATAAAATATCATCTAATTCACAACACAATGAAGATTGCTTCCGTCATGCTAAAAAAATTCGCACCCAAATACATCTAAATTCCTTTTACCTACAAGGTACAAAATCTTTGATCTAGCTTTTGGATTATACTTATAAATTGAACTCATTATATCTTCTAAACTAAGACCCGACTGAATCTGTGACTTGGCGAAAAATTGCCGACTGGGAGAAAACAGATCTTCGCTAGGAGGCCTAGTTTTTGAGATATAAATGTGGCCAAGCTGGGGAGATGCTCTCCAGATCGGCCACTTATGAACCACTGGGAGAAAACAGATCTTCGCTAGGAGGCCTAGTTTTTGAGATATAAATGTGGCCAAGCTGAGGAGATGCTCTCCAGATCGGCCACTTATGAACCACTGGGAGAAAACAGATCTTCGCTAGGAGGCCTAGTTTTTGAGATATAAATGTGGCCAAGCTGGGGAGATGCTCTCCAGATCGGCCACTTATGAACCACTGGGAGAAAACAGATCTTCGCTAGGAGGCCTAGTTTTTGAGATATAAATGTGGCCAAGCTGGGGAGATGCTCTCCAGATCGGCCACTTATGAACCACTGGGAGAAAACAGATCTTCGCTAGGAGGCCTAGTTTTTGAGATATAAATGTGGCCAAGCTGAGGAGATGCTCTCCAGATCGGCCACTTATGAACCACTGGGAGAAAACAGATCTTCGCTAGGAGGCCTAGTTTTTGAGATATAAATGTGGCCAAGCTGGGCAGATGCTCTCCAGATCGGCCACTTATGAACCACTGGGAGAAAACGGATCTTCGCTAGGAGGCCTAGTTTTTGAGATATAAATGTGGCCAAGCTGGGCAGATGCTCTCCAGATCGGCCACTTATGAACCACTGGGAGAAAACAGATCTTCGCTAGGAGGCCTAATTTTTGAGATATAAATGTGGCCAAGCTGAGGAGATGCTCTTCAGATCGGCCACTTATGAACCACTGGGAGAAAACAGATCTTCGCTAGAAGGCCTAGTTTTTGAGATATAAATGTGGCCAAGCTGGGGAGATGCTCTCCAGATCGGCCACTTATGAACCACTGGGAGAAAACAGAGGGGCAATTCCCGTATTTTTATAACAACGTTCGCAATCTCATCTCAGTCTCAATCTGTCAAAATTGTATAGAGTTTGCCTACATTTTTGACATTTGATTGTCGCTGGCTGACATTGCGACTTGTATTTGAACGTTTTTAATTACGAGAATTGGCCCTCAGATCTTCGCTAGGAGGCCTAGTTTTTGAGATATAAATGTGGCCAAGCTGAGGAGATGCTCTCCAGATCGGCCACTTATGAACCCTAACTTTTGAACCAGTGACCGACAAATTCTGATATTTGGCGACAAATTTCGACTAATTGTTGACAAATTTTTTGTGTTATCAAAATTAAAATCCCTGATGGTGGCCATGCCAGTGTTGACACATTGGCTCCTTGTAGGTACCCATATTTGCAAAATAAAATATATATATATATTTTTTTTACCTATGATATTATTTTGTTCCAGGCAATGTATTCCTGAAGCATGGATCGGAACTGAGGTTGATTCCCAGAGACAGAGTTGGTCACACATAGACACATATCATTCCAATGTTAATTTAAGCATTATTTTTTATAAATAATATATAAACTTTATCTTTATGTTAAAATAATTATATGATTTTTTACAATAATTTTGAATAATTATAAAGAATTTTAATTACCCTACCTTACTCATTCCGGGGTAAGTACCTGGGTAAAAAGACAGTTTAGCTTTGAGATTTCTTTATTTCCCCTAAGAAATTTCACACATGAGAAATATTTAACGTAGTTTTGGCAAACAAAAAATTACTATATACAAAAATATTCTAAAGGTGCAAGGTAATCGCTAATAATTTAACACAGCTAAAATGTAAACATACACGGAACACGCGCAACTAGATGTGGTATATGCAATGTACTAAAGTGCGCTCATAAACATTATGTAAAGATGTTTCTTAAGGGTGCCTGCCGTTTTGCCGAAAAGATTTTGACAAAATTTCATTACCCAAACAAATTTTAGCAACCTTTTTTTATACCATTGCAATATTTCGAATGATTTTAGTACGCATATTTTCATTTGGTCAAATTTTTACTTGGCTAAGTATTACTAAGTATAATGTCATTATGGAATTTGGTCTTTAATCAAATGATTTATTACAGCAAACAATCTTCAGACAATAAACGTTTAGTGAAATGATTTGTTAAGACAAAAAATATTAAGGCAAAAATAAGATTTTTAGACATTTGACTTGCTGGTTAAATTTGATGTCTTTTGCGTACTTCTTTGTAAGTTTTTGTGCTTGAATTTGTCTGAAACAAGTCAAATTTATGGTTACTTGATATTAGTTTATTTATGGAAGTAGTTAGAGTAGGTTAATTATTTTAAAAAAAATGGTTAGGTTAGGTTAGGTTAAAACTGTGACCTCCTACGCACGAGCCGAGCGAGCGAAGCGAGCGGTGTCGCGGTAGCGGCCGGCGAGTGCCTGACACGACTTGCATTAATAAAAAAAATGTATTGTTTTTAGTAGGTTATCCGGAACTCAACAATTTAGATTAGGTTAATTTCTTCTTTAAAAAAAATAGGTAGGTTAGGTTAGGTTAAAACTGTGACCTCCTACGCACGAGCCGAGCGAGCGAAGCGAGCGGTGCCGCGGCAGCGACCGGCGAGTGCCAGAAACGACTTGCATTAATAGAAAAAAGAGATTGTTTTTAGTAGGTTACCCGAAACTGAATTATTTAGATTAGGTTAATTACTTATTTTAAAAAAATGGTTAGGTTAGGTTATGTTAAAACTGTGACCTACTACCTACTGTGCCAGGAACGACTACATTATATAGAAAAAAAAGAGCACACATTGAGCGCCATTTATGATTTACCTCCTACCCACTTAGTAGTTCACATTTTTGTCATTGAAGTTTGACTGAATAGGAAAGGGTGAATTGAAAACTGACGATACTAAATAAGTATTTGGCTTATTTGATTTTGCATAAAAACTGTTATTCCAAATGAAATATTTGACTAAATAAAAAATGTTAGAAGTACTAGTTGCTAAACAAGTTATAGTTTAAACGTTCATTTGCCAAACATTAGGTTTGCGTTACAACTTTTTGTGAATAGATTTTTTGCTAAGTAATAATTTGGCAAATGAAATTATGCGAAAAAATTTTTGGGAAGTGAAAATTTGTCAAATTCCTTTCGGTCAAACAAGGGAGACCCGTTTCTTAAACATTTACATGGATTTTGCATTTAAAAGTATAGTAGTAGTATTTTGTTTTTTAGTTTTAGTTATATTGATTATCACGCGATAATCACCAACTTAGTGGAATAACTGCGAACACCGATTACTCTCGTTAGGGCAAAAGATTTTTGTCAGTTTGTTGTTATTTATTTATTTACTTGTGTAAGTACCTATTTTATTTATAATTTACTAGCTGCACCTGCACCCTGGTTTCACCCGCGTAGAAGTGGGGTAGCCTGTGTTAATCCAGGGTATAAGCTACCTACATACAAAATTTCATCCAAATCGGTCCAGCCGTTTGAGCGTGAAGAAGTACTTAACATCACGCTAGGACCCTTAGGAGCTGAGAAAAAAGAAAAAAAAGTCTGAAAGAAGGGTAAACGAAAACGAAGTAGTAGCGCGAGCAGGTGGGTCGGGGGTACAAGAAATTTCACGCGGACGAAGTCGCGGGCAGAAGCTAGTGTTTATTTATTTATTGGACAACCAACAAAGCATACACTAAAAAAAAATACATGTTAAAATAGCCATGTTATTATCACATATCATAGTGTAGCCTTAATTAAAGGCTGCCACGGCAAGCATAACATATAGGAGTAAAAAAAAAGCACTTACAAAAAATATTCTACTTATCTAGATGATCTATATATCTTAAAGACAACAGAAACTACAATATTAATTTTAGTTTTTCACCTTAATAATAATAAATAAAATATATAATTATTATATATAATTATTGTATAATATTATAATGTCCTATAGGTTGAACAATGGTATTAGAAAAAACACAGAAAAAGCTTTGGTTCAACTTTATTAATACACTTAAAACTAGTGGAACGAAATGTACAGAAGAATAAAAGCACGTGTGGGTATGTCTAATCTAATCTCATGAGTGGCTCCGCAGCTCTAAGGAATGATTTCTCGAACTCCATTTCGGAGAAGCGGTCCACAGAGGCTCTGGAACAAAATAAAGATGTTTAGTTTATGTGTGTACAACAATACAACGCTACAGCTTCGTTTGGCGCGTTACCAAAATCAGAAACAAAATCCGCCATCTTGTTTTGTCTATACAACATAACAAATGTTTGCCCTGTCAATGTCATTCAGGCGCC
This sequence comes from Cosmia pyralina, assembly GCA_946251885.1. NCBI lineage: Eukaryota > Metazoa > Arthropoda > Insecta > Lepidoptera > Noctuidae > Cosmia > Cosmia pyralina. The sequence continues at coordinate 1,481,752 of OX276342.1, forward strand.
AAAAGATGCTTGTAGCAATCTAGAACATTATCAGCTTATAATGTTCCCACTGCTGGGACACAGGCCTGCTCTCTTCGAGGGACGGGGCCGTAATCCACCACGCGGGCCCAGTGCGGGTTGGTAGATGTCACATGTCTTCATATTTTTGGTTCTAGGACATGTCGGTTTCCTCACGATGTTTTCCTTCACCGTTTTGGAGTAAGTAATGCGCGCCAGCCTGGATTCTACAGTCCATCACATACCAGTGATGACCTCTGGCACTGAAACGTGCTCGCAAACAACGCAATGGGCCTCATTCATAATCAGCCTCCACTGCTGGGACATAGGTCTCCTCTCCGTGAGAGGGAGTGGGCTGTAATCCACCACGCGGGCCCAGTGCGGGTTGGCAGATGTCACAAGTCTTCGAATTTTTGGTGGTTTCCTCACGTTGTTTTCCTTCACCGTTTTGAGAACAGTGGTGATGAAATTAGTTACACAAAGTAAAGTGCCTGCCTGGGTTCGAACTCACGACCTACAACTCGTAAGTCGGGGCCGTTACCACTCGGCCACCACTGCTCACTGCTCTATCTAGAAGATGTCTATATTATTGTGTTGGACCACAATTGGCCGGTATTATTATTATTATTGTATTCATTACCTAGCAGCCTCCACGATCCTCTTCCTCTCGTCCGCCGGCAACGCGATGACCTCGAGCACGGCGCGCGCGTACTCGTCCGCCTCGGCCGCCAGGAAGCCGTTGCGCGCGCCCTGCGCCGTGTGCACGATGTCGGCCAGCGGGCCGCCCGAGCGGTGCGCGATCGTGATGAGCCCGGCCGCCATGCACTCCACTACACCTGCACAAGGCGAATTTGAGATAAATATTTCAAAAGTACAGTTCTGCAATAACAGATTTTTTTTTTCTAGCCAGTTAGGAGATTCTGTAGAAAAAAAGAGAACCACAAGCTTACTTTTGAAAAAAATTAAAGTAACATTATTTAAGGATCGTCGTAGCAGGTGGCGTTCTGTAGTTTCTGCCTGTCTTACACATGGGAAGAAGGCTGGTTGTAAGCATGTAAGTTACATGATCTGCTTCAAGGAAAGTTGTTAGGAAAATATAATTATTATTTTGATTTCAATAAATACGGGACTTTTCGCTCACTAAAAAAGGCATACCTTTAAGCTTAAAGCCGATACCTTTGCCGATGCCTGTTTTAGTAAAAAGGCATCGGCAAAGGTATCGGCTAGGCCTGTCACCTTGCAGCAGTGATGTCACAAATTGTTTCTGTGTTAATGTTTGTGTAAGTATATTGTTACTAACACTATCGGTCCTATTAAAAAACGAGGTTTTTCTTCTGTCATGGTTTAAACCACCGAGACAGTTTTTGTAATAAGAACCTAGCTGTGATAGAAATACAGCTCTTTATATAAAACGTTCGGTACTAAGTTCTCAGTTTTGTAAAACTGACAACTTTATGTGTCGGAATAAAGTTCGAAATTGAAAAAAGGGTCCATGGTTTAAACCTGGGTTTGAAGATGAACTTTGTTTTGTAATACGAGGTATGAGTTCTTTACTTGAAATAAATGATTAAATTAAAATAAAACTAGACACTTCCCACCAAAATCTTATTTAAAAACAACTAAATTTCAATACTAACTGATGCCGAAGTGCTCGTTCCACATGGCATGTATGGCCAGGCTGCTGGTCTGGTACATCTGCAGCAGGCGAGCGTACGGCGCGTTCACCACGAACTGGACGCTGTCTTCCAGAGACAGGTGCTTGGCCAAGTCCTTCAGGTTTTGCACCCGTTCCTCGTCTTCGGCGTTGCGGCAGGACCCTACTAGGACCAGTTTGATCTGGAAATGAAAACATACATGAATTAGACAATTTAACGCTACTGAAGCCACCAGGTAGTAACATTGCATTTACTACCACATTTATAGCTGTTAAGGAGTTATTTACGTAATTTTGAATAAAAAAATTTGGCTTCTTCCCACTGATTGGCTCAAGAACGGCCGAACAGTGAAGTACAACCCGCACTGGGCCCGCGTGGTTTACTACGGTCCGCTCCCTCTCAGGAGACCTAAGCCCCAGCAATGGTAATATTTAAGCTGATTATGCTACTAGGTTAAAATAGGGTGCTAATAGGTCTCAAGCGTACAAACCGAGTTAAAAAACCAGTCTGCGCTCCGTAACTAAAGTAGCAGATGTTGGAGAAAAAACAGCCAGGCTGAAGTGGGACTGGGCCGGACACCCGGAGATGGCAAAGATCGTCACTCACTGGACGCCTGAGGGAGGATATCGCCGTCGAGGCAGGCTACGGCGAAGGTGATGTGAATAAGGATGCAGTGCCAACATGCCCAGAGATAGCACAAGGCAGGGAGGTTTGGTAGGAAAAAGGAGAGGCCTTTGCCCAGCAGTGGGACACAATAAAGGAAAGCAAAAAAAAATCTTCTCAACGCAACCCAATTTTATATCGCAGTTAAGTTTCATGCTGTCACAGAAATGCTATTAAGAGCGTTGATCGCGCGCGGGCTGGCAACGTCGCAATTCTAGAGGTTTTTCGTGAATATTTCATTAAATTTAAATTCAAAAGACAATTTGCTCTGACAAATTTTTAGATCGTTGGTATTTAAGTTGGGTATTTTCTCTTAAAAAATATTATACTGTCAATTATTTTATTTTTTGTAAGAGTAATTATCAAAATAACTGTCAAACAATAGCATACATACTTATAAATACCAACGATCTAAGAATTTGTCAGAGAAAATTGTCCTTTGAATTTATAATAATCACAAAAACCTCTAGAAATGCAACGTCACCAGCCCGCGCGCAATCAACGCTCTTAAGAACATCTTAATAGCATTTGAGAATGTAATGAGCAAGACATACTATGCTGACAGCAATATACATTGGGTTAAGAAAGGAGGGTGAGTTTGTTCTCCTGTGTGCGTACGAGCTTCATTATCTGTTGCAGCTTTCTGTGATGTGTGGATAAAGATTTGCACTTCAGCTTACGTGAGCTCAGCAATACCAATATCGGGTGCTCCATTAACGGGCACTGCTTCAATAACATCAGCTACGCGGATGATATGGTATTGCTGAGCCCATCGATCAGTGCACTTAGGAGGCTTCTTCGCATCTGTGAGGACTATGCGGTGGCTCACGGCCTCAGGTACAATGCGACCAAGAGCGAGTTACTGGTTTTCAAAGCGGGTAACAAATATTATGATATTGTCCCACCAGTCACCTTGGGGGGCACTCAGCTTTCCAGGGTCACGAAGTTCAAGTACCTGGGGCATTGGGTCACCGATAGTCTGTCCGACGATGTGGACATAGAGAGGGAACGCAGAGCATTGGCAGTTCGATGTAACATGCTGGCTCGTAGGTTTGCACGTTGTACTAGGGAGGTGAAAATTACACTCTTTAGAGCGTATTGCCAATCTATGTACACGTGTGCCCTATGGGTCAGCTATACAAAAAGCTCGTACAATGCTCTGCGAGTCCAGTACAATAACGCCTTTAGAGTTATGTTGGGGCTGCCGCGCTTTTGCAGTGCATCGGGGATGTTCGCGGAAAATGGCGTGCCAGATTTTTACGCACTGATGCGGACTCGGATAGCATCCCTGATGCGGCGAGTGCGCGACAGCTCCAACAGCTTGGTGGCTACACTAGCCGACAGGACAGACAGTCCATTGATGTGGCAATGGATGACCACTCATCGTGCGTCATTCCAATATTTTAAGTAAATTGTTTTAGTGTATTTTTAGTGTAGTTATGTGTGTTCATGTATTTATGTATGTTTTTTGTGTATAAAATTGTATTGGGTGTTGTTTATGGACTTATGGTCTGAAATAAATGTATTATTATTATTATTATTATTACACAAATTATATTTACATCTACAGGGTGTAAGTGTAAACAGTGGCAATCTTTTAAGGGGTCATTGTACACATCATTATGAACAACTTTTACTATGGGCCAAACCTGAAATCACGAAAAAAAAAATCTGTTGTTTAGTACATTTATGGTCACATAATTCGTCAAAATGTAGGGAACAGCCGATTTTTTTTTCGCGATTACAGGTTTGGTCCCATAGTAAAAGTTGTTCATAATGATGAGTACAATGACCAAAAGATTGCCACTGTTTAGACTTACACCCTGTATACTCCATTTACAATAAGATTAGACATTTAAGGACGCTGTTACAAATGGGTAGTCAAATCATTACTTTTTTACACAAAAGTTTATTAAATAAAATGCTTTACATTCCTAAAATGTTTTTTGGCCAAATAGTTGATAGATGTGCATGGTACGATTCTGAACTATAAATATAATTTTAAATAGGTAGATTTTCTCAATAAATGTACAGAAGTAAAAATTTTCACTCTGGTACATTTATTGAGATACTGTACATAATTATCTAAATTTATATTTATAGTTTACAGTCGTACCATGCACATCTATCAACAGTTTGGCCAAAAAACATTTTAAGAATGCAAAGCATTTTATTTAATAAATATACTTTAGTGTAAAAAAGTATTGATTTGACTACCCATTTGTAACAGCGTCCTTAAACAAACCTTTTTTACAGTCCGTTCAACCGATTTTGACTTCTATTGCGTTGGTGGCATGACAAATAGCAGCTGCAGTAAACAGTTGGTATTGTAACCACTTTTTTGCCTTTAATACCATCCTTAAGCCTTGTTGAAGACCACAGAGCCATCTACTGGCAACAAGTAACAGCAACCGACACGGGACGAAGGCGGCGCGCGGGGAAGCAAGCACGTCAGCGCGACGCTAGCGACGCCCTGCGGATTTTCACTGTCATAGTGACACGCCATCATCGATCGCACGCAAATTGTTACCTGTACCTAGTTTATTGTAAAAATACTGCAACTGTAAAAAAAACGATATTACACGTTATCACGAGGAGCCTGGTGTCTAATTTCATCCAACGACGCTGACACGACGACGACCTGACGCAGAAACCCCCAACATATTTGGACCTTCGAGCCAAACGTTCATCCGAAGCAGCAAGCACCATCTTCAGCAACGGTCAGGTCAATCCACCCAATTTCCTTCCAAAGTCCTGTGCTCAGTTTGTGCTAATATCGTTATTTTTCGCAAAAATTCCAGTGTTAAACTACGGTGCAAAATTGTGCGTCTACCTACATCGCTCGGGCGCGCGCCGGTCTACTGTAAGTACTTGATCTTTCTCTCTTGCAAGTCACCAAAATGCTTGGCCATAAGAGGCATTCAATTGTAGAAATAGAAAATAGTGCAGATATCATTCGCGATTTAGTTAAGAAAAGAGGTAACGTTAAACGAAAATTAACTTTGTTTTCTAAATATGCGCAGTCATTAGATGTTTCGCAAATAACGGACGCTCAGAAAGCTGAGTTAGAGGAGCGTTTTCAAGCCTTTAAAATATTAATTGATCAATTTTCTACTATACAAGATGAATTAGATTCCATTGTGTCAGATAGTCAGTTGGATGGGGAACTACTAGAGAGAGAAACGTTTCAAAATCAGTATTATGCTATTGTGGGCAAGGCTAAATGTATTTTGAAAGATACTTCCACTCAAAATGTCGGCGGTCAAAGTCGCACTCTTAATTGCATGAAATTGCCTACAATATCATTGCCGAAATTCGACGGTTCATACGATCAATGGCTCGAGTTTCGCGATACTTACTTATCAATGATACACAATAGTGATAATCTAGATAATGTTCAGAAGTTCCACTACTTACGATCGGTTCTTACAGGTGATGCACTACAAGTAGTTAAGGCATTGGAGTTTTCTTCCGACAACTATTTAGTTGCTTGGAGTCTCTTAGAGAATAGATATAACAATGATAATTTGCTAGTTAGTAATCATGTCAAAGCGTTATTCTATGCTCAATCGATGAATAAAGAATCAGCTTCTCAAATTCGTAAATTAATAGATACAGTTTTAAGAAACATTCGGGCGCTGAAAACGTTAGACGAGCCTACAGATACGTGGGATACTTTAATTATCCACATAATAAGTTCCAAGCTGGATTCTACGACCGATCGCGAGTGGGAAAGTTACAAAAGTACCCTCCCGAAAGTAGGAAAATTAAAGCTGTCTGAATTAATGAAATTCCTCAAGGATCGTGCTGATTTTTTAGAATCGATTGGGCCTCAAAGCAAACAATCAGTAGACGCTCACACAAAGAAACAGTCGGTCACTAAATCACACAGTCATGTTAATACACGCAAAGATAACAATAACAAAAAACCATCTAATTCACCACGTTACAAATGCGCTAAGTGCGGTTCCAATCACCCGGTTTACTCGTGTGAAGATTTCCTTAATTTATCTCTTAAAGATAAATTAAATTTCATTGAGGAGAAAAAGTTATGTCGTAATTGTTTACGATCAGATCACGCAGTAAACGAGTGTTGGTATGGGCCGTGCAGACATTGTAACAAAAAACACAACACGTTAATTCACACAGATGCCGTGGTAGACACTCGCACATCATCAGCTGTTGCTCAAATCACGCAAATAGTGCCGCAGTCTGAATCAAATGATACGAGTACTTCACACATACAGATGCCGCTCACTACTTCTCACAAATCTCACACAATTTACAAGGAAGATAATAATACCAAAGCGCAATGTTTTCTTAATCCGGTATTATTATCGACCGCATTAGTGGAAATAGCGGACAAACATCATAACTATCACACAACGCGAGCTCTCCTCGATAACGGGAGCCAACATTGCTTCATATCTGAATCGCTTTGTAAAAAACTTAATCTTCCATTGATACAGTCCACTGTTCAAGTTATAGGTATAGGTAATACTATATCTCAATCCACGCAATCATGTCGTATTCAGTTGCGATCCAAAACGAACACGTATAGCACGCATTTTAGTTGTTTAGTTTTGCCTCGTATTACGGCACAGTTACCATCACTAGGAGGTAATTACCACTTAGAAATACCAGGCAATGTTCAACTTGCCGATCCCGAATTCTATCTGTCTGGTGAAATTAATTTATTGTTGGGGGCAGATAAGTTCTGGGACCTACTTAGTGAAGGTCTGATACGGTTGCCGAATGGTCCATATTTACAAAACACACAACTTGGTTGGGTCATATCGGGAACTGTTTATAATAAAAAGGATTCACGCGTTAACCTAACTCAATGTAATTTCACGCAAACATTAGAATCAGAACTCAAAAGATTTTGGGAACTGGAAGAAATATCTTCAACGCATAACAATCTCACTAAAGCTGAAAGTGCATGCGAAGATTTATTCAAAGATACAACGTTACGCGACGTTAAAGGTCGTTTTTCTGTGCGCATTCCACTCAGTCAATCAGCTGATGTTTTACATGACACATTTTCTATGGCAAAAAACAGGTTTCTTGCACTCGAACGCAAACTAATTAGAAGCGCACCTAGCTACAGAAAAATGTATACCGATTTTATGAAGGAATATTTAGATCTGGGTCACATGAGTCGCATATCAGAATACTCTTCACCTTGTTATTTTTTACCACATCATGGTGTTTACAGGGGACATAGTTCAACAACCAAACTTAGAGTTGTCTTTGATGCAAGTGCGAAGTCCACTTCGGGCAAATCATTAAACGACATACAACACATTGGGCCTACGTTACAAAATGATTTATTTTCAATTTTGCTCCGTTTTAGACAATTTAAATATGTAGCATGCTCTGACGATGAGAAAATGTATCGGCAAATATTAATACAGCCTGATCAGAGAAATCTGCAACTAATACTTTGGAGGGAAGATCCATCTGAGCCGCTCGGTGTATTTCAACTTAACACCGTCACATACGGGACGGCGTCCGCGCCGTATCTCAGTATTAGATGTTTGAAACAACTCGCGTTAGAATGCAAAGATGACGTCATCGCACAAGTAATTAATGACGACATTTACGTTGATGATTTAATAACGGGACATCAAGATCAACAAAGGTTATTAGAAATATGCAAAGATGTATCTGAAGTATTAGAATCAGGTTGTTTCCCCCTTAGAAAATGGATATTTAACTCATCAATTTCACAAACCGAGTTACCGTCTATTTCTAAGGAATTCTCACTAGGAGAAAATTGTCATACCAAAACGCTAGGTATGGGATGGTTTTATTCATCAGATGAATTGTATTTTAGCACAAAATGTGATCATGACGTAACTCACGCTACTAAACGCAATATTCTTTCAGTCATCGCGCAGATATATGATCCTTTAGGTTTACTTACACCAAACATCATTATAGCTAAAATTCTATTACAAAGGATGTGGCTATGTAAGATAGGGTGGGATGACGCAGTTCCTAACCATATACTAGTAGAATGGCAAAAATTCATTCATAAATTGCCTAATTTACAAGACATACGCATTCCACGTTATGTCATTGGAGAAAATACAAACATTATTGATTTACATATATTTTGTGACGCTTCGCAAGACGCATACGGCGCCTGCGCATATATACGCAGCTATACAGATGCACAGCTATCAGTTACGTTGTTATGTGCGAAAAGTAAGGTCGCTCCCGTTAAACCAGTAAGCGTGCCGCGCTTAGAACTGTGTGGCGCGCTAGTGGCTGCAAAGTTGTTTACGAAAATTAGTAACTCATTAAGACTAACTTTTAATAACGTATACTTTTGGTCAGACTCAACAATAGTTTTAGGATGGCTCAAAATGTCACCTAATTTATTAAAAACATTTGTGCAGAACCGCGTTGTACAAATTAATGAACTCACGGGCGATAAACCGTGGCTTCATGTAGCTGGTAAACAAAATCCAGCTGATTTGTTATCACGCGGTGTGCAGCTAGATATACTTAAAACTTGTGAATTGTGGTGGCGTGGACCGTCATTTCTACAAGTTCCTAACACACAATGGGAACATGATATTAATTCATGTAGTAATGTTAATCACGATGAATTACCCGAACTAAAATCACTTAAAACTTCATTGCTCGTTCAAGTAAATTCAGATTCTTTTCTATTTGATAGGTATTCATGTTTTAATCGTTTACGACGCGTAGTGGCGTACATTATGCGTTTCATAAACAATAGCCGCACAAAATTAAAAACAGAACGGCTCACAGGTTGTCTGACGGTGGAAGAATTAGATATTTCTGTTAGAACTTTAACTCGAATAGCACAACAACAATCTTTCTTAGATGTTTATAAAACATTAAAACAAAATCGTCAATTAAAACTACCTCGCAGTATTTCTAGTTTAAATGTTTTCTTAGATGAACACGATCTAATTAGAGTAGGAGGCAGATTATCATATTCAGACTCGTTCTCATATGACAAAAAACATCCTTTGTTGTTGTGTGGTAAACACACGTTGACTCGCCTTATATTTGAACATCAACATAAGTCACTATTACACGCAGGGGCTCAGTTATTACTGGCCACAGTTCGTGATACGTGGTGGCCTATTAGAGGGCGTAACTTAGCTAAACAAGTGGTGCACACCTGTATGAGATGCAAGCGTATGCGACCTAAACCGTTAAACATACAAATGGGGAACTTACCTACCGAACGATTGGAGCCGGGGTATCCATTCATACGTTGTGGCGTGGATTACGATGGGCCATTGTTCATGCTGAACCGTACCGGAAGGGGGGCAAAGTTAACGAAATGTTATATCTGTCTCTTTGTGTGTTTTACTACGCGCGCAATACATTTAGAACTGGTCACAAACCTTACTACTAAGGCATATCTGCTGGCGTTGAAGCGTTTCATCTCTCGACGTGGCAAACCATTGCAGATTTATTCTGACAATGGCACGACTTTTGTAGGAGCTTTAAAGGAATTTTCAAAATTTTTAGATTCTTCAAAATCAGATATTATAAATTTCACATCTAATAACTCCATTGAATTCACATTTATTCCGCCGTACTCGCCTCATTTTGGTGGTTTGTGGGAGGCAGGGGTCAAGTCCTGTAAATTTCATTTATGCCGCATTATTGGCAATGCACATTTCACATACGAGGAGTTGACTACAGTATTGGCACAAATTGAAGCTGTCCTCAACTCCCGTCCTATGCACCTAATGTCCACAGACCCGAACGACCTGATTCCCTTATGTCCTGCTCACTTCCTGATTGGCCGACCGCTCACCGCACCCGCCAGTCGGGACCTCACAGCGACGGCTACGCAGCGTCTGCCACGATACGATCGCGTGGAACAAATGAGGCAGAGCTTCTGGCAACGTTGGTCAACTGAGTACATATCCGAGCTCCAGAAGAGAACGAAGTGGCAACTCAACCAGGACACGCTTACCCCTGACACCCTCGTTCTAATCAAAGAAGACCACTTACCACCTTTGAGTTGGCGCCTCGGACGAGTGCTGCAGACGTTCACCGGCAAAGATGGCATTTCACGCGTGGCAACCATCAAAACTGCGACGGGCGTCATCCGGCGATCGTACCCGAAAATTTGCCCGCTCCTGCATCCGGATGACGATCGAACCATCTCAGCTTCATTGGAACCTGGTGCTTCCAAGGCCGGGGGCATGTTGAAGACCACAGAGCCATCTACTGGCAACAAGTAACAGCAACCGACACGGGACGAAGGCGGCGCGCGGGGAAGCAAGCACGTCAGCGCGACGCTAGCGACGCCCTGCGGATTTTCACTGTCATAGTGACACGCCATCATCGATCGCACGCAAATTGTTACCTGTACCTAGTTTATTGTAAAAATACTGCAACTGTAAAAAAAACGATATTACACGTTATCACGAGGAGCCTGGTGTCTAATTTCATCCAACGACGCTGACACGACGACGACCTGACGCAGAAACCCCCAACAAGCCTACGGAATAGCAGTCAAAATCGGTTGAACGGACTGTAAAAAAGGTTTGTTTAAATGTTTCTTATTGTAAATGGAGTATAGACATTTTTAATTGTTCCTCATCATTACCTTGTTCCACAGCATCTCATTCTTAACCAGCAAGTTCCGGAGCTCGTACATGGCTTGCAGCATGAGAGGGTGGTCCTTCTCCGGCCGGAACTGAGCCACCGACAGGATGCGGATAGGGTCCGAGTCTTTCACTAGAGAGCGGAGTTGCTTTAGTTCTGATACCTGAAATAAATATAATAAATAAATAATACTGCTTCGTTGGTGTTTTAGTCGCAAGAGGATAATCTTATCAGGTTTACTATTAAGAAATTGTCAGTAGTAGCCTGGTGTACATTTTTAGGGTCCCGTAGTCAACATGGAACCCTTATAGTTTCGCTATGGCCGTCCGTCTGTCCGTCCATACCTTAGCTCAGAGACTACTGCCTTAGTACTAGAAAGCTATAATTTGGCATGGATATACATGTAGGATTAAATTAAGATTAGGCTGTATGTCAACATTCCTGAACGTTAAAAATCATGTTTCTGAACGAATGGTTGGATGAACGATGGAACGAGTGAAAGGAAGTAAGAAAAAAGCAAGATGGCGAGTAGATACGATTGGAGTAAGGTGTGTTTTACGAAGTAATTATTAATAAACCATTGAAAAGACGTTTGAAGTTTTCCTGGAGATCTTCATACACTACATACATATTCATCACGTCGACAAAGTGGTAAAATAAAATCATGAAAAAAAATTTTTTTTTAGGTGAAAAAATTCACGTTAGTAGTTTATATAACCAAGTTAAAAGGAAAACTATCACAGCTAAGTAGGCTTTTCAAGTTTACGAGTAATAGTCAAATATTCATGAAACAACAAAAAGCCCTCTTCTTATTCCGCATTATTGTGCAACTACGGAACCCTATTACTGCGCGTGGCCCAACACGCACTTGGCCACTTTTTTTTTATTGTAGTGTTAACACTCGAACACAACAAAGAACCTATGCCACTTCAGTCAACCAGGGCTAATATTTACGTCAATAACCTATTAATAACAGACATTTGACATTAGCATATTACATCACAGATTCTATTACTAAATAAATTTCACATTTACTCATTAATGTTAATAACATACACACATCAAAAGTGTCTAGGGATCAAGCATTTTTATGCGGATTTCTTGAGATTGAGATGTGGCTTTGTAATAAATTTATGATTTTATAAATTTATATGGATCCTTTTTGGTGCATTTCATAATTTGAATCAGGAACTGTGAATCAAATTCGAGTAAAAGATGAAAATCAGCTGTCAATATTTTCCCTATAAAAACATACAACGCATTGAAGACATTATTAGTGCTACTGTTTCCCTACTACTGATTAAAACCAACGTTATTATGGAGCGGCGACGTCATTTAAGCAGGGAAGAAATGCTCAGAGCCGTGGGAATGATAGAAGCTGGTTCCCGGCAACGTACTGTGGCTTTAGCTCTGAATACAAGTCAGAGTGTTATCAGTCGACTTTGGACACGTTACCGAAGCACTGGTACCGTGGCTGAGCGCCATGGAGGACGGTATCGCTGCACCACACGGAGACAAGACCGATACATTCAAATCTTAACTCGAAGAGCTCCAACTATAACCGCCATGATGTTAGCCGTGAGGCTTCATCACTCTTCAGGGAACTTAATTAGCGACCAAACAGTCAGAAACCGCTTGCATGAAGTGAACCTTCATTCCCGAAGACCGCTACGGGTACCACCTATAGCAATGCACAATCGTAGGATTCGATATCAATGGGCTCTTGAACACAGAAATTGGGCAGAAGAACAATGGCGTTTCGTGTGCTTTTCTGATGAGTCTCGTTTTGGTATGAGACCGGATACAAGACGTATACGACACTGGAGAACCCCTGGACGCCAACAGCGATTAAAATCCTGCCAGGAAGTCCATCCTTATAGTGGTGGAACCATCATGGTATGGGCGGGTATTTGGATCGGCGGAAGAACTGAGTTGATTTGGATCAGAGGCAACCTCAACGCTCAAATTTATGCTGAGACGATTGTATCAGACGTCATCGTTCCTCTACAAGTGCAAATCGGTCCCTTATTTCAGTTAATGCATGATAATGCACGACCGCACACCGCAAGAGTTGTAAGACAGACTCTCGCCGCAGCTAACATCAATGTCCTGCCCTGGCCTGCTCAGTCGCCAGACTTGAACCCGATTGAGCATGCATGGGATATGCTACAGAGAAGAGCTCTGCCGAATATGGAGGGTATCCAGTCGCAAGAAGACCTTTTTTTGTTGTTGCAACGAACATGGGCGGCCATTCCACAGCGTGATTTGGATGAACTCATTTTGAGTATGCCAAACCGATGTTCTTGTGTTGTTAGTGTTCGCGGTAGAAACACGGATTATTAATTGTTTAAGTTACCCAATAAAATTTTAAAGAAAACTGTTATTTCAGTCTTTTTTTCGAACTTTAATGTTAGTGGTTCAAATGTCAAAAATCCCTTTATTAGGAAAATGGCAAATTTCTTTATTAATGCAAAGGTGACTTGGTTTATCGTTACTGTGACAAACGAAAACACTTTATTTGATGAATCCTTAAAGAAAATTTTAATTAATATCAATCAGGAGAAAAGTTATTGCAAAAATATATGTTGATCCCTAGACACTTTTGATGTGTGTATTTAAAAATTGTTAAATACTTAATTGTTAATTTTTTCCTAATTTTATTTTTATTATAAGAATTGATTTTATACTTCTTGCTGAATGCAAAGAAAGATATGAATAAATTAACAATAATAAAAATCAGTATAAATTACTTAATAAGTTATTTATACCATCATTCTCCTGCCCTTATCCCAATTTATTTGGGGTCGACGCAGCATGTCCTTTCTTCCATACTTCTCTATTAGTCGTCATCTCGGTAGTCACCCCCTTTCTAGCCATGTCATCTTTCACACAATCCATCCATCGTTTCTTTGGTCTTCCCCTACTATTATAGCCATCGACATTCATACTCAAAACTTTCCTCACGACATAATAAGTTCATGAGCTAAAACTAGGATTAAAATTGTAGACAAATATTAAATTACAACCGTAAAAGTAAATTTAAGGACGCTGTTACAAATCATTACTTTTTATACAAAAGTATGTTTATAAAATAAAATGCTTTGCATTCTTAAAATGTTTTTGGCCAAATTGTTGGTAGATGTGCATGGCACGATTCTGAACTATAAATATGATTTAAAATAGTTTCTCAATAAATGTACCGAAGTAAAAATTTTCACACCGGTACATTTATTGAGAAACTGTACATATCTAAAATTATATTTATAGTTCACAATCGTACCATGCACATCTATCAACAATTCGGGCAAATAATATTTTAAGAATGCAAAGAATTTTATTTAATAAACATACTTTCGTGTAAAAAAGTATTGATTTGACTACCCATTTGTAACAGCGTCCTTAATAACAACAATAAAAATAATCTTAAGATTACATGTCATGATTAGATCTGCTGTCCCCTTACTATATGAGACACATAACTTGGAAAATGTGGTACATCTCTGTTTTGGGGAATAGTAGGTACCTATGCGTAATTTTCAGTTCCTAGGGTGGGTTGCACCAAGGGCTAGCCTCGCCAGCGAGTATCTGCGAGTAACCGTTAGTCGCCGAACAAACGAGTTGGCGAGCAGCGAGCCGCGTGTGCGCGGTGGCGAAGCAGTAACAGTTACCTCGCATGGCGGGTACACCCTGAAGGTGCTGAGCGGCATCTGCCACAGCTCGTTGATGTGATCCTCAGTCCACGTGCCGTTCGCCATCACCACGTCAGCGCAGCGACCGACCACGCCGTACATCTAAGGATAGAATCACAAATTATTTATGAACTATAAGTATTGTTATGTGGTGTTTTATTGAATTTTAGGTGGTTTATCTGTCTTTAGATTTGTCAAGTGATTTTCTCGAGCGAAAATATCCTAGCGAGACTCGGCGAGTATCGCCAAGCGATATAGAACTTATTTACTACACAAAAAGGTACAGCCTAAGCTGAGCTTTGTATTTGTGTGAGTGCACATAGATAGTGTAGGTGTAACGTCGGCCTAGAGCGCGACGCGTCCTTTGTTTGGTTTAAAACCAGTTTATACTGCTTTTTGGCAATCGGCCTGAGGCGCGGTGCGTCCCTCGCGCGACACAACTCCCCTTCTTTTGGTGATCACTCACACAAACGCAAAGCTCAGCTTAGGCCTCGCGGACGTAGGTACTTTGTTATTGTTGAATCGCATGTCGATACTCGCAAAGACATCCTCGCCTCTAGACGGTCGAGCAACTCTCCTCGGGTTAGGCTCTAGGGGGTGTCATCATCATAGCAAACAGCAGTCCACTGCTGAATATAGGCCTATCCAACTGCACGCCATTCAGCTCGATTCTCAGCAACTCTCCTCCAGCTGCTAGCAGCCACCCTGCGAAGAGCGTCGCTCCACCTAGCCTTTTTTTTTTTTGTCGTGGAGAATTGCTCATGCATTCTGCACTACCGCGGGAAGATAGTACAGTTATGTGGGGCACGGTGTCCTCCTCTCTGCCGCTTCCACCTAGCCTGAGGGCTTAGTAAGGAAGTGTAGCTGACTTTAATCTACATTAGATTTCTCATCTATAATCTATAGATTACGAGACTTTTCGTGTCGGTCTGTGTGGCCGCGTTGTTCTTCAAAACTACGCAACGCATTTTGATGCAGTGTTCACTATCATTTAGAGAATTTATTTTAGAAGGTTTATATTAATATTTAACTTATATATAATATGGAAACCTTCATGTATTGTCAAGTTATAAAAACCGTGCGAAACAGAGCCGGGTCGCTAGTAAATAATATTTCAATTATAAAACTCACCCATCCAAATATGTTGTAGTACAGCAACTTGAGCCACGTGAACAGCGGGTTGCGGGCGATCAGGCTCTGGTTGTTGTACGACACGATGCGGTGCTTGACGCGCCGCATCATGGCGCTCGTGATGGTCGGGTAGTGCACGTAGCAGCCGACCGGGCACTGCGCGAGGTACCGGAATATGGGGAACGTGAATGCGTAGCCTGTAGTGTCTATGTATATGTCTGGAAAGTGATCGAAGCATACGATTGAACACTTTAAACTAAAGTGAGTCAACTGAATTGTTAGCCGACGTTCGCACGGACGTAAAAATATCGCGGCGGGATTTTATCGCGCACTGGATTTTCAACTCTCGGTGTTGAGCCCAGCATTGAGAATCCAACATAACAACAACAGAGTGCATCCCAGCTCGTCGAAAAAACACACTGTTGGATTATCAACTCTTGGCGCTAAGCAGAATGTTGAAAATCCAGAGCGCGAAAAAAAATCGCCGCGATATTTTACGTCCGTGCGAACGTCGGCTTACGGTTGACCAAATGTAGGTATGTATCTGAATGTTTTTATTCACTCATTCATCAAGGTGAGTACGATAGCACGGGTAGATCGATCAGGTAAAGCTACGCTTGCCGCGGTCGGTCCGTGGATGGGTGACCATCTTTACATACCAAGACCCCTCTGTGCCTCGGAAAGCACGTTAAGCCGTTGGTCCCGGCTGTCGTACGTGGTATTCATGGATCTTTGACAGTTTGTTACGTTTGTTTGTACGTTTGTTAAGTCTGACAAACAGTCTTACCAACCAGTCGTATTACCCAGTAACTGGGGGTTGGAGGTCAGATAGGCAATCGCTCCAGGTAAAAGACTGGTATTCAGTTGTATCCGGTTAGACTGGAAGCCTACCCCAACAAAGTTGGGCAAAGGCTAGGCAGATGATAATTTGTCAAGATAATTTTCTCTATGATCAACATTTGCAGTGCACAAAAAGAATGAGAAACACATGCATTATGAGACAGAATTTTCATATGCGGTGTTTTTGCACTCTTCCTTCAAGAAGATACTGAGATGGTTAAATAATGAATCCTAAGGAAAGACAACAAAACATTAACTCACCAGGATTCAGCTTCATGAAAGCCTCAAGCCCCAACACCATGGATCCCAAACTCTGTAGCAGCAGCGTAAAGTAAGGATAGGACTGCGCCTCTATAACCCTCCTCATACTGAGCCGCACAAAGTTGATCTTAGTTCTGTCCACCTTCACGTTGAACTGGTTCTGAGCCCGGTCTATGATCGTCTGTGGTTCCGCTGTCTCTACCGTGTATATGTGGATATTTGAATCTGGGTACCTGGGGAACAGATGAGAGTTCATTTTGTGTGAAACAAGATTACAACATTGATTTGTAAAATATAGGGGGAAATGTATGACAAAAGATTTCAAGGATAAATAACATTGAAACCTATAATCTAAGATTGAAACCATTTTTTCGGAATTTGTTTTTTTTTTTTAGAGAAAGGAAGAACATGACTTTATTTGAATCAGGACCAAAATTAAAGTCCCCCCCAATTAGTAGTTGGGGGTCTTTTGAATAGAATATATTTATTTTACCTCATAAGATATACGGTAGGTACAGGCAGCATGTTAAACTATTTTTTTTTTATTCAATCTATATTTTTATTATTATTTTATTTTCGCCAGAGCTGAATCCCCCGTGTGTCGTACTTTGAAGATGCTCAACGCCCTTCTGACTGCCAACCCTGAATGTGATATGTTTGCGGATGAATGGAGTAAAGTTATGCGTATATGTCTGGTGTTCTGTCAGGGAAAGTATGCAAGGGAGTCTACTGTTCCATGTTAGATTTTAATTAAATTATATTTATACAACAAAATTATTTACTTATAAGTTTCTATGATAATTAATGTAATTGGTGTTGTACCGTTTTAATTAACTATAAATAAATAAATAAATGTTACAATTTTGAGGAAGAGGGCTCAGGGCACAGATGCTTAGAGGAAGAAGGTAAGACAAGGGGTTGGGGTTCCAGTCAAGTTTAGGTGTTAATAAATTACCTAATTAATCCAAAATCATGGAATGGAGAAGACCTGTGTAACATGGTGAATGTTTAAATACAATTATTGTAAAGAATAATTTAAATAAGTGGCTGACCTCAGACAAAATGAAACTAGATAGTTTAGTGCATTATATTTGTTGACAATTATTAATTTATTTAATTTAACCCTTCGAGTCCCGAGGTCGCGATATCAGGGGAAATACAATAGATAATCAATAGGGACGATGAATTGATGACTAAAAATTTTTTTGCCTGTCATTTAAATTATTATAAAATATCGAACACATATTTTTTCTTTTTTTACATAAGTAATCAAAAAATAACAGCGATAGATTGAGTTACAATATGGCATGACGTCACGCCTAGCCTAGTTTTATGTAGAAGTGACGTAGCGAGCCCCCACTCCCCAACATTAATGCATGTTATTTAAGTAATTTTTTATTAATATGATAAAGCAAAAAATATGTGTCTAATATGTTTTTATTATCTGACTGACGAACTAAATAAAATTTCATTTGCAATATAATGAAATGTAGCCACATTGAGAGCCTAACAATTTGTGCCATATTAAGAAAAGTACGGAAGTGATTGCAGTTCTGTGTGGCTATGATTTACAGACAGTGTTAATTGCCTCAGCAACAATATTTTGGCATCATGCATATTTCGATAAAACAACAAACCTGGCCAGTACTGCCTTGACAGCCACCCATAGCACCCTCTCTCCACCCCCGCCAGCATTGCAGTACGGATGGAAGAAAGCCACATTAGCTCCGTCTCTCTTACGTCTGGTCAACTTGCGCTCCTTTATCCTCATGTACCATGACGCAAAGATAAATGCGAACGGTATCAGCACAAACGTTATGAATAGGAGGAATCCTATGAATGTCAAGGGTAGAATCACCAGTAAGCTAGAAAACCATAATTATGATAATATTATTATGTAGTCACTAAAGTGTAGGTATTGATTTTATGTTTTAGTGTGTAATTTCAGTCGAATAGGTCAATGATAAGTTTCTTAAATATAATATTCTGAGTAGGAAAACACACAGGAAAATCCAATGCGGTGCTATCAGTGTGATTATAATTATAACATACTTTAAATATTATAAATATTATTTAATCACAAAAAATCTTATCATTTCAATCTTTGCAGGTAGTGGAATCTCATACTTAATATTAAAACTACGTTTTAATGATAAATATCTGTCAAACCTTATCATAAAATGTTACAAACAAGCCAAATAGCATGAACTATATAATAAATTCTTTTAAAAAATACGTACATGAACCATTGCAGAAACATTGTTAAAACAGATGTTTTAGCGACCTACACACAGTAGGGTCACGGCATTAAGAGATATTAATTGACTTCGTGTTAAGCAGACACATCTGGATGTTTCACGGTGATATTAATAAATATCGGAACAATAGAAATTGAACATAACCTCGCAACGTAAACATATTCCCGTTGGCAGGTAAACCATAGATTATTGACAGAACATGTATAGAGTATACAATGTCACGCGATGAAAGTTCGACTATTCAAAAAAACTTAGAAAGAATAACCGGCCAAGTGCATGTCGGACCACGCACAATGAAGGGTTCCGTAGTTGAAAAGAATTTATCCCGCATTGTCCTACTTAATCCCAAAAAAAAAATTAAGTATGTTTTAAAATTACAAATTAACAATTTTCAGACTTTTTCCTTACTTCTACCACAGTATACATCATATTACAGTCGTCCGACGAAGCCGTCTAGACAGGGCAATCGTGCGGGGTGTGAGGGGCGAGACGCGGGAGGCGCGAGACCGAGCTGCATACTTCCACCGTGTTAGTAGCTCGGTACCTACATAATTTTCAGGGCTATCGTGTTGATTTTATTATTATTATTTAATTTATGTAGACGGAAAAATACAGAGATACGACATAGTTACATTTGAGGGTAGCATGACACTTGCGCGAAAGATACTTGCGCGAATCCGCTTGCGCGAAAGACACTTGCGCGAATCGATTTGCGCGTCAGGACAGTTGCGCGAAAAATTTGCGGAAATGAGATTTCTTCATAACATCACGCCTGTATTCTTTCAAAGGGTTGGGCAGTGATGTACAGTACATTTTTTTTTCTTTTCTTATTTATGAGTACCTACAGAAAAATACATTTGAGTGCCTACTTATTAAGTTTTTTTTTCTAATTATCTTATTATTTTTTTTATTTTAGTTTATTTTTCTTTTTTTTCGACATGGGTGTCATTTTCATGGTATTTAGGTCGCTGAAAACGATAGTGGGGTCAAAATGAAAACCAAGATGGCGGCTGCGAAAGTTTTCAAATTTTTCGTCATGGGTGTCATTTTCATGGTTTTTGAGGTCGCTGAAAATGATAGTGGGGTCAAAATGAAAATCCAAGAGGGCGGCTGCGAAAATTTTCAAATTTTTCGTCATTTGTGTCATTTTCATGGTTCTTGAGGTCGCTGAAAACGATAATTAGGTCAAAATGAAAATCCAAGATGGCGGCTGCGAAAATTTTCAAATTTTTCGACATGGGTGTCAGTTTCATGGTATTTGCGGTGGCTGAAACGATACTGGGGTCAAAATGAAAATCCAAGATGGCGGCTGTGAAAATTTTCAATTTTTTTCTTCATGGGTGTCATTTTCATGGTTCTTGAGGTCGCTGAAAACGATAATGAGGTCAAAATGAAAATCCAAGATGGCGGCTGCGTGAGTTTTCAAATTTTTCGTCATGGGTGTCGTTTCTATTGCTTTTAAGGACGCTAAAGCCGATGAGCTCAAAATCAAAATGAATTTAAACAAATAAAATTGAATGTTTCGCAGTAGCATCTTGGATTTTGATTTTGACCCCGTTATCGTTATCAGCGACCTCAAAAGCCATGAAAATGACATCCATGTCGAAAGAAAATGAACTAAAGAGAAAAATAATAAAATAATTAGAAAAAAAACTTAAGAAATAAGCAGGACTCAAATGTCGTTTAAAATAATAATAATAATGTTGATGACGATGTTGATCTCAAATAAACAAATAAATTAATTAATATCGTTTACTTGGGACAACCCTTGCTGTTGCGACAATGTCTAGACGTAGTCGGCATTTACCACGAGATCAAAGGCGTCGTCCTACTGTATGTTTGTATACTGTGCTTCTACTGTGTACCCGCTTCACAAAGAGTACAGAGGGACGAAAAATATTTGCAGTCCGCCTCGGAAAGGTAGGTTTTCATTCATACAGAAATATAAGATATGTATGTTTGTCGACGTATGCAGAAAAGGGAGAATGCAGGACGCAAGCTCTAAAATGTCTGCAGCCCTTTTCGGACTGCTTAAATTTGCATTTGAGCATTCATACAAAAACAAGAGATACTTTGTCAACCCCTGCAGAAAGTTCAACAATTAGGAGAATGTAGGGTGCAGGAGCGAGCTCAATCGCCCCAGTCAATAACGAAGTTCCAGCAACACTCGCACGCAAGTTTTTTGTATTTTGTGTATGACATCTCGCAGTTGACCATTGGAGGTCGAGACTGCTTAACCGAACATTTCCTGTGGGTGCTTTAAAGCGAACTTAAAGCCTCCGGCCAGGTCTTACAAACTAAGATATAAGCGACGGAGCGTCGCTAGGGGATGAACAGCCAGACGGGGAAGGCTGGATCATGATGGGGGGGCGTAAAGCTACAGGCTCAGCTGTGTCCCCAGCAGGCACAGCTTCACCGGGTAGGGGGTAGGGGGGGGGGGTGTTTACGATTACGACCTCGGCGGTAAGGTCGGAATGTAGATCTAGGTGAATTGCGTTTGCAAACCGTACTGCTGGCCCTATTACTCTCCTGAAGGAGGGTTATGAGGTCATCAGGGTCGGAGAGACACGCACGTAAACACACTCGTATATATATATATAACAGAAAGAGAGAGAGAGAGTCGCATGGAGGGGGCATAACGCTTTTTCGTTACGTGATGATTTCTACTAGTCATCTCCTACCGTAACTAGCAAGCCGCGTTATGGAAATTAGTTCAAAAAAAATCGTTCGTTTATGCACCCCGGGTAGCCAGTCAGTAGTCATTCAGTCAGCCTTGCTATTCTACCATCACCTTGCTGACTACAGCGTGAGATATTTTAATAAGTGCTGCAGGCCTAACATGACACACGCGACAATTTCTCGCTCTCGCGTGAGTAATTTTAAGACAGCTCAACACTTTTCTCGTTTTCTGACAGCGCTGCCATACAATGTTCTGTCAAACTTGATGTTTTCTCGACAAACCCTAACATGACACCTAAGTTATCTCGAATTTTGACAATTCAACACGGGATAATCTCCGATTCTTCTCTCGTTTAGTCGTCCTCGATTTTGACGACGAGAAGAGTAGACAAAATTATGATAAAAAAAAAAAAAACTAAAATGACATGGCAGTCGCATAATTACACGTAGATACTTTTTTATTATCCTAATAATGAAAACTGGATGAGTATCACTTTCAGTAGGTAATAACGAGTCACTTTGCCAATTATGATGATTAACGAAATCTAGCAACATAATTACTAAAAGGGTGGTGATTAACAAAATTTGCAACATAATCGGTTTTATACCTTCGTTTTGTCAAATTGTGATCTTCAGCCCATGTCATTTGTGGTGATTATCAAGTGAGTGTAGTGTAGCAGTGGTGGCCCAGTGGTAACGCCCCCGACTTACGAGTTGTAGATCGTCGTAGGTTCGAACCCCGACAGGCGCTTTACTTTCAGAAGGAAACCATCGTGAGGAAACCGGCATGGTTCTAGAACCAAAAATTCGAAGACATGTCACATCTACCAACCCGCACTGGGCCCGCGTGGTGGATTACGGCCTACTCCCTCTCACTTAGTGGACGCCTACGCCTGTGTCCCACCAGTGAGAACATTTTAAATTCGGCATGCCAAAGATACAAACATAAATATTAAAAGAGGTGCACGTAAAATCATTATAGTACATACTAATTCCATGCAAAAAACAAAAAAAATCGAGTGAATGAAACGGAACCTCAAGCCGATGCTGCTATGATAATAAAAACTTTTTTACAAAAAAATACAACCGACTTCCAAAAACAACACTACAAAGTGAAAAATAACTTTAATTTCGGAAGTCGGTGTCTGATTAAATGTATTTTCGTTTTTGCCACCGACTTCCGAAATTAAAGTTATTTTTCACTTTGTAGTGTTGTTTTTGGAAGTCGGTTGTATTTTTTTGTAAAAAAGTTTTTATTTTTCACTTTTTAGTGGTTCACATGTGCTTACCCCTTCACAGCGTACTGGCGTGATGTTATGTTATGAACTGGTGTGAACAACAAACAGACATGAGATTTCAGCAATCCCAGTCCATTTGCTATCATTTATTGAGGAGTTCCGTTGCCTATCTCAGAAGTTCTTCATCAGATCTTCACCAAATTGAAATGGGACCACCTGGGAAGTATACCCTTTCAAACAAAAAAAAAATAATCCAAATCGGTCCAGCCATCTTCGAGTAATCGGGGAACATACATAAAAAAAAAAAATAAAAAAAAAAAATAAAAAAAAAAAAAAAGGTTCCGACGAATTGATAACCTCCTCCTTTTTGAAGTCGGTTAAAAATGATTTGTTTTTATTAACTTGCTACATCGTTCTCTCGTCGCGAGGCAGAGAAGTGTCAAAGTGCCTTTTTCGAATTTACTCGAGCTTAACGGTCATGTTAGGCATTAGAATAACGTCAGAATCGACGACTTTCGACAAATCGTGATATCTCGTCTTCTCGTGCTTGTCATGTTAGCCCTACTGGATTCAGTCATAAATGCGTTTGCCCTTTTTCAGTGAGCTGTGTAATGAGGGTTTTCTGAAATAACGTTCACTATAATTCTTGCGCTCTAGCATGGTGCGGGTGACATTTGACGTACTGTTCCTTTTCACTTTTGAACGTTATCGCGATTTACAATCAAGATTTAATATTTTAGCTGCACCCTAAATATCATAATCGTAAAATACAGATTCAATAATAACTGTAGTAAATTAAATAAATTATCCTGCCAAAATGTTATTATCTATAAATAAAATCAAATTTAAAGAAAAATGAAGCAAAGTAATACACGTGTAACGTAACGCCATAGACATGTTTAGTGATGAGATGTATTGCTATTATGGTTTTTATCGATAGTCGATATTCTTATAGAAAAAGAAGTTTACTGTACCTATGTATTTTTAAATTTTTGTTGTTAGACATCTATATAGAGTTAAATTTAGCCGAAAAAATGATACCACGACAAAATATTTTTTTTTAAATAAATATCGGTAGTGCTTTAAATGTGATTTTTTAATGTTTTGCATTAAATACATATTTTAAAATAAATTTCATAATAATATGATATAACAAAGACATTTTTCAAATTATTAGGATAACGAGATTTTTGCTGTAAGAATCGTTATCGATAAAATTGAATTGTGCATATTGTCACTGACCTAGTCATGCCATACTGACATGTGTCACCCGCACCATGCTAGAGCGCAGAAATTATAGGTGGCAGCACTGAGACGTCAGCTCCGGCCATCTGTAGTAGTAGTAGTATATAATACACTTCTGGACACATCTATTGGCCCACCTTAGAGTTTAGGTTTCGATGGTCCCTACCGAAATATGATTGCTAGATTGAACAAAAACTGTTGATGCAGTTTTAAACCTGATACATTTTACCATCTTTTTCGATCGTATTGTTTTAAATTTGAATTCAGAATACCATACGACATGGAGCTACGCCTAACAAGTCGGATATGCGCCTTGTTAAAGGCAATTGATTTTTGAATAAAAAACATGTTTTATCAAACAAAGGTTTAATTTAATAACGCGTGTTGCTTCCATGGGCATCTACCACAGCTCTCATACGATTAGGCATAGAGTTTATCAACCGCTCTATGAAATTTTGAGGGATCATCTCCCATTCCTCTTCTATGGCAGTTTTCAACTCCTGCATCGTCTGGGCAACTGTCTGACGAGCCCTAACACGTCTTTTTAGCTCGTCCCACATGTGCTCAATGGGGTTCATGTCTGGGCTTCTGGCTGGCCAGTCCATAACTGTGATGTTCACATCCCGAAGATATTCCCTGACGATGCCGGCCGCATGGGCTCTTGCATTATCCTGCATAAAAAGGAAATTTGGGCCCACATAGTCCGCGTATGGTATCACGTGAGGTTCTAAGCACTCACAAATGTACCTTTCAGCATTTAATGTTGGCAGCCGTGGTCCTGTAACAACCTCAAGTTGAGTTTTGCCGCTCGCGGATATACCGCCCCAGACAGTCCATGAGCCACCGCCATAAGCAACCCTCTCTTCAAAGCAGCATTGTGCGAAACGCTCTCCCTTACGTCGGTAGACCTTCTTCCTTCCATCATTGGCATGTAACACAATTTTAGACTCATCAGAAAAGAGTACACGGCTCCAATCTTGCTGTGTCCAATTTAAATGACTGCGTGCGAAATGAAGGCGCGCTGTTCGGTGGGCTCGCGTTAGTTTGGGGCCATTAGCTGGCTTGTGTGGTACCATATCGCGTTCTTTTAACCTTCTCCGAACAGTTCGAGCGCTCACAGATACTCCGTGGAAGTCGCGAAGTTGGTTTTGTATCTCAATGGAGGTAAGGTGACGATTTCTCAAGCTGGTCGTCACGATGAATCGATCCTGCCTTTCAGTTGTGACCCGAGATCGTGGCCTTCCTTGGCGACGAACAAAGCCGCCAGTCTCTAGGTACCTCCGATAAACATTTCGGACCGCAGATCGACTTAAATTAAGTTGAGCACTCACGTTTCTTTGGCTGTGTCCGGCCTGAATAAGTGCCACAGCTTGGGCGGCGACTTCAGGTGAAGTATCCATAGATTATTGATAGAACCTCACCTTAATGTTAAGAATAAGTAATGTTTGTTGCAAAACCAAAGATATCAATCACTTTTTCAAGAATTAAATCCAAGTAAACCAATAAAACCAAGTTTTCTTAGTATTCGATTGTTTGATATCAACAAACAGGCTCCAAATTGTCTTTTGTTTCTTTAAATTCTGTGTTCGAAATTCAAAAAAAGACTATTGAATGAAATTGTGAATGTGCCAGGTTCAAAACTGCATAAAAACTTTTTGCTCGACCTAATATAAAATTTTAGCTAGGACCAAACGAAACTGAAAATACAAGGTGGGCCAAAAGATGTGTCCAGAAGTGTATATCATTTATTCTCTCTTCACAAAGCTGACTTAAAGTTAGTGTGTACACAAAAAAATGTTTCAGCTGCATTCCACCTTTGTGAGAGACTGGTGCCTGATATAGGTTTTTGGGAGAAACCTGAAACCTGATCTGTCAAGTGTCAAACCGCCTTTATTTTGTTTAGTCGTGACTGAATAATAAATAAATAATAATAATAATAAATATGTTTGGACATATCACACAACGCCATCTAGCCCCAAGCTAAGCAACCTAATGCTTGTGTTATGGTAACGAGATGGCTGATAAACTACTTATATACATTTTTTTTTTTTTTTTTTTTGTAAATACATACATATTATAGATAGAAAAACACCCAGACTCGGAACAAATACTTGTAGGTCGTACAAATATTTGTTCCGTGCGGGAATCGAACCCGCGACATGCTGCGCAGCAGTCAATCGCTCAACCACTGCGCCAACCGTGTCGTCGCAAATAGAATGATGGACGAATGAATGAAACGAATTATGAACGTCTATTTATATACAATTAGGTATATATTATTATATTTATAGTTTGTAATAGGTATATGTGCATCTTTATATTTGAATAAATATTTATTCCTTAATTTTTCATAATTGCACCTGCCACTGTTTGTCTCTGCATCACCCAAAGGTTAACTGGTACAAAATGCCTATGGCATTAAGTCCGCCTCTGTACATCTGTGCTTGAAGTATTAAATAAATAAATAAACGTCATCATATATTTTATATTCGTAGTCGAAATGGAAGACCCTTTGTCAAAGTGGCGCCACTTGGTGGCGTGACTTTTCATGAAAACCCTCATTGATTGAGAGTAAACAATAAAACGTTTATTATAATTTCTACAATTTATATTTTATCCATTTAAATACATTTTCGCTTAAATCTATCATGCTCATTATTAACAAATGTCCAACTTCATCTACAAACAGCAATAACAACAATCACAGTAAACTACAAAATAACACAGAATTTAACAATACAATATTGTATCATACCAAAATGGTAAAGAGAAAACATTTTCTTTTATAATAATAACTTGCTGACCCGACAGACGTTGTCATGTCTAAATTTCAATAAATCGAACGGCGGGAAAACAAATGAACAACTGATTATAAAATTAATTTGAATTTGGAATTCTAAATATAATGAAAGATTCCCGACATACGCGGTTGCCCAGCCGAGAGAGTATGTACTTAAGTATGAGAAAATTAATTGTCTTCTTAGTTTCTTCATATTTTTTTTTTGGTGAATTTTTCTATGTTTTTAATAGTTTTTCTGTTATTCGGGACGGAAACAAATACAACAAATCAAAAACCATGAAAATTGGTCCAGCCGTTCTCGAGTTATAAGTGTTCGAACAAACCCGACTTTGTTTTATATATTAAGAAGATCATTATTTATTTCATTAATTTTTAATATATATGTCACCGTAAGATTATGAGAACAGTTAACTTATCATCTATCGGTATTATTTCTGTAAGATTATAAACTGTCGAGAAATTGTGAATTAAGTGAAATGAATTAGGTTAGAAGTTCCAAGTTGCTCGCAGCTAGGCAGGCTAATTAGTATTAGCGCAAGGTGCGTTGCCACAAGTAAGTTTGATACCAGTTCGCAATTTGTCGGTTACCCATGGATAGTTTGAAAAATAATGCGTTAAATTGTCATGCTTTGTTGTAGTTCACAATCGAATTTCATGATTATACGGTGACATACATATCATTTACATTTTTAAATATTTTTATTAAAAAAAAAAACATTTAGAAATATAATAAAAAATAGTAGCCCACCGGTTTTGAGAACAGGGTCCAAGTTACCGGTGGTCAGGGCTGCTGAGAGAGGAATCTCCTTACAATACGCGCCGTGTCCAGAAGTATAATAATAATGATTAACATTTAAAACTATAGTATCAGATTGATATGAAAGATGAAGAGTGGGCACGATAATAGAAACCTTATTTAAATCTTCTATAAGTTCAATGTCCACTGCTCGACAAGTCTTATAATTTTATAAATTGTTTGTCATTCAAAACTGAACTTAATTGACACCAAGTTATAGTTCATATTTTCGTAACATGTTTAAGCGTTTATAGCGCACCAACATTCTTTTAGCGCGTTGCCAAAATTGGAATCAACGCCGCCATCTTGTTTTTCAATTCATTTCACAAAACGATAAAATTGCGCAAAAGTTTATTTCATTCGGGCGCCAAAAGAACCTTGTAATACGGATGACGTATCTTGCCGAGTCCGAACTTCGCGCAGAAGGTGCGCAGTAACATTTTTAGGAACCAAATGGTGACATGTGCGAAAGTTCGCAGAGCCTATGTTCAGAATCGCCAAGATATCGGCCGTAGTGTAGCGTT
The DNA here is from genome assembly GCA_946251885.1 of Cosmia pyralina. NCBI lineage: Eukaryota > Metazoa > Arthropoda > Insecta > Lepidoptera > Noctuidae > Cosmia > Cosmia pyralina. The sequence goes on from OX276342.1 coordinate 1,510,141, forward strand.
TTATCTGTTGTCTATGTATTTTCTTCTGTGGGAGCACGAGGGTCCGGTTCATCCGTCACTTCTGCGGCCAGGTCTGCGAACTTCGCCACGTAGTCCACGCTCGACTCCGCCATCAGAGACTGTAGGTGGGAGTCCACCTGAGACAAATATTAAGGTCATAAAAAGGAGAAACAATTTTTTTTTTATAGATATAACAATAAAGCTCCTGAACTTAAGACTGTATCTAGTCGAATGTGTTTGATTGGTGTTCGTTATTTGGTCAACCAATCAAACTATCGATCGGAATTTGAATAATTTTGAAGCAAATTGCTAATCCATTGCTTCAAATTTTCGAAAAAAAATTCTGCTCGACAACGTAAATAACGCGAAGAATGTTGTTGAACTGTCAAAATGAAACCGATTCCGATTGATAATGTGCTACGCAATTAGCTGGTCAGTTGACCAAAAACTTGGTTTTCAGTGCATTTGCGGGAATCAGTTTTCTAATGGTCAGATTATCAGAAGTTCATTGATACGTAGATATAATAAGGTGAAATGGGTGCCAAAAAAGATTTTTTTTATTTTTTTTCATGATTATAAAAATTTAAGACTTTGTTTAGTAAATAATGAGGGCCAAAACACGATTGACACAAGTTGGCTCGATAAAAAAAAAAATGCATTTTTGTACGTCTATTTTGAGAAAAACTTTTATTCGATTGTAATTAAAGCAATTTCAATAAAATTTCGTCTACACGTTCATCATTAAAGATATTAGGATTATGGGTTTAATTTAATGGGTTTTTAAGTTAGCATAAATATAAAATTTTAAAAAGAAATATTTTTTAAATTATACAGGGTAAATTTTTCAAGTGGGCATGGATGGCCAAATTCTAAACTATGAGGAATATTATAATTCAATTCAAAATATTTATTTCGGACAAGGTATATCCATATTTTGGTTAGTGACAAACTGACAATATAGGTACTTACAAAACTATGTTAGTAATGACATATTGTAATTAAACGTTAATTGGGCAACACCATGACCAATGAATAAAATTCTAATGTAGGTAAGAACTTCATCCACCAGCCACAACTTCACCCCGACCGCGTCCCTACAGACACCGTGTACACAAATGCGTATGTACCCAATGCCCAAGGAAGGGACTGTCGACTTTACCACTCAGCGTCCTCAAGATAATATTGGGAGCCTCCCTCACTCTGCTCATAACTGAGGCGACTCTCATGCGTAAGATAGCGTAGAAATCGTCTGTTCGTGCACGCGCAAACATATCAGACGCACTACAGTAGCGAGGCAAACACAACATGCGTGTAATGCTGAATGCAGTACATCCTTGAGACGTCGAATCCAGCTATGCATTGAAAACAATGGTCATCATTTTGAACAATTAATCAGTTAAGGTTTAATAGGTAGGTAACATAAGAAAAATAAAAAAAAGTATTTTGTTAAAAATTAGCTCTTCTTTAGTTTGCTGTGTCATTATCACTATCGAATGTTGTAATAATATAGTTATTTTTTCCAAAAATAACGGGTTCTATTTTTGGCTAGAAAATGTTGATTTTTCAAAAATCGAATGATGCAGTTTTAGTTTTTATCAAAATCGAGCCCGAGACTCCTTTGAATACTTTTCGCTATTCCTCATAGTTTCGGATTTAGCCATCCACGCCCACTTGAAAAATTCGCCCTGTATATGATCCGGCCGGCCTACCAATCAATGTTCCCGACCCCGATACGATACCATTTCGCCTTAAGTATCCTAGTATGAATATTAAAATGTTCTGAGTCACTTTATCACGACTCGTGGTGATCTATATTATAGTTAAAATCTCGCTGCAGACTCGGTCATAAATCATTCGAGTGTTTCGCTCTCTTTCCCACTCACGGGCCTTATGGGCAGGCCACGCCCACACGTAGTCCTGTGCATTACTGCAGTCGATGAGTGATATCGATAGTTTTATATATTTTTAAATGGGTGATAGAAATAAATACACATTTTTTTTTATTTTATTACCAAATTAAATATTACAAAAACATATTTGTTAATTACCCTCTTTTTATGTAATTAAGAACGTAAAAACATATTAGTTTTTATATAATTACCTTCTGTTTATAGAATTAACTAATGGATACTAATGTGTTCTTACGAGAAGGAAGTCTCGTAAAAACACATTAGTACTCATTAGTTATCCTGCATACTTAATGAATGCAGTATGTTTACGTGATAACCTTAATGATTCTGTTATCGATAATGGCCTTGAGCGCGCGCAACTAGCGCACATCCCTACTCCGATTATGATTTATGACCAAGTCTGCAGCGAGATTTTAACTATACTATAGCAGACACAATCATAGTATGTTTACGAATGAATAGAAGATACTGTAGAATAGTATGCACGTATGTATGTATGTAGTGTGTATGTATGTATGTATGTAGTAGTACACTCACAGCGGGCCGTCCTTCCAGGTGGCCCAGGAAGCTGCTGAGCGAGAAGTCGTGCACGGAGCCGTCCAGCCAGCCGTCCGCGTCGTGCAGCAGTCGCGACGGGGACAGCGACATCGATTCCGACACCAGGAAGTCCGCTACGCAGAGTTATCATAAAAGTGTATTAATAGACTATCAAAAATATACATTAATTTGATACTTATTTCAGAGACGTTAGGAAAAAAGACGAATAGTGATAATAGTAATAAAATCAGAGGACAAATGACAACACTCTACTATGGCGTTCCTGTGTTGTGACGTCAGATGCTAGTAGCGCTGTGTCTGTCTGTAGACTTTTAAAGGCATACAACTTCGCCATTACTTGAGACAGTAAAAAAAAAAGTTAGTTATTTGTCATTATTTTTTTCTAAAAATTAAATTTAAAAAAACTAGCCGCTGTTTTTTTTTGCAGTTTGCAGGTCAGTGTCAGGTTATATCTTGATCAAAATATGATTCGAGACAATAAGAACTATGTATTTACATAATTTTAACCATAAAAAACATCTTCGATAAGTATAAACGATAGTATCTTTTTCGCGTTTACGTTATAAATATAACAGTTAATAGTTCGGGAGCGGCTACGAAAGGAACCACATTTCTACAACATCACAATCTGTTGAGGAACTCACGCGGCATATCCGAGGGTCCCTCCCTATTCTCCTCTCGTTCGCTAGCCGGCTCCGACTTTGGGTCCCTCTCGGAACATGAGTCAGATTCTAATTTGACGTCATTCCCGTTAGTCGGTGTATCTTCTGAGAGCGACGGGTCGTCGGAGGTCAGCTCGTCTTCTGTAGGTGAGAATAATACAGGTTAGTACCTCTAGGTCAATCTGAATAAGAAAAGGCGTTTTCCTTCCGCCGGGACTTTAACCACCTAGGATAAATAACAAAAAAAAATATGATTAACATTATTAATTGTTTTAATGTCTGACATATCCCGGGACCCTGGGGTCCCGGACCTTTGGAAGCGTACGAGGGGCGAAGCTAACTCGCAGTGGCCCCTTAGACAATTTTGAGTGTTGAGGTACCAACCGACGATTATCCCTGTATGCACTATGCAAGTGCACCCAAGGACAACCCCCGGTTGGTGCAGGCCTATTGCAGAACATGGAAACAAAACACATTGGGTCTATGGGTTTGGGTGGTTATAGTGGATTGAGTACCTTGAACTATGGAAGAACTATGTCCCCTGCCTGACCAATGATTAATTAACATTATTATATTAAAGTTATAAAATAATACCAATCATTAACTTGATCTATACAATTAAATAAAATTGAAGTGTCCGTTTGTAACGTAAAAATTACAGCTTTTTACTAAATGCATATGAAAGTATATAACAAAAAAAACTTTTTTACAAAAAAATACAACCGACTTCCAAAAAAAAAACACTACAAAGTGAAAAATAACTTTAATTTCGGAAGTCGGTGTCTAGTTAAATGTATTTTCGATTTTTGACACCGACTTCCGAAATTAAAGTTATTTTTCACTTTGTAGTGTTTTTTTTGGAAGTCGGTTGTATTTTTTTGTAAAAAAGTTTTTATTTTTCACTTTTTAGTTATGTACCTACCCCACACAAATTCTAACACTATCTGCAAAACAAACTAGAACATCATCCATATAAAAGTGAGGAAAAAATAAGTAATTGAAGCTAACTCAAAAACTACCCAAGCAAAGTTAATCAATTGTATAACTGTGATGTATACCTTCTCGAATAAAACAAAAAAAATCCAAATCGGTCCAGTCATCTTCGAGTAATCGGGGAACAAAAAATGAAAAAAAAAGGTTCCGACGAATTGAGAACCTCCTCTTTTTTGAAGTCGGTTAAAAAAAACGATTTTTAAAATTTTTGTCTGTCTGCCAGTTTGTTCCGGCTAATCTCCGAAACGGCTTGACCGATTTTGACGGGCGTTTCACTGACAGATAGCTGATGCTATATGGCTACTTAGACTACTTTTATTATAGAAAAATAATTAGGGCTCCACGCAAAAAATAGTAGTTTTCAATAATATGTCTATATGAATTAATAATGGTTAAAGAAAGTTGGAATAAAAAAAATTAAGAATAAATTAAATTAAAAGTGATAAATTGTTAAGGCGAACTTTACCGATAATGAGAGCTGCCAGTGTCCAAATTGTTGAGGAATATTGACACTAACAGCTCTTGAACGCCGTTTTAGTTTTAGAAGTGCTGAACGCGTTCAGTTCCATTGGTGACATCCGCACTAAGAGGGCAGTCGCATTTTGTCACCTCTCTCGCTCACACGGGACCAAATTTTTTAAGAATGTTTAATGAAAAGATGCTTTTTTAAAAATTGTAATCAATTGACGAACTAACAAATAATATTAATTTAATAGGTGATTATTAAAAACACATTTTTACTGTGGCATTTATTTAACTCATCTCAAAAACAGTTCATAATACTTACTGAGCTGAGTTTTTTATGAAACAATTTCTCAATAAATGTACCGAAGTGAAAATTTTCACTTCGGTACATTTATTGAGAAAATGTACCTATCTAAAATTATATTTACAGTTCAGAATCGTACCATGCACATCTATCAACAATTCAGCCAAATAACATTTTAAGAATGCAAAGCATTTTATTTAATAAACATACTTTTGTGTAAAAAAAAAGTAATGATTTGACTACCCATTTGTAACAGCGTCCTTAAATTAATATTATGTCTTTACCTATGAAATTGCCGTTCTGCAGTACTGGCCATTTCAAATCAAAATAATTTTTGTTTGGCTAAGAATTGTAATTTCAAATTAATTTTATTTTAAAAACATGGATTTTTTTTTCCAAAAGTAGTCATTTTTTTAGTGTTACATTTTCATCGCATTTCAATCTTTTTTGTCATCATGGATACGTTAAAAATTCGAGTAATTATGGAATATGAGTACCGTCGTGGCAGCAACGCGGCACAAGCGGCACGCAACATCAAAGATGTTTACGGAGCTAACACTACAAACCAACGCACCACTTCTTATTGGTTTGCTCGCTTCCGTTCTGGAAATTTCGACCTGAAAAATGAACCTCGCGGTCGTCCGAAGACTTTGGTCGACAATGACGAATTAAAGGCGATTGTGGAAGCTGGTGATACACAATCTACGGCTGAATTAGCAGCAGCTTTCGAAGTTAGTGTCAAAACAATATTGGTCCATTTGCGTCAAATTGGCAAGGTAAAAAAGCTTGACAAATGGGTGCCCCACGAACTCAATGATCGCCAGCGCGAAGTACGCGTCGAGACGTGCCTTGCACTGCTCAACAGACACACAAATGAAGGAATTTTGAACCGCATTGTTACCTGCGATGAAAAATGGATTCTGTTTGATAACCGCAAGCGCTCAGCAAGTTGGTTGGATCCTGGTTCAGCACCTAAACAATGCCCTAAACGAAAACTTACCCCTAGAAAAGTGATGGTCACTGTTTGGTGGTCTAGCGCCGGTGTGATTCATCACAGCTTCTTACCAAACGGGGTGAGTATTACTTCAGATGTGTACTGTGAAGAACTGAACACAATGATGGAGAAGCTGGCACATCTCCAACCAGCATTGGTCAATCGCTCGTCTCCGCTGCTCCTGCACGACAACGCGCGACCTCATACTGCACAGCAGACGGTCTCCAAGTTGCAAGAACTGGGGTTGGAAGCTCTCCGTCATCCGCCCTACTCACCAGACCTTGCGCCTACAGACTACTACTTTTTCCAGAATTTGGATAACTTCTTGGCGGGAAAAAAATTCAATACCCGAGAGGCAGTACAAAATGCCTTTGAAGAATTTGTTGCCTCCCGTCCAGCTGATTTCTTTAAGAAGGGCATCAATAAACTGCCACTGCGTTGGCAAAGATGCATTGATAAACATAAACCATACTATACATGTATAGATGTATAGTAGTAGTCGGTAGGCGCAAGGTCTGGTGAGTAGGGCGGATGACGGAGAGCTTCCAACCCCAGTTCTTGCAACTTGGAGACCGTCTGCTGTGCAGTATGAGGTCGCACGTTGTCGTGCAGGAGCAGCGGAGACGAGCGATTGACCAATGCTGGTTGGAGATGTGCCAGCTTCTCCATCATTGTGTTCAGTTCTTCACAGTACACATCTGAAATAATGCTCACCCCGTTTGGTAAGAAGCTGTGATGAATCACACCGGCGCTAGACCACCAAACAGTGACCATCACTTTTCTAAGCTTTTTTACCTTTGCCAATTTGACGCAAATGGACCAATATTGTTTTGACGCTAACGTCGAAAGCTGCTGCTAATTCAGCCGTAGATTGTGTATCATCAGCTTCCACAATCGCCTTTAATTCGTCATTGTCGACCAAAGTCTTCGGACGACCGCGAGGTTCATTTTTCAGGTCGAAATTTCCAGAACGGAAGCGAGCAAACCAATAACAAGTGGTGCGTTGGTTTGTAGTGTTAGCTCCGTAAACGTCGTTGATGTTGCGTGCCGCTTGTGCCGCGTTGCTGCCACGACGGTACTCATATTCCATAATTACTCGAATTTTTAACGTATCCATGATGACGAAAAAGATTGAAATGCGATGAAAATGTAACACTAATCAATAAACAAATGACTACTTTTGGAAAAAAAATCCATGTTTTTAAAATAAAATTAATTTGAAATTAGAATTCTTAGCCAAACAAAAATTATTTTGATTTGAAATGGCCAGTACTGCAGAACGGCAATTTCATAGGTAAAGACCTAATATTTTTCAAAAAAGAATCTTTTCATTAAACATTCTTAAATATTTTGTCCCGTGTGAGCGAGAGAGGTGACCTAATGCGACAGTCCTCTAATCGATTGGAATGATAAGTGAAAATAAATGATCCCCTAACTGAATGTAAGTTACTTATGGTCATGGGCTGGTGCAGCGCCGCCTGCGTGATGGGGATGCGTCGCTCGCCGTCGTGGAAGAAGAACTGCCCGTTGGACTCGCTCAGCACGTACACGATCGAGAGACTGCTGCAATGACAAATCACACTAATATTATAATGGCGTACGTTTGTGTGTGTTTGTATGTTTGTTACTTCTTCACGCTCAAACGGCTAGACCGATTTGGATGAAACTTGGTATGTAGATAGCTTATACCCTGGATACTGGCTACTTTTTATCCCGGTCTACGCGGGTGAAACCGCGATATAATGAAGAGTGAAAAAAAAGTTTAAATGAAGTTTTGCAGCCATCATTTTAGTGTCATCGTTCCTCCAAATTTGAATTGACGACCATTTAAAAAGTTCAAACAAAAATTTTTTAGAGTTTAAAAAATAGTGTGGAGCGGTTCGATTAAGAAGTCCAGAGGTTTTATTTGTATGAAACATAACTTACTCTGTGGAAGAAGGCGGCGCTGGTTTGGGCAATATTCTCGTCGGAGCCGGCGGGGACGTGGGCATTGCTTTCATTGGCATCAGAGCTGCTGTACATAAAACAATGTTTTGAATGGTCAGAACTTGCTAAAGCGGGGGCTTGTGGCTAAGTAATAACAGCCGCACGGATCAATCGATTAGGTTAAGCTACGGTTGTCGCGTTTGGTCCGTGGATGGGTGACCATCTTTACATACCAAGACTCCTCCGTTCCTCGGAAAGCAGGTTAAGCCGTTGGCCCTGGCTGTCATTCGTGGGTCTTTGACAGTCGTTACGGGTCCTCAGAAGTCCGAAAGTCTGATAACCAGTCTTACCAAGGGGTATTGTATTACCCAGTCACTGGGTTGTGGAGGTCAGATAGGCAGTCGCTCCATGTAAAATACTGGTATTCAGCTGCATTCGGTTAGACTGGAAGCCGACCGAGTTGAGAAAAGGCTAGACAGATGATGAACTTGCTGAACGTGCTGAGCAAGAGTTGTGATCTCATCCTTATACGAGTATGCATGAGAACATTATTAAGATTATTTTCTTAGGGCTGTGCACTCTCAAAGTTGGCAACGTCGTAAATAGCTGTCAAATACTTACCTGATTCAATTAAGGACGCTGTTACAAATGGGTAGTAAAATCATTACTTTTTTACACAAAAGTATGTTTATTAAATAAAATGCTTTGCATTCTTAAAATGATTTTTGGCCGAATTGTTGATAGATGTGCAAGGTACGATTCTGAACTATTACAGATATTCTATGTCACGAAGTCCCGTTTGGCTATGAATGTTGTCAAGCGTGCACATGCACATTGTTTTTGTGTGCGTAACCTCGAGAGCGCTCAGTGTCGATCGGGACACGGTCCGGATCAGTAGTGTTTTTAGTTCGCGCCAAATTGTTTCACGGAGTAAGGTCAGCATGGCAACAAAACGAAGAAGAGTTGTTGTTGCGATTGAAAATATTTGGGGGATCGTTAAAAATTACGTCGCATCTAAAAATATCGAGCAAAACATGACGAATACGGAAAGACTGATCAATGAAAGTTTGGGCGAAGTTAGCAGTGAAACGTGGCAGAAAACTTGTGATCATGTAGAAAAAATTGAAAAAGACTACTTGAAATATTTTGATCTCGATTTTGAATTGATAATCAATGTACAAGATGATTCTGACGACAGCAAAACGGAATCGGAAATCGAAAATTTATCTGATAGTGATTGAAAATACTGAATAGTCCTACATGTTTCGTTTCCATTCTGTAATACCAATGCTTAATTAAATGCCTACATCTTCTTAATATTTTTGTATTCATGTGCAACCTAATCTAATTTATTTACAAAAAGTATATAGTTTTAAAACCAAAATTTTACTTCGATTATTAAATCTCGACTTGAATATATATCAGATTGCTTTGCTAACGTTACCCACTTTTACACACACAAGCGCGCTTGTCGGGATACGTCACTACTACAATCAAAGCCGAACGGACTTCGTGAAATAGAATATCTATAACATATTTTTTTTAAGAAACGTTAGAATTTCTCAATAAATGTAACCTGCCGAAGTGAAAATTTTTACTTCGGTACACTTATTGAGAAAACCATCTAAAAGAATGAAAGAAAGAATTATTAATAGTTCAGAATCGTACCATGCACATCTATCAACAATTCGGCCAAAAAACATTTTAAGAATGCAAAGCATTTTATTTAATAAACACACTTTTGTGTAAAAAAGACCACCCACCCCATTTGACTACCCATATGTAACAGCGTCCTTAATATTTTGAGTTAAGATTGTCAAATAATTAAATTGAAGCAACAATACGAGTAGAATAGAATAGAATATATTTATTTCACTAAAATTACATTCAGGTGAATTGAAATTCCTGGACCTCACACTAGGAGCATCGTCTAAACAGCGTTTGTCACGATGCAAGTAATTTTTTTCTTCAGTCTTATTGTATGGCACAGGCAAGAAGTGAATGTGGCTTTAGGGTTGACCCACATCTGTCAGCACGGAATCGCCTTTTTTCGTGCTTTATCCTTTTCTATCTCTTAGGATCATCATTTCCTAGAGCGATAAAGATAGAGACCGCGCGGTGGAATCGGCGATGCGCTCGACACCACGGCCAAAATGGCTGAGAGGCGCTGGAGTGCTGACGAGTGCTATCGAGCGCGATATCATGCTTCCATTGCATTGCATGATCGTATTCGACAACACTCAACGGCGACGGCGTGCGATCTTACGCTGAAGCACGCGATAGCACGCTGCAGCACACACGGCATAAATGCTGTTCCGTGCTGACAGATGTGGATCAACCCTTAGTGTCCCCCCACGTGTACTCACTGTGCGGCGACAGCTTGGGCAGTAGCGGCAGTAGCCGCTGCACCACGACCCGCCGGTCGGTCACGCGCGGCCGACCGCGGCGCAAGCGCGGCAGGCCTTCGAACTTCTTTACCTAAACACATATTCATTTACAGGGTCTTTGTATAGATATACCGGATGACTTTTTTTTACAGTCTTGAAAAAAATAGGGTGTAATAGGTGAACGGAGTAGAAGCCTAAGGCATACCTAGTTTTTTTTTATTTTTTAATAGTTTAGATAGAAATTGATGTAAGAATCAATAAATACTACAAATTCGAAGTAAACTTTTCACACTAGAACAATAAAAACAGAAATTTTGAAAAACAATAATATCAATAATATCGGTAAAAAATATTGAAATTCCAATCATATGCACCCTGCATACGATTTGAATTTTGTTTTTTTTTTATTTTTTGAAAAAAAAAACTAGGTATGCCATAATCTACTCCGTTCATCTATTATAGCCTATTTTTTTCAAGACGGTAAATCAGTCATCCAGTATACAAATAAATAAAAATGAAGTATCTCTTTGTAATATCAAAATAACAGTTTTGTACTAAATGCATATGAAAGTATATACGGAACTCATAACAAAAAAAAAATAGTTTTTAAAATTTTTGTCTGTCTGTTTGTTCCGGCTTATCTCAGAAACGGCTAGACCAATTTTGACGGGACTTTCACTGTCAGGTAGCTGATATTATAAGGGGTAACTTATGCTATTTATATTTTGGAAAAAGAGTTAGGATTCCGCGCAAAAAAATAAAACCCATGAATTTGTGAACAAAGTCGAATTTGAAAAATTTTTTTTGTATTTGGTAGCCTAATTCTCGAGGATGGTTATGGTTTTAACATCACGCTACGACCCTTAGAAGTCGAGCAAAACGGAAAAAAGTCTGAAAAAAACGCTAAGCGAAAACGAAGTAATAGCAGGGGCGGGCGATGCAACGCGGCGGATCGGGGGACGAGGGAGTTTTATTAAAAGTTGGCTGTTATTCTATTATATTGTGTATCTTACGACTTCCACGCGAACGAAGTCGCAGGGCACAGCTAGTAGTGTCTAAATATTGTAATATACAAAAGGCTACTGTTTTGTTGCGGGTACCTCTCCAGTGTCGGGTCGCGGCGCGATGGGCGTGGGATGTCTGAACACGGAGCTAGCGTCGTCCAGCCGCGCCGCCTGCGTCGAGTACTGCGGAGCTTTCTGAAACACGAACAATACGGCATTTGACTGGATTTTTTAATTCGATTTTTCGAAACAGAAACAAGTTAATCTACAGCAAAAAAAAAAACGCCTTCGCGGGCGCTTGACGTCTATAGACGTCATAACAATAACACTTCCATTGTGCGAACTAGTAAATAATACTATACTACTACTACTACTATATACTATACTAGTAATTTAATATGTAATTATTAAAAACACATTTTTATTGTGGCATTTATTAAACTCATCCCTATAACAGATAATACTTTTTGAGCTGAGTTTACTACATTTTACATAACACAATACAAATGTGTTTATAATAATTAATTAGGTACCTATTAAATTTTTTTTTTTTACTAGGTCGCCAATTGATAAAAATTTTCAAAAAGCACAATTTTCAAAATTTAGACCCGGCCGTGTGAGCGAGACAGGCGACAGCCCTCTTAAATATCTCAGTCTTTCGTCCATCCTCTCAGAGAATGTCAAACAAGCACGACATACTCGTACGTCTATCCATCTCGCGGCAAACAAATTACATTCCTGTGTCGATGCCAGTAGAGCTTTCAGAATTGCGTTTTTTTATTTCGGACTACACATTCAAGTACCTACACAATCCATATAGTATTAGTAACAATGACATAAAAACTATGTTAGTAAACTTTTACAACTAAAAAAGACGCGCCCAACACACGTTGCCACGTGCCTCCGTGCCCAGTGTCTAATAATGTTTTTAGGATGCCGTTGGAGCTTCCGCACAACCTACCTATTATTAACGCTGTTTTCTTCCTCATAATGGCATGAAAATCGTCAACATGAGCTTCTGCGAACACCTACGAAGAACGAAAGCCCCAGCAACATCCCAAACCCATTATTATTTTGTACACGAAAGAGGGACGAACAGATTTATGCCAAACTTCGAAAATGTTGAATTTCAGCAGAAATTATTGATTTCGATTTTTTTAAGTAATACCGTGACTGGTTGCTTCCTGTGCTGCGCACACACATGCCCGCAGTGGCAGCGCGCGATGCTGTTGCTGGCGGCCGCGCTCACGTGAGGGTTACCCACTAGTGCTAGCAGGCGCTTCAGTCTGGAACACAAACAATGCAATACACAGATAACTGAAACCGTTATTAATGATTACCCTTTCAAAGATTGACAGAACAGACTTTCAGAGTTTAACCTGAACAGGGTTTGTTTACACTTTCATTAGACACTTTTTGAGTGATAGTGAATGTGTAAGAGTTTAAACTGAACAGGTTTAGGTTACACTTTCATTACACTTTTTGAGTGATAGTGAATGTGTAAGAGTTTAACCTGAACAGGTTTAGGTTACACTTTCATTACACTTTTTGAGTGAGAGTGAATGTGTAAGAGTTTAAACTGAACAGGTTTAGGTTACACTTTCATTACACTTTTTGAGTGATAGTGAATGTGTAAGAGTTTAAACTGAACAGGTTTAGGTTACACTTTCATTACACTTTTTGAGTGAGAGTGAATGTGTAAGAGTTTAAACTGAACAGGTTTAGGTTACACTTTCATTACACTTTTTGAGTGATAGTGAATGTGTAAGAGTTTAAACTGAACAGGTTTAGGTTACACTTTCATTACACTTTTTGAGTGATAGTGAATGTGTAAGAGTTTAACCTGAACAGGTTTAGGTTACACTTTCATTACACTTTTTGAGTGAGAGTGAATGTGTAAGAGTTTAAACTGAACAGGTTTAGGTTACACTTTCATTACACTTTTTGAGTGATAGTGAATGTGTAAGAGTTTAAACTGAACAGGTTTAGGTTACACTTTCATTACACTTTATGAGTGAGAGTGAATGTGTAAGAGTTTAACCTGAACAGGTTTAGGTTACACTTTCATTACACTTTTTGAGTGAGAGTGAATGTGTAAGAGTTTAAACTGAACAGGTTTAGGTTACACTTTCATTACACTTTTTGAGTGAGAGTGAATGTGTAAGAGTTTAAACTGAACAGGTTTAGGTTACACTTTCATTACACTTTTTGAGTGATAGTGAATGTGTAAGAGTTTAAACTGAACAGGTTTAGGTTACACTTTCATTACGCTTTTTGAGTGATAGTGAATGTGTAAGAGTTTAAACTGAACAGGTTTAGGTTACACTTTCATTACACTTTTTGAGTGAGAGTGAATGTGTAAGAGTTTAAACTGAACAGGTTTAGGTTACACTTTCATTACACTTTTTGAGTGAGAGTGAATGTGTAAGAGTTTAAACTGAACAGGTTTAGGTTACACTTTCATTACACTTTATGAGTGAGAGTGAATGTGTAAGAGTTTAACCTGAACAGGTTTAGGTTACACTTTCATTACACTTTTTGAGTGAGAGTGAATGTGTAAGAGTTTAACCTGAACAGGTTTAGGTTACACTTTCATTACACTTTTTGAGTGAGAGTGAATGTGTAAGAGTTTAAACTGAACAGGGTTTGTTTAAACTTTCATTAGACACTTTTTGAGTGAGAGTGAATGTGTAAGAGTTTAACCTGAACAGGATTTGTTTACACTTTCATTAGACACTTTTTGAGTGAGAGTGAATGTGTAAGAGTTTAACCTGAACAGGATTTGTTTACACTTTCATTAGACACTTTTTGAGTGATAGTGAATGTGTAAGAGTTTAAACTGAACAGGTTTAGGTTACACTTTCATTACACTTTTTGAGTGATAGTGAATGTGTAAGAGTTTAACCTGAACAGGTTTAGGTTACACTTTCATTACACTTTTTGAGTGATAGTGAATGTGTAAGAGTTTAAACTGAACAGGTTTAGGTTACACTTTCATTACGCTTTTTGAGTGATAGTGAATGTGTAAGAGTTTAAACTGAACAGGTTTAGGTTACACTTTCATTACACTTTTTGAGTGAGAGTGAATGTGTAAGAGTTTAAACTGAACAGGTTTAGGTTACACTTTCATTACACTTTTTGAGTGAGAGTGAATGTGTAAGAGTTTAAACTGAACAGGTTTAGGTTACACTTTCATTACACTTTATGAGTGAGAGTGAATGTGTAAGAGTTTAACCTGAACAGGTTTAGGTTACACTTTCATTACACTTTTTGAGTGAGAGTGAATGTGTAAGAGTTTAAACTGAACAGGTTTAGGTTACACTTTCATTACACTTTTTGAGTGAGAGTGAATGTGTAAGAGTTTAAACTGAACAGGTTTAGGTTACACTTTCATTACACTTTTTGAGTGATAGTGAATGTGTAAGAGTTTAAACTGAACAGGTTTAGGTTACACTTTCATTACGCTTTTTGAGTGATAGTGAATGTGTAAGAGTTTAAACTGAACAGGTTTAGGTTACACTTTCATTACACTTTTTGAGTGAGAGTGAATGTGTAAGAGTTTAAACTGAACAGGTTTAGGTTACACTTTCATTACACTTTTTGAGTGAGAGTGAATGTGTAAGAGTTTAAACTGAACAGGTTTAGGTTACACTTTCATTACACTTTATGAGTGAGAGTGAATGTGTAAGAGTTTAACCTGAACAGGTTTAGGTTACACTTTCATTACACTTTTTGAGTGAGAGTGAATGTGTAAGAGTTTAACCTGAACAGGTTTAGGTTACACTTTCATTACACTTTTTGAGTGAGAGTGAATGTGTAAGAGTTTAAACTGAACAGGGTTTGTTTAAACTTTCATTAGACACTTTTTGAGTGAGAGTGAATGTGTAAGAGTTTAACCTGAACAGGATTTGTTTACACTTTCATTAGACACTTTTTGAGTGAGAGTGAATGTGTAAGAGTTTAACCTGAACAGGATTTGTTTACACTTTCATTAGACACTTTTTGAGTGATAGTGAATGTGTAAGAGTTTAAACTGAACAGGTTTAGGTTACACTTTCATTACACTTTTTGAGTGATAGTGAATGTGTAAGAGTTTAAACTGAACAGGTTTAGGTTACACTTTCATTACACTTTTTGAGTGAGAGTGAATGTGTAAGAGTTTAACCTGAACAGGTTTAGGTTACACTTTCATTACACTTTTTGAGTGAGAGTGAATGTGTAAGAGTTTAACCTGAACAGGGTTTGTTTAAACTTTCATTAGACACTTTTTGAGTGAGAGTGAATGTGTAAGAGTTTAACCTGAACAGGATTTGTTTACACTTTCATTAGACACTTTTTGAGTGAGAGTGAATGTGTAAGAGTTTAACCTGAACAGGGTTTGTTTACACTTTCATTAGACACTTTTTGAGTGAGAGTGAATGTGTAAGAGTTTAACCTGAACAGGGTTTGTTTAAACTTTCATTAGACACTTTTTGAATAGACATAAATATCAATACCAATCCAAAGTCGATTCAGTATCGAGGGAACAAACTTACTACACTACCTTACCACTACCTTTATACTGTAAGAATCATAAACCCCACCCCAGTGGATCAATTAAATACTGCGTATTGTGTGAGACAATAGGAAATATTTAATTGATTCACTAAAAAACTTACTGACCTTCTAATGTACGCTTTTTTGAATAAATGTGCCTCTTTATAACTTTCTGGCCTTTCCTCAGTTGGTCGCAGAAACTAAGTTAGGGCACCCCGACCAAATGTGTTCAGTAAGGATAGAACTGTGACCACCCGCTACATTCAAGTTAGTCGCAGTTACTTGGTATTTAGTATTACAGGACAATAAAATGGGAATCCCTAATAATTCCCATTCTGCTAATAAAAAGAGGCACATCGATGTCCACCACTTGTTTGGCTACCACTGGGGGACAAACTTAACTTCAAAACACTTTAAAGTTTCGCAACGTCTCCGGCGCTGCAGGAAGTGCAAACCCTTCACCGTTGCGTAACAAAGAATAGGCACCCATGCTCACCTCCGCAGTTTCGGCTTGTTCAGCCGCTACGGCTTGCACTATGTTACAGCAGGCGGGGGCTGCTCTCCCTTCGCGCCTCCGGTTTTTATATACACTCTAGGGGTAGCAGCCAAAAGACTACGTAAAGTCAGAGTGCCCCGATTCGGTTTTAGAACAGATTCGACCTATTTTAACAATGAAGTGGTGGACAGCGGGAATTATTTTTAAAAATTGTTTCGCTGTCCCCCAGTGGTGGACAACGGGACTATACCAATTTAATATCATCAGTGTCCATTAATATTTTATGACATCAAAATGGGATATATTTGGGTTTCAATTTAATACATGCCAAAGTTCGATTTAATACATGCCAAAGTTCGATTTAATACATACCAAAGTTCGATTGAATACATGCCAAAGTTTGATTTAATATACCAAAAGTTCAATTTAATACATGCCAAAGTTTAATTTAATATACCAAAAGTTCAATTTAATACATGCCAATGTTTGATTTAATACATGCCAAAGTAAATGACTACTAAGCTGTGAATACATACCTATCACTCAACATGGAGAACCCATTCTGCGGCGCAGGCCCCTGAGGCCTGTTGATCAGCTTACTGACCAACTTCAGAGTGCCACCCGTCGACGAAGACTTGTGCTCCGGAGACGCTAACTGTTCACCTAGCACCACAAATTACTAAACAATTAATACACTAATTATTGTTATTTAAAAAGGTATTATGCCTAAGTTATGTCAGATGGAAACAGAGCCGGAACTTTTGAAAAAAAAAAAGTTTTTTATTGTCAAAATCCGGTTCTATGGTTAATCCTCAAGCATCATAGCATCATGCAACTTAGGTTGATTTAATGAGGTTATCATCATGTTATAATAATAGGTTGGGGAAAGTTTCTTCGCATTTTTTAAGAAAATTCAAAACATTTTTTTAATATACATTATTTACATTTATCTAAAGTATGTAGGTACCATTTTGTTCGATAACTTTTTGCCATCTTGTAGGTACGGACATGATCTTGATGACTTCTGATCAAAATACCGCGACAAGTGGTTTTGGCAGTCCTCTCGTGATGTTAACCTGACACTGCCTAAAGAATTCTGAAGAGACCGAAACAGGTGGAAATCTGAAGTTGCAAGGTTAGGACTATACGGCGGATGCATTAACACCTCCCAGCCAAACTCTCTTAAGTTTTGCTGAATGGCTAAAAATGTGTGAGGTCTAGCGTTATCATGATGAAAAACCACAACCCTTCTGTTGATTAATTCCGGCCGCTTTCTATCAACTTCTTGCTTTAATCTCATCAGTTGTTCGCAGTAGTGTTCAGAATCGATGGTCCTGCCTGGTGGTAACAGCTCATAATGAATAATGCCCATCCAATTCCACCACACACACAGCATCACCTTGTTGCGAGTTACCCCGGGTTTTGCCACTGTCTGTGAAGCCTGACCGGCCTTTGACCACGACCTTTTTCGCACGTTCTTGTCGTACGTGATCCACTTTTCATCACCAGTTATTAGCTTCTTCAAAAATGGTTCGGTTTCATTACGTCGTAATAAAGAATCACAAATGAGTACACGGTTCATTAGGTTTTTTTCAGTGAGCTCGTGAGGTACCCCAAATATCGAGCTTTTTTGTGTACCCAGTTTTTTTCAAATGCGCCAAAACTGTTTTGTGGTCAATTCCCAGTTCTTCAGCTACGTCGTAACTACTGATATGTCGATCTTGCTCCACTTTTTCAAAAATGGCATCCATTTTATCCGTAATAGGGCGACCAGAGCGACGTGCATCTTTGACATCAAAATTTCCGGATTGAAAACGCTTAAACCAATTTGTGCTACCCTCACAGACACTGCACTGGGTCCATAAACATCGCAAATTTTTTTCGCGACTCGCGTTGCATTTTTACCTTTTTTGTAGTAAAATTTTAAAATGTATCGAATTTCTTCATTACATTCACTCATCTTGACAGTACGACAAACAAATGAAAATCACACATTTTCCTAATTTGAATTTGGAATTATGTTCTTTAAAATTTAAACTTTCAATGATACTAAAACCAGCCAGATACAAATAGTATAGCCAAAGAGATTTTATTTTAAGTTATACATACTAATAAAAAAGACGAAAAGACTGTAATGCGAAAAGACTTTTTCCCCAACCTAATATTTGCAGTTAGTGTGAATTGGCAGACACTTTAATTACTGTTAAAAATATTATAATCGGTAGTTAATAAATAAAAAATATTGCAAACTAGTTTCCACCCGCTGTTTCACCCGCTGTCCTTTTCCAGGTCATGCTGAAAAAGGACAGCTGGCGTTGGTTTTGGTTGGTCCCGTGTGCCAAATACAGCGTTACAAACAAAGAAAGACACTCACTTTCGCATTATTATAATATTATTTAGTATTATGTATTTGATAAGTGCTATAATACTAACACTATAAATAACTTCTGTTATACAGGGTGTATCTGAAAGGTGTGGTAAAAATTAATGGTGTGGTACAGACCAACAAACTGAACAACTTTCTCAATGGGACCAACATCGTAATCGTGAAGAAATAATCAGTCGCTTAACACAAAACTTCAATACCTACTTGAACCAAATGTATGAGACAGCTGATTATTTTTTAGCGATTATAATGGTGGTCCCACCTTTCTGATACATCCTGTGATGAATGAGGTTTATGAAAAAAGAATGAAAATGTAGTTGTATAGAAGGTAGGGAATGAAAGGCGATATTGTTAGAATGTTTGCGGTTTCAAGAAAAAAATGTGATATGATTTTCTTAAGTTAGTGTTAATGGCTTTTAGATGTACACACGGCTACATATTTTATTTTATTTTATTCATTAGGTACGGATACAGACAACAGATTAATAAAAAACAAAGAATGAGCCTTAACAATAAACAGTGAGTGAACCTGAAGTCCAATTACAACGTACACAACTTGACCAAACAATGCTTCGTTTTCAATAAAAGATTTAATTAGATAAAAAAAAATACCTTTAACTAGAAATATTTAGAAAAATTAAAAAAAAAAAAAAAACAAATAAACAACAAATACAATATTAATAAAACTTAAATTGACCAAAAAGGTCACGCAATGTTATAATTACTTATAATGCAGCAAGAAAGATTTGAAAGAACTAAATTTGTCGTGAAAAATATCAAGCTATACATTTCCAGTATAAGCTGATCTCGCATTGTATAGGATTTCCGTACAATGAGAGCCGTGTGTACAAAATAGAAGTAAATAGAAAAGGAACAATAAAACCCGGTACTTACACTTCCTTTCATCTCCCGACATGCCATCATTACTATCTTGACTAAAAGTATTCTTTGGCGACAGAATATCATTATCACTCTCTCTCGCTCTCTCCTTTTCATCTTCGACAGAACTGTCGGCTCCTTTGTCGGACATTTTGTCGGATTTCTCGCGTTTGTCGGATGGCAGCGTCGTGGGGATGGTGACAAAAGATTTCTGGGGCTGTGGTAGTGGTGGGGTTGGTTCTGCCCACCAGTAGTCTAGTTCAAGTTTGGAACGGGAACCGAACTGGAACAATGGTTATTAAATACGTGATTGTTTTATTACGTTTTAGCGTTTTAGGTTTTTGAAGTGGTTTTTACTTTTTATAAAGTAATTTTATTTTTCCATTTTTAGTTGAACATTTAATTACATAAGTCCAAGACGAATGAAAAGAATCATCAAAAATCCGCTTAGAAAGGCTGGAGACAGTACATTTATGCATATAACTTTGTATACAAGAATGATTGATGATTGACGTATTTTAAACTAAAACCTTCCTGAAAGTATGTAGATCACGTTAATGAAGAATCATCAAAATTGGTTCATTGGGTTTTGAGAAAATCGCGGACATACATACATACGAGTCGAATACAGAACCACTTTTTTTGAAGTCGGTTAAAAAAAGACTAAAAACCTAAGCCGGCTTATTACAAAATGAGTTAAGTTTAGCTGAGGCTTAAACCTTGGAGCCAGTTTGTGTATTTCAAGATTTATTCCGACTACGGAAAGAGTCACTAAATCCGCGTCCTAATTGTGTAACACATATCAATCACAATCTGAACGATTTGAAGCAAATTGCTAATCCCTTGCTTCATACGTTCGATACATTTGTCGCTCAACAACGTAACTAACGCAATGAATGTTGTTGAACTGTCAAAATTAAACCGATTCCTACTGTAAGTGTATTACGAAATAGCTCCGCAGAGTCAAAATTGTTTTGTGTCAACTTCAAGAACTTTCGCGTTGTCGGATGTTGGAATAACGTTCAAAATACAAAAACTGACCCGAAAGTTTAGGTTTGTATATGCCTGTTTTTTGTGAAAATTGCTTGTTTTCTTGCAGACTACCATTTTATCAAAAGCTGTAAATGCAGATCAAAATTTCTCAAAAAGTAAAGGACAGTTTCCTAAGACCGTTTTCCTGTAGCTAAACCGTTTAAGGTACCTACCCTTGCTGCCCCATCTCAAAAATTCACCCTGTATATCTGACAGGAACATGGTACATTTGTGGTACATTTATGAGGTGTACGCAGACTGGCTAAGCCTTTAATAAGTTGAGAATGCGATCTAGCTGATCAACATAATATATTTTTACGATGCGACAATTTAACTCACCATGAGATACAAGTCCCCTATCGTGAGATCCCCCGCGTCATGCATACTCCAGCCCTTCCGTATCTGCGTCAGCGCCAAGTCCACATCGATGTCAGGCTTGGCCTCCTCTTCCACCTTCGCTGACTCCTCAGTCTTCGGCTCCTCAATCTTTGGTTCCTCTGCATCTTTATCCATGACTAACGTGTAAATCCTGCCTCCACGCTTTTTTGGTCGTATTCGGAATTTTACCTGCAAAATGTTGCGTTTTGTTTTGGTTATTGGCATGTAGGGTGAAATCCTAAATAATGAGAAATGGAGGTAGTAAGATATTCGCATCTCTCTCTCTCTATCTGACCAAGATGATGTCTAGACTTTAAGGTGAGATAAAGTGTTCTAAAATGTCATGATTTCGGAAATCATGATCTTTTAGAACTAATCTAACTTTAAGAGATGTACTAGTGATTCAACCACTCGACAATTGCACGAAAGTGAGCCTGAACGAAAAACGAGGATTGTCCGAGTGCACGAAGGTGAGCCTGAACGCCCGATGACAGCGCGCGCGTTACTTTTTTATTTTTTATAATTTAAGTTTAGCAACAAGCAAGGAAAGAAAAAATTCTAAAAATTGTTAATTTATAATTTGATTACTTACTTAATTTTTTTTTTTTTTGGGATTGTATTGTTGTTTATTTTGAGATAAATTCTTTTCAACTACGGAACCCTTCATTGTGCGTGGTCCATCACGCACTTAGCCGGTTTTTATTAATTGATTTATTTCACCGTACTCGATTTTTTTTAAATTATCGTCACTAGTAGTCCTCTAGAAGGAATAGTATACTTAGCCTTACCTTCAAATTCTTAAACTTAGTATCCTTTCCAGTCTTATCTTTGCCATCACTTTCATTATCCGTATCACTCTTATTATATTTCTCATCGTCTTCCATTTCAGAGAAGCTATCCTTCTCTCTTTCCGACATAATATCTTTGTCTCTCTCCAACATCTCCTTGTCTCTTTCGGACATATCTTTGTCTCTGTCTGGTAGGTAGGCTACGTCATCTTCTGTGACTTCTCGTTCCTTCTCATCTTCTGTGCTGGGCTTTTCTTCGTCTTCTTGTAGTATCTTGTAGTTGGCCATGAGTTCGATTCCATCGATGGCCGTTTCTTCAATGTTTATAAGTTTATCTTGGTCGTCCATTTTGAATTTCTTTTGGTCTTCTTTATCTTTTTCTGTTGTGCTGTCTTTCCGTTGACGTTTTGGTGTTCGGATTTTTGCTGTGGACAATTTGTTTTATATTTATAATATAGACGTGTGACATGTACCAACCCGCTCCCGCGTGGTAGATTACGGCCCACTTCTCTGCCTGTATCCCAGTAGTGGGAAACATTATAGATTAAGCCTATTATGAATGTATATTATTTTCAGATTCTTGTGATGCCTGGGTGAATGATGATGACTGCAAATTGGAACCCGTCTTTTACAAATTCACAACGGTTACATGTGTTCGTAAGCCACTCAAATCTTTCGAGCATTGAGCATTAAAAGGCTACTCAAGAATAGGGTATTACACCCATTTTTGAAAAGTGTCTCAATTAGATTCTATAGTGCTAATTAGCCACTAAAAAAACACAATTTTTTTTCCAATCGCTAAGTGCATTTAAAATTTACTTTTTCAAATTTCAGTGGACGCCATATTGCTCTGTGGTCATGACGTCAGTTGGCTGAGTAAACAAACACTTTATATACGCTGATCAGTTGACATTGACACTTTTTAATTTATACAGCCGCATGACGTAAATACGTAATAACATGGCGGCTACATTCATGGTGTTAGATTAAAAAAAATTAAAACTTTGAATTGAATTTAAAAATTTATGTTGTTATTTTATGAACTAAAACTAACATTTTCCGACTGATTTTTGCCTAAGCTATCTAAATAATATATTTTTAGATTTTATCTCATACAGAGTAAAATACCGTTGGGCGTGTGAGTGACGCTTTAAAGTGGAGGATAATTTGTCAAGTTTTTTTTTTCAATTGTAAAGTCAGATATTGAAGAAGAGCCTACATTTATAATATGTGAGCCTATCCTCTCAAGATAGAAAAAGAAGCAAATTTTCTGACTGAAGAGCAGTTCGCTAGGTCTGACCACGGGCAGGTGGATGTCAGTTATAGTTATAATAGTTTAAATTTCTTACCGCCGCCATCTTTGTCCCTCTGTGAGCCCATCCTCTCGAGATAGGAAGAGAAGCATATTTTCTGACTGGACAGTTGTTCGCTAGGTCTGACCACGGGCAGGTGGATGTCAGCTATAATTATAGTAGTTTAAATTTCTTACCGCCGCCATCTTTGTCCCTCTGTGAGCCCATCCTCTCGAGATAGGATGAGAAGCATATTTTCTGACTGGAGAGCTGTTCGCTAGGTCTGACCACGGGCAGGTGGATGTCAGCTCCTGGTCTTGGACCCACATGGAGGGCCAGCTTCTTTGGCGCTTTTTGTTCTGGGCATAAATTAACACATTTTGTTTTAAAGATCGCTTGTAGCGTTTAGGCCGCCCATTGTGTCAGTCACCCTGTGTAAAATTTCTACTTCTATATTTCGTCTCTTCACATTAACTCTTAAAATGTCGATTGTACACCATGTGTACAGATAACAATAGAATTTCAATTGTGTCTGCTAATTAGCGCGCGACGGGTTAAAAGTGTACAATCTCAAAAACAATTACGAAATTGAGATAAGTATGCCAACAGAAAATTTCTTTATACTTAGGTACCTAATAGGTAATACGGGCTGGTATCCGCAAGTCCACGACAATGCGCGAATTTTGCGAACGGTTCAACTCAATTTCGTAAGTTTTTTGAGATTGTACACTTTTAATGCGAAGAGACGATTTGTATTTTTTATGGTGTACGTAGTAAAGATTATTCTTTAGGTACTATTACATATAGTGTCATTATATACTAATTGTATCTAAAAGCAATGAAGCTGTTTGTTACTTATGTATAATAATTGTTATGAAAACTCAGTCAGTCTTTTCTTGTGGGATTTTTCTCTTGCGAACGCGAACCGCCAGTCATCACGGTAAACTTTTGTAAACGAAATTATACAATACTAGCAGCGCCCCGCGATTTCACCCGCGTAAGTCTCGAACCCATAATAATATCGGGATAAAAAGTATCCTATGTGTAAATCCAGGGTGTTAGCTACTCCATATAGTCAAGAAGCAACAAACATTCAAACACACACACTCACAAACTTTCGCCTTTAACAACTGTTAAAACTACACAAGTCGCTTCATTTTGGACGAACAAACTTGATCCTACTCAGTAGTTACCTTGCAATATAATCCTATCAGTCTCCAGATTCAAATGTTCTTCTAGTTCTCTGTTAATTTCTGTATCTTCTGTGCACGGTCGAGGCAGCTCGGTGTACTCTTCTGGCTCCTTCTGTGTGTCTTCTGGCTTCATGTCAACGTGTTCAGTGACTTTGCTTAGCTTGAAAGTAGACTGTGTCGAGTTATGGATGTATTTGTGCTTGTTGTTTCATATCCACATACACGCGCGGCTCCCACGCGCGACGCCCCCTCGCACGCCTTCGAACATTTTTGTGCGCGCGCAACGGGGCGCCTAGCCACATATACACGGCTTGTACACAAAATATTTATATGAACCGATAGGAAACTAATCACTGTTTCTTAAAGTGGATAGACTAGGCTAGATTATGAATTTTGTTTTAGAATAATAGATTACTTAGTATTTCTTCAATATCCAAAACAATTTGTTTATATTGTCGCCAATAAAAAACAATTAAAAAATTATTTCTAAATCTAAAGCGATAACCCTATTTTTTGCCTACTGTTCTGGTGCAGTTCGTCAGTTGGGCGCGTCAGTGGATATGGAATTTACGTGGGATTTAACTGGCAAAATGTGGGTGTACTATAGTATGTACCTTTGGCTAACCTTTGGGGGAATACGGACGTGTTTCATCAGCAGCCAGCACGCGTAGCATGACCACCAGAGATACGAGTTTTGTCAACAAAGAATAGAAAAATACCGGCCAAGCGCATTCCGTTCCGTACCATTATCTACAAAAACGGCAAAAAAATCATGTCTGCTGTATTATTTGTTGTTATAAGAAATACATCATCTGTTTAAATTTCAACTGTCTAACTATCACGGTTCAAGAGTTACATACAGCCTGGTGACAGACGGACGGACGGACAGCGGAGTCTTAGTAAGAGAGGGTCCCGTTTTACCCTTTGGGTACGGAACCCTAAAAATTACAAATTGTAGAAAAAATTCTAACGTCTAAGCATGGCGATGTGTCATTTTGTCTTTTCTTCCGTCGACAAAACCCGTTTCTATGGTGGTCATACTACGCGTGCAGGAGACTGGACGAGTGTCCGGTTGATAGCATGGCATGGCATGGTTGGGGTTCTCTAAGCATGGCATGTATGTAATAGGAAAGGATACGCCCTTCCAGCGCGTGTGCAGCGCCCGCAGCAGCGCACGCAGGCGGGCGCGCAGCGGCAGCGCCAGCGCGGCGCGCGGGTTATGCGCCGCCGCTTGCACGCGCGCCCACGCCGCGCAATCGCGCGCACGCAGCAGCACCTGCGCGCGCGAGCACACACGCGCGCCGCACGCCAGCTCTGTACGCACACACCCACATAAAGCACGCGTGTAACCGCCAACGAGGAAGCGGCTAGCTATTGGAGTCCGACCGAATTTCGATTTCGTTTTTTGGGAAAAATACTGTGTGTGTATCCGGTTAGACTGGAAGCCGACCCCAACACAGCCGGGAAAAGGCTAGGCAGATTGATTGACTGTACAGAAAACCGGTGCCAGCAAATCAGTACTTTCTAAGATCATCGATAGTTACAACGACTAAAAGCACGATAAGTCGACGTTCGCACGGACGTAAAAATATCGCGGTGATTTTTTTTCGCGCATTGTATTTTCAACGCTCAGCTTAGCGCCGAGAATTGAAACTCCAACAGTGTGTTTTTTCGACGCGGTAGAATGCACTCTGTTATTGTTAAGTTGGATTCTCAACGCTCGGCTGAACAACGAGAGTTGAAAATCCAGTGCGCGATAAAACCCTGCCGCGATATTTTTACGTCCGTGCTAACGTCGGCTAACTGTGGAAATGTAGAAAGGTCTTTTATTACATCAAATTGTTTGATTATTGTACAGGTTATTTTAAATTAACTAGCTAAACTCCGCAAACGCGTTGCGTATAGCTAGATAAACATGATAAAATAAAATAAATATTAATTTGATGATTTTTTTTGTTGGGTCATCGACCACATTAAAAAAATTGCATGCAGCGGAGATGAGAATGTTGAGATGGATGTGTGGAGTGACGAGAATGGATAAAGTGAGAAATGAGTATATAAGAGGAAGTTTGAAAGTGGCGCCAGTGACAGAAAAGTTGAAAAGAAATCGTTTGTCTTGGTATGGGCATGTAATGAGGAGAGACGAAACGCATGTGACTAAAAGACTGATGAATATAGATGTTGATGGATGGAGAGGCAGAGGAAGGCCAAAGAAAAGATGGATGGATTGTGTGAGGAATGATATGAAAGAGAAGGGAGTGAATGATAGCGTGACGGTTGACAGGGGAGAATGGAAGAAGAAAACGTGTTGCGCCGACCCCAAGTGATATGGGATAAGGGCAGGGAGATGATGATCGACCACATTAGATTTTATCGATGTCTAAACACGCTATAACAAAGTAGTTATTTTCTCAACTCATATTTCAAGTAACAACACACAGCGGTCATTGACCTCTCAAAAAAAAACATCAAATCTTTTCATTTTATCGTGTTTAGGTACCCTTCACGTCTGCGGAGTTTAGCTAGCTAATTTAAAATAACCTGTATAATTATTTATTTGAGAAATGTATAAAGATTCGTGTAATTTAAGTTTAAACGGTTGAATTTAATAATTAAAAGATAGACACTGCATTTCTTTTACTATTAGCAAAGAAAAACATATTGACAAAAAAAAAAAAACGATTTCGATTATCGGTCAAAAAAAAACGAAAAATCGGTCGGACTCTACTAGCTGTCGATTATTTACTCGCTCAAGAAACGTAACTTGAGAGACCTTGCTTCTTGTCAAACATGATTCTAGGTCAACGGTAAGTATCCTATAGGTTTTGATTTACTTGCGAGTATCAAAATATATCTCGCTTAAATGGCAGTATTTTTTTACTGCGTTGACTTAGATCTCCAAGGAACCGTGGACAGTACGTATTTGATATTAATTTCAACTTGATGTCTCTACGCGTTCTTGAGAAAAAGGGTCTTGACAGACAGACAGACAGACGGAAACCGAAGTGATCCTCTAAGGGTTCCGTTTTTCCTTTAAAAATAAAACTAGCATTCCCTATTAATAATAGACAAATTATAGCAGAATGATAAAATAATACTTCACCAAAATAAAAGTACATACCAGTGATCTGGTTGAGCCTCCTAAGCGCGCGACACATAGGCGTGCGCACGCGCAGATTCCGTCCCCTCGCACGCACCACAATGCTGCCACAAAGCACCATGTCGCCGAGCCGAGCGCACGTCTTCTCGTTCACTGACACCAGCTTCTTACGGAGCTCACCGTAGTTTATTAGGGCATATAACTCTTGAGCTACTTTTTTTACGTCTGGAAGAGATGAAAGTTATCTACTTAAGGTTGATCCGCTGTGGCAGCCCGCAAAATTCAAATTTTCTTGCGTTTTTGCAATTTGCAGGTCAGTGTAAGGTTGTATATTATGTTGGTGTTGATCACGATACACCAAACACCGACCTGCAAATTGCAAAAAACGCAAAAAAAAATTGAATTTCGCGGCCTTCCTTAGCGCAATCACCTTAATAAAAAAAAAAATACAAAAAAAAAACGACCGACTACCAAAAAAAACCTAGAAAGTGAAAAATAACAGTAATTTCGGAAGTCGGTGTCTTTGGGTGTGTATTTTAGTTTTATGCCACCGACTTCCGAAATTAAAGTTATTTTTCACTCTGTACTCGCAGTTTTTTTTTTTGGAAGTTGGTTGTTCTGTACTGAACTGAAGTAGGCTAGCGAGTGGTTGCCTCGCATTTGGTAGGTATTAAAACATATTAATTTGTTTTAATCATTTCATCACGACAAACTCAGCGAATTGCGCTAAACAATCTTACTATCTTTTGATTTATACAAAAAATAAGAAAAAAACATGTGTTTTGTAGCTATGAGATTGATTAATTTGACTTTGGGATTTTTTTTCTATCCAGCAAAGTAAATCTAAGCGTGTTAGTAAAAGCGATTGGCTATCCGCCAGATCCTTAAATAAGATAAATCTTTTTTACAGATATTTATAAAACTGTTTTTTATGTTTCTCATGGGTTCAAAAAACTAGTAAGCGCGGACTCTGTCGGATCATAGCGCCTTAAGGGAAAAGCGCTAAGCTAGCCCGCCAAATTCAAATTTTCTTACGATTTTTGCAATTTGCAGCTCAGTGTCTGGGTGTATGTTGATTAAAGTATGATTCGCCACCGTAACAAATGTATATTTACAGAATTATAATCATTTAAATCTGTAATACAACTCCTTAAGTTAGTATAATCCTCAAATGTCAATATTTCATGAAATAGTCATCCATTAGGATTATATGAACTCAGAGAGTTGTATTGATGATTTTGATGACTAAAATTCTTTAAATACAGATTTGTTTTGGACGCGAATCATATTCGGATCAACATACAACCTGATACTGACCTGCAAATTGCAAAAACCGTAAGAAAAATTGAATTTCGCGGCTACTCTGGCGCTTTCACCTTAAGGTACATGCTCTTACTGCCCCATCTCAAGAACTCATCCTGTATTTTGTAGGTAATTGTCCTCACATAATAAACGGTTATATAACTAGGCAACGCGAACGGTGGCATTCACATGTCGAGCCAGCAATACAATGAAAAAGATGAATTAATATAATGTTATTAAGACGGTTCATTTCATGTTATCATACCGATGTCCCATTAGCGAGGCTTGTCACATTGGATATAATTTATAGTTTAAGTAGCGTATAGTCATGTATATGGCTGTATTAATTTATTTAATAACATAGATAGTATTAGATACTTTGAATTGATGACATGCGTGTCGCCGGTTACCTACTATTAAAGTGACGATGTTTTTGAGTTGTCAGTACCGCGGTATGAAGTTGTGATAGCAAATGAAGGAACTTTACACTAACAACTTGGAGTCTGGATTATTAAAAAACAAAAAAAAAAAGACTTATTAATTTTGTTTTTCAATAATTATTAGCGTCAATAATATCGGGACGAACAGACTGTTCAAAATGATCTAAACAACTATGAAAATGAAATATTAGCTCAATGACACAAAAAGTCATGTGGAATGCAATAAAAGTATTGAGTATTGACACAAGGAATGTTTCAGAATGAAGACAGTACACGACAACTGTCATTCTGACAAGAACTTTATCCAATTGAGATAAAGTTTAATTTTCTTAGTTGTTGAGATCATTAACCGACTTTAAAAAGGAGGAGGTTCTCAATTCGTCGGAACCTTTTTTTTATTTTTTTTTATGTATGTTCCCCGATTACTCGAAGATGGCTGGACCGATTTGGATTTTTTTTGTTTTATTCGAGAGGGTATACATCACAGTTAGTCCCATATAAAATTGATTAACTTTGCTTTGGTAGTTTTTGAGTTAGCTTCAATAATACGTATTTTTTCCCCACTTTTATATGGATGATGTTCAGTTTGTTTTGCACATAGTGGTATAAGAATTTGTGTGGGGTAGGTACACAACTAAAAAGTGAAAAATAAAAACTTTTTTGCATAAAAATACAACCGACTTCCAAAAACAACACTACAAAGTGAAAAATAACTAATTTCGGAAGTCGGTGGCAAAAAACGAAAATACATTTAACTAGACACCGACTTCCGAAATTAAAGTTATTTTTCACTTTGTAGTGTTGTTTTTGGAAGTCGGTTGTATTTTTTTGCAAAAAAGTTTTTATTTTGAACAGTCTGTTCGTCCTGATGTTTTTGACGCTGATTGTACATACACCAACATTTCACCAGTTGAGTTTAAATCTAATGTAAGACGGGGCAATGCTATTGCCATCAACTGAGCACAACTCCAAGCACCGAGCTGCTACTGAGAAATTCCTGATAAAAAAAAACCGAATAACACTTTGCCCGACCTGGGAATCGAACTCAGGACCTCATGCTCAGCAGCATGACCATGCTTATCCCATGCTCATGCTAACCAACGAAGCGTTTTTTTTTAAGAAAAAAGAAATGTTTATTTTCACTTAAACACGTGTTTAATGTTGATGGCAATAGGCTCGCTCCCTATTACATGGGACTGATGCCCGTTTTAGCCAACCCTAAGTGACACTTAAATGAATCCCTAAAAAAATCTTTTTTACAAAAAAATACAACCGACTTCCAAAAACAACACTACAAAGTGAAAAATAATTTTAATTTCGGAAGTCGGTGTCTAGTTAAATGTGTTTTCGTTTTTTGCCACCGACTTCCGAAATTAAAGTTATTTTTCACTTTGTAGTGTTGTTTTTGGAAGTCGGTTGTATTTTTTTGTAAAAAAGTTTTTATTTTTCACTTTTTAGTTGTGTACCTACCCCACACAAAATCTAATACCACTGTCTGCAAAACAAACTAGAACATCATCCATATAAAAGTGGGGAAAAAATACGTATTATTGAAGCTAACTCAAAAACTACCGAAGCAAAGTTAATCAATTTTATATGGGACCAACTGTGATGTATACCCTCTCGAATAAAACAAAAAAAATCCAAATCGGTCCAGCCATCTTCGAGTAATCGGGGAACATACATAAAAAAAAAAAATAAAAAAAAAAAAAAAGGTTCCGACGAATTGAGAACCTCCTCCTTTTTGAAGTCGGTTAATAAAAGTGCAATAATATTTAAGAATTCATTTAGTGTATTCCATTAGGCAAGTTACTTGTATGCAAATTGCAAATTACATACAACTTGAGCAAACCTGCATGCAAGCTACAACTTGTATGAGGTACCTAGTTTGAACTTCTACTTTTTTTTTATACAAGTGACGTGCAAGTTGAACGCGCAAACGTTAGTTGCACGTTTCGAATAGCAAACGAGTAACGTTTTGTTGTTTTTTGATTTAATTGTTGAACATGTCCACTTGTATGCAAGTAAAACCTGCATGCAAGTTGCACACTCTCGAAAATGCATGTTTCCAATGCAAGTAATTTGTACGCAAATGTGACGTTATACTTGCATGCAAGACTTGTCTAATGGAATCGCGGTTTTAGGGTTGGTGAAAACGAGCATTATACATAACTGGCGAAAAGTGGGTGTACTATAGGTGCACTTCTCCCTAACTCTTCGGGGACACAAGGCGTGATGTTATGTTATTACAACATGTTTTATAAAAAAAAGTTTTTTTGCATGAAAAAAACAACCGACTTCCAAAAAATACTACAAAGTGAAAAATAACTTTAATTTCGGAAGTCGGTGTCTTTGAATCTGTATTTTAGCTTTTTGCCACCGACTCCCGAAATTAAAGTTATTTTTCACTTTGTAGTATTTTTTTTCGGTTGTTTTTTTTTTTTGTAAAAAAGTTTTTATTTTTCACTTTTTAGTGGGTCAGTCTGTAATTCATCTAAGTTACAATAGCCTAATGTCAACTGCTCATCACCTTTTACAAAATATTGCTTTTCCCGATACAACGACGTTAATTGTTGAGGAGTTCTCCCAGTAAGGAACCAGGAGAACTGGGACTGATGGAGAAGTCACCATCAGCTCCACTTCAACATATGTATTGTGACGAGCATAAATTGCTTAGCAATAATCTAATCGCAACCCGTGAAATACGTATTATTGAGTAGTTACGATGGCCATCTCTGGTCTTCGTCATTAGTTCCACTTCACTAAATGGTGCTTTCCGGGAGCAAATGCACGAGTTACTATAAAAAATACCCAAATCGCTATAGGTGTGCCTATAAAATTTGAAGGTTCTCCTCGATTTCTCTGGGATGCCATCATCAGATCCTGCTTTCATTATCATGGTACCACCCTTGGGATATCTCCTTTCCAACAAAAAAAATATCATAATAATCGGTTCATAAACAACGAAGTTATCCGCGAACATACACAAAAAAATATACGGTCGGTCGGTCGGTATGTATAATGTACGGTCGAATTGAGTAACCTCCTCTTTTTGAAGTCGGTTAAAAAATGAAACTTACTTTCATCAAAATGCACATGTTTCGACAGCTTGTGCCAGGTCCTGTAATAAAAATGGCTGACTTGCGTCTTGGTCTTCAGGTTGACATCCGGCATGCCTTTCTTCTTCATCTTGGCACAGATGTAGGCAGTTATAGCGTCGAAGTCCTTGCCATACTCGTTGAGTGCTTCAAAGAATAAGTTTTTTTCGTCTGTGGACCAGAGCGCTTTGGGCATTCGTTGCTTTACTGTCGGGAATTTCAGCTCTTTCTCATCGATTTTGCTTGGGGTCTCGCATTCTGGGATGTCTGGAAATACGAGTAACAAGGGAAAAATTATAGGTTAACTATTTTTGAAAGAAAATAAAGATATACAGCATTTATCTTAAGTAAAACTAAATGTAAAACTTGTAAACAATAACCTGTCAACGGCCAGCGCCTGATTATTATAATGCTGACGACTAAGACTCGCTCGCCCATATTACATGCATTGGGTGAGCGACTTGAACATAACCAGCGAGTTGGTGTACATGGACAGCTCGTGGCTAAATAATAACAGCCGCACGGGTCGATCCATCCATATTTATCCCACATAGTCACGTAGCCCACAGGATCACTTATTTTTCCCACATAGTCCTATGTGAATGATGCTCTAATTTATTTTGCAGAGTTGTATTCGATGTGTGGGGTAGGCACCACTAAAAAGTGAAAAATAAAAACTTAAAAAAAAAAAACAACCAACTCCCAAAAAAAACACTACAAAGTGAAAAATAACTGTGTTTTTTTTGGGAGTCGGTTGTTTTTTTTTTTTGTAAAAATTTTTTTAACTTTTTAGATACGAGAATTGGCCTTCTGGTCTTAAAAAAGTTGTATTGATTACTTTAATGATTATAGTTCTGTGAATACATGCTTGTTATGGGCGCAATTCGTATTTTGATCAACATACAACGTAATACTGACTTGCAAATTACAAAAAACGTAAGAAAATTTGAATTTCACGGGCTACCCTGGCGCTTTCGCTTTAAGAAACTTTGTTCGGGAATGAACTGAGCATGACTGCAAGATTTTCAGAGAATTTTATTGGATACCATTACAATGGCGATTAGGAAGTGAAACCAGACAATTTTATGCGTAAGTACAATAAAATTATTTTAAAAAGCAAATAACTAACAAATTAATAATCAAAAGGTATCTAATGATAAAAGTCATTAGGACATTAGCATTATAGCCTATTGAAATTTCAACTTTATCCCGGGTAAATAAAGTTGATTTTAGAAAGACCAGTTAATAGCTAAAGATAATAAATAAAATTATCTATTAAGGACGCTGTTACAAATGGGTGGTCAAATCATTACTTTTTTACACAAAAGTATGTGCATGGTACGATTCTGAACTACAAATGTGTATAAATACAATTTTAGATAGATATAGTTTCTCAAAAAAGGTACCGAAGTGAAAATTTTTACTTCGGTATATTTATTGAGAAAATGTACTTATCTAAAATTATATTTATAGTTCACAATCATACCATGCACATCTATCAACAATTCGGCCATAAAACATTTTATGAATGCAAAGCATTTTATTTAATAAACATACTTTTGTGTAAAAAAGTAATGATTTGAGTACCCATTTGTAACAGCGTCCTTAATAGTCCAAGTTATTTATCCAAAATGACATAAGTTGGAAATTAAATTACAAATGCTGCGAACCTTGTAGGTACGTTAGTTTCCTAGAAACACACCGGCAAAGTCAACGCGTCGGACCACACACAATGAAGGGTTCCGTAGTTTAAAAGAATTATACCAAAAACAAACTTAACAAACAAACAAACTTAATAAACTTATTATTATATTATTATTTGTCTTTGACATATCTCGAGACCCTGGGGTCCCGGACCTTTGGAAGGCGTACAACTCGCAGAGGCCCCTTAGACAATTTTGAATGACGAGGAGGCACCAGCCGACGATTATCCCTGTATGCACTATGCAATTGCACCCAAGGATAACCCCCGGTGGTGCAGAACTATTGCAGAACATGGAAACAAAACA
Organism: Cosmia pyralina; assembly: GCA_946251885.1. NCBI lineage: Eukaryota > Metazoa > Arthropoda > Insecta > Lepidoptera > Noctuidae > Cosmia > Cosmia pyralina. Next base: position 1,544,273 of record OX276342.1, read on the forward strand.
CATTGGGTCTATGGGTTTGGGTGGCTATAGTGGATTGGGTACCTTGAACTATGGAACAACTATGTCCCCTGCCTGACCAATGTTATATGTATAATATACACAGATAAATTGGCAGGGGGTGACTTGCACACTCAATAATGAGCCCTGTAGGGTTGCAGGCTCTGACTCAGCGCGAATTAGCGACAATGCACGAACACACGCCACAGGCTCCCCCCATCTCGTGTCCGCTATTTTCAACCCTGTTTAGTTGCGATTTAGATCATTTTCAAAGGTTCAGAAAAAATAATCGATTTTTTTGCTGCTCAATGTAAGTGTACACCGTAGGGTAAATTATGTTGTCAGTGCCAAACTCACCATCAGATCCATCTTTCTTTCCAGGTCTCTTGTCCCTTTCGACATGCGGTTCCAGTAGAAGCTTCTTGATGACCCTGGCGCTGGTCCTCTGCTGCTGCTGCGTGGTCAGGGAGCCCAGGAGTTCTGTCCGTTCTGCTTCCACGCTGGACGGCGCTCCAGGGGACATGGTTGCATCTTTCACGGCCTGGAACAAGATCGTGTTTGTTTAACCGACTTCAAAAACAGGAAGAGATTCAATACGTAAACAATCTTATCAGATGTCATTGTATCAAAACTTAGTAATTGCAATATTTCTTTTTTTTTTGGGATTGGCATCTCGCAGGTCAACCTAGGAGGTTGGCGGCAGCATAGCCAGTGCTAGTGCCTCAATCAATAGGGATGATGACTAAAAATTTTTTTGTACATCATGTATATTATTGAAAAATAGAGTACGACCAAAAGCGCACTGACAATTCTCTAAGTCTAGAATTGGTCTCAAATGTCATGATAAGACTTTGAACTTCGCGGGCTACCTTGGCGTATTCCACACTGTTTCCTTGATTTCTTCCAGATCTCGGTATCTACCCAGCCTTCAGGCAGTCTCAGAAAAACAAACACTTGCGTGCAAAAAAATTGGCCCACCCCAAACTCTCTATTTGAGAGACGATAGCTCAAAGATGTTAATGTATATTTTAGTTGTTTTATATTGTGTGGAGGTAGGTAAGATAAAGTTTATAAACACATACCCTATAATTTGATAAAAGCAATGTCAAACCTCGTGGCTAAGTAACAACAGCCGCACGGGTCGATCCATCAGGTTAAGCTACGCTTGCCGGGGTTGGTCCGTGGATGGGTGACCATCTTTACATACCGAGACTCCTCCGTGCCTCGGAAAGCACGTTAAGCCGTTGGTCCCGGCTGTCATTCGTGGATCTTTGACAGTCGTTACGGTTCGTCAAAAGCCCGAAAGTCTGACAACCAGTCTTACCAAGGGGTATCGTATTACCTATAGTTAATGGGTTGTGGAGGTCAGATAGGCAGTCGCTCCATGTAAAATAATGGTATTCAGCTGCATCCGGTTAGACTGGAAGCCGACCTCAACATAGTTGGGAAAAGGCTAGGCAGATTCATTGTGTATTATTTTTTAGGTATTTTTGTGACATGAAAGTAACATTCAAGACGACAACGTCAACAAGGAATAAGGATTTTTGTTCCCGTATGATATTTTCCGACATCCACGCGGGAGAAGCCGCCCGGGAAGTGCTAAAAAAAATCGATTTTCAAAAAACGTTATTTTTTCCTTTCTTGTGTAGGTTAGGATGAGATTACACGTGTTTTCACAAAGAGCTAAAAATACTTACATTGAAATTAAGTAAAGCCGGGTCTCCTGCGCGTCTTTTTGCGAAACATAACACAAAAACCTTACACATAATCATTTGTTTTCAACAACTTCAAAAATAGGAGGAGGTTCTCAATTCGGTTGTATATTTTTTTTTTATGTTTGTTACCTCATAACTCCGTCATTTATAAACATTTGGAAGATTCTTTTTTGATTTGAAAGGATATACTTCCAGATTGGTACCATTTTTATCAAAATCCAGTTCTGATGATGACATCCATGAGGAATTGAGGGAACTCCTTAAAAATTATAGGCATACATATACCGATTTTGGTATTTTCATCAACAAATCAAGCATTTGCATTCAGAAAGTAGCATCTGGCGAAGTGGAACTGATGAAGAAGACCACATATGGCCACGGGAACTTCTCAACGATAATAAGTATTTCACGGATGGCGATAAGATATCTCGATTAAGATAGTTAAGCGACTATGACGAAGCTTTAAATAAATGGTTGTGATGAAATTGGTACCATCGAACCGGTTTGATGAAGCAGCCGGTTGGTAGGCACCGGAACTCAGTAACAAAACAATGTATTCTAGCCGCGTTTGGGCTTATTGGAATTGTCATGAGGTGCACTTTGGCTATAAAGGATTTTAATGGTAATTATATGCCGCTTCAAATTGCGCTACTTGAGTTGTATGTTATAGCGATTTGACTGCCCATATATACGAAAATGCTGTGACAGCCATGTGTAGCCAGGGCATTTAAACTGATTGACACTAAAAGACTTGTTTTTATATGAAATTTTAATTTTAATTTAATTTTTAATTATGTGACCCTTATAATTTAACATTTTATTTTTAATATAAATTCCGTGACCCATATAATTTTATATGCACTCATTCGTTTATTTTAATTGCACTTGACATTTTTTTTTTAATTCTGTGAACTGTATACTTTGTACCTACTCTTTCGTTTATTAATTGCATTTGACATTTTATTTTAATTCTGTGATCTTTATAATCGTTTATTTTATTATAATTGCATGACATTACTCTATTCTGATTTATTCTGTTGCAGTATTGTAAAATTTTATTGTTATTTTTGTTTTATGTAATATGGGTTTGCCTGAATTAAATGAATTTTATTTTATTTTTATTTTATGTGTGGCCTTGATTGTCAGAAGTCAGATTTCGTAGCCTCGCGAGGCTACGAAATCTGACTACTGTAATCATACATTTGTGACGAAATAATGCACTTCTATGGTTTCTATGGAGTTTTCTCGAGTTTTAAAGTAACTTCAAAACTTAACGTAATAAAATCATGGTTCCTTCCCAGAAGTTTTAGTTCTTCGCCGGATCTATAGGATGAATGGATAAAATATAGGTGACCGCAATTGAAATTTTGCTTCAATTGCGGTCACCTATATTTTATTGTTTCCGCATTTCTTTTTAACATGAATAGTTTCATATTATAATATACTTTATTATAAAAAAAAATCGGGTGTGAATAATGCGGGACTTCTGAGTTATTGAATTTTTATTTTTGAGGTTAGGGCTGTCACCTACTTTACTTTGTTTATTCCCGGATAACTTTGTCTGCTAATTTACTATTTTTCTTGATGTAAAATGAAATATAATGGTTTTCTTTGGTGTAAAATAAGTATTTTAAGTTTTCCTGTCACGTAAGAGTTGAAAAGTAGAATAGGAAAAATCTACTAATGGGTATTCTACATATTCTTTTTAATTGTACGTTGCACATTATCATCGATGTTTTAATATGTTTTGTGTACTTTCTTCGGTGAAGGACATCATGTGATATTGGGAAGGGGTCCGCCCTTATCGAGCGTATTGCTAAAACCCAATATTTTTACATGGTGTCTGGAGAAGCGGGGGTGAGGCGTCATGGAGCCGTTAAAGACCCATGGCGCTGCATTGCCTCCACAGGACCTGAACTAACCCTGCATTTTTGAGTTTCTTTTTCATTTAGGTTACAAAAATGACCCAGCAGTGCGAAAATGGAGTCTCAAAAAAATCTATTGAGGCCAAGATTGTTGAGGAGCGGAAAATAAGAATCCAAGCTGAAATTTATGCTAAAATGTCTTTGGCAGTCGATGTTGTACGTCCGAATTCAGGAACATCCAATGACGGAAACAGCCCGCACTGCACTATCGGACTTACATAGAAAAACATTCGCGAACATTCTAGGCGTAGAAGAATGGCTTGTAGATGATTTACATGTTATATTAGTAGCGCTGTCAAGTAGTTTTGAAATAGATCCTGAAAATTTGACGAATTTTGTGCGAATTTCGCTACAAAATATGTAGAAAAATACGAGTGGTGCTACATGTCAGTTACACTTCACAAAATAGTAGCTCACGGAAGTCAAATTATAAATTCTAGTCCGTTACCAATTGGTATGTTAAGTGAGCAAGCTTCAGAATCTCGTAACAAATTCTGGCGTTATGATAGGGAACACCATACGAGAAAATTAAACCGGAAGACAACAGTGCTAGACCTATTTCACCGAGCTTTAGAATCTTCAGATCCATTTCTATCCATGATGTAACTCAGTAGTCGCCAAAAAAATAACAAGCATTTGGTTCAACCTGAAAAAGTTCTATGGCTTTTAAAATCATCAACGGAAAATGTTCTGTATCACGAGGACTTATTTGATGAAACCAAAGAATGCTATTTTTAGAAAATCTATTGTATGAGGAGACGAGTGTGTGTAGCCACAATTGAATTGTTAGTTAATCATATGAGCGTTTTGGATGGCATGTCTGTTAGCTCGTAAGACCAATTGAATAAATAAATAAATAAATAAAGATGGTGAAAATATTATTTTACCATCTGAAGAAGTTTTAGTATCTTCGGATACCGAAGAGTAAAGAAAACGTTACCATTAGAATAAAATAAAATAAACAGGTATATTATGCAATTACAAAAAACACTACAAAGTGAAAAATAACGTTAATTTCGGAAGTCGGTGGCAAAAATGATACAAAAAAAGACCAAAGACACCGACTTCCGAAATTAGTTATTTTTCACTTTGTAGTGTTTTTTTTGGGAGTCGGTTGTTTTTTTTTTTGTAAAAAGTTTTTATCATACACAAGCTGTCTCCTGCGTATTTTTGTGTAGATGTCGTAATGAGTTCCGACAAGGAAGACGCGCTATCAGTTTGACAACAGATGTGCGCGGTGCGCGCGGCTGTTGAAAATTAAACTTACCCTTCCCCTCTTCCCCCGCGCGGGTAATGTGTTCCATGCAGCTCGGAAACCAAAAACATCGTATTTGCACACAAATGTGTATGGCCACGCCTCTTTTTTTCGATGTTTTTGTGTAATGTTTCGAAAAGGGAGACACGGCTTTATGAGTACTATTTTAAACATCTCAACAGACATTGTTTACTTTGTTGTGTGGCCAGCACGAACTGCCCTGAGAGGTGAAAAGTGTCAGTTAAAAAAGCTTTTTTTACAAAAAAATACAACCGACTTCCAAAAACAACACTACAAAGTGAAAAATAACTTTAATTTCAAAGTCGGTGTCTAGTTAAATGTAGTTTCGTTTTTTGCCACCGACTTCCGAAATTAAAGTTATTTTTCACTTTGTAGTGTTGTTTTTGGAAGGCGGTTGTATTTTTTTTGTAAAAAAGCTTTTATTTTTCACTTTTGTACCTACCCCACACAAATTCTAATACCACTACCTGCAAAACAAACTAGAACATCATCCATATATGTGAGGAAAAAATACGTAATATTGAAGCTAACTCAAAAACTACCGAAGCAAAGTTAATCAATTTTATATGGGACCAACTGTGATGTATACCCTCTCGAATAAAACAAAAAAAACCCAAATCGGTCCAGCCATCTTCGAGTAATCGGGGAACATACAAAAAAAAAAGAAAGGTTCCTACGAATTGAGAACCTCCTCCTTTTTGAAATCGGTTAAAAATAGAGAAAAAATACATTGTAAATGATTGACGACTCTAATTATAATAGGTGAACTACTTAGGTACTCTTTACTTTGAATTTTCCATCGATTTACCGAATCAATTATTATTTAATTAAAAATTAATTACATAAAAAAAATCAATAAATATAATTACGTTAATTGATTTCGTAATTATATTTATTGTATTTTAATTAAATTATAATTGGTTATTTTCCTTAGAACCGCTTGGCTAAAAGGTTGACCATTACCAACAATTTATGTATCGATGACGACGAAACGCGTTCTATTCTCTCCTGCCCTATCCAATTACAACTCATTTGTCCAATTTATTTGGGGTCGGCTTTTTCTTCCATACTTCTCTATTAGTCGTCATCTAGGTAGTCACTCCCTTTCCATCCATATCATTAACCGACTTCAAAAAGGAGGAGGTTCTCAATTCGTCGGAACCTATGTTCCCCGATTACTCGAAGATGGCTGGACCGATTTGGATTTTTTTTTCTTTTATTCCAGAGGGTATACATCACAGTTGGTCCCATATAAAATTGATTAACTTTGCTTGGGTAGTTTTTGAGGTAGCTTCAATAATACGTATTTTTTCCCCACTTTTATATGGATGATGTTCTAGTGTGTTTTGCAGATAGTGGTATTAGAATTTGTGTGGAGTAGGTACACAACTAAAAAGTGAAAAATAAAAACTTTTTTACAAAAAAAATACAACCGACTTCCAAAAACAACACTACAAAGTGAAAAATAACTTTAATTTCGGAAGTCGGTGGCAAAAAACGAAAATACATTTAACTAGACACCGACTTCCGAAATTAAAGTTATTTTTCACTTTGTAGTGTTGTTTTTGGAAGTCGGTTGTATTTTTTTGTAAAAAAGTTTTTTCTTTCACACAGATCATCCATCGTTTCTTTGGTCCTCCCCTACTCTTATAGCCATCCATTTTCCTGCTCAGAAATTTTCTCACGATATTTTCCTCACTCCTCCTCATTACACGCTCAAGAATGACAACCGAACCAGCAGCACAAAATTATTTCTTAAAAAATAAAACAACAGGGGATAAAGTTCTACTTTGGTGACTGACTATTACAGGCTTTATCATGTATGTACCTAATCTAGGTATATTTTGTACCCAAAGACCACGTGCTATGAACGACCACCCAAGCCTACTTTTAAAACCCACAAATATTTTTAACCGTAAAACATGTAACAACAATGAATCGAATTTACAGTCGGAGCGCGTATGACTGTGCACATGGCGAGCTATTAGCATAATTGTTTAAATTGACTCACAAAGAAAACGTGAACTATTACATACGATAAGTACACTTCTGGACACATCTTTTGGCCCACCTTGTATTTTCAGTTTCGTTTGGTCCTAGCTAAAATTTTATATTAGGTCGAGCAAAAAGATTTTATGCAGTTTTGAACCTGGCACATTCACAATTTCATTCAATAGTCTTTTTTTGAATTTCGAACACAGAATTTAAAGAAACAAAAGACAATTTGGAGCCTGTTTGTTGATATCAAACAATCGAATACTAAGAAAACTTGGTTTTATTGGTTTACTTGGATTTAATTCTTGAAAAAGTGATTGATATCTTTGGTTTTGCAACAAACATTACTTATTCTTAACATTAAGGTGAGGTTCTATCAATAATCTATGGATACTTCACCTGAAGTCGCCGCCCAAGCTGTGGCACTTATTCAGGCCGGACACAGCCAAAGAAACGTGAGTGCTCAACTTAATTTAAGTCGATCTGCGGTCCGAAATGTTTATCGGAGGTACCTAGAGACTGGCGGCTTTGTTCGTCGCCAAGGAAGGCCACGATCTCGGGTCACAACTGAAAGGCACGATCGATTCATCGTGACGACCAGCTTGAGAAATCGTCACCTTACCTCCATTGAGATACAAAACCAACTTCGCGACTTCCACGGAGTATCTGTGAGCGCTCGAACTGTTCGGAGAAGGTTAAAAGAACGCGATATGGTACCACACAAGCCAGCTAATGGCCCCAAACTAACGCGAGCCCACCGAACAGCGCGCCTTCATTTCGCACGCAGTCATTTAAATTGGACACAGCAAGATTGGAGCCGTGTACTCTTTTCTGATGAGTCTAAAATTGTGTTACATGGCAATGATGGAAGGAAGAAGGTCTACCGACGTAAGGGAGAGCGTTTCGCACAATGCTGCTTTGAAGAGAGGGTTGCTTATGGCGATGGCTCATGGACTGTCTGAGGCGGTATATCCGCGAGCGGCAAAACTCAACTTGAGGTTGTTACAGGACCACGGCTGCCAACATTAAATGCTGAAAGGTACATTCGTGAGTGCTTAGAACCTCACGTGATACCATACGCGGACTATGTGGGCCCAAATTTCCTTTTTATGCATGATAATGCAAGAGCCCATGCGGCCGGCATCGTCAGGGAATATCTTCGGGATGTGAACATCACAGTTATGGACTGGCCAGCCAGAAGCCCAGACATGAACCCCATTGAGCACATGTGGGACGAGCTAAAAAGACGTGTTAGGGCTCGTCAGCCAGTTGCCCAGACGATGCAGGAGTTGAAAACTGCCATAGAAGAGGAATGGGAGATGATCCCTCAAAATTTCATAGAGCGGTTGATAAACTCTATGCCTAATCGTATGAGAGCTGTGGTAGATGCCCATGGAGGCAACACGCGTTATTAAATTAAACCTTTATTTGATAAAACATGTTTTTATTCAAAAATCAATTGCCTTTAACAAGGCGCATATCCGACTTGTTAGGCGTAGCTCCATGTCGTATGGTATTCTGAATTCAAATTTAAAACAATACGATCGAAAAAGATGGTAAAATGTATCAGGTTTAAAACTGCATCAACAGTTTTTGTTCAATCTAGCAATCATATTTCGGTAGGGGCCATCGAAACCTAAACTCTAAGGTGGGCCAATAGATGTGTCCAGAAGTGTATATTAAATACTTGATTCAGGATAACAATAGTTTTCTGTGCCCATCCTGTGATCTTCGCTATGCAACTTTTTATTAAAACAAATACAACGTTTTAACTCTCGTGGCTACGTACTATCAGCCGCACGGGTCGATTCATCAGGTTAAGCAACGCTTGCCGGGGTTGGTCAGTGGATGGGTTACCATCTTTACATACCGAGACTCCTCCGTGCCTCGGAAAGCACGTTAAGCCGTTGGTTCCGGCTGTTATTCGTGGATCTTTGACAGTCGTTACGGGTCGTCAGAAGCCCGAAAGTCTGACAACCAGTCTTACCAAGAGGTATCGTATTACCCAGTTATTGGGTTGTGGAGGTCAGATAGGCAGTCGCTTCATATAAATTAATGGTATTCAGCTGCATCCGGTTGGACTGGAAGCCGACCCCAACATAGTTGGGAAAAGGCAGGCAGATGAAGGCGAAGGCACCTTATTCCTCCAGTGACGGTATTCATTCCCATGTCATTGGTACAGCATCAGCCTACAGCAGTCTACTGCTGGACATAGGCCTCTCCAACTGCACGCCATCCAGCTGCTAGCAGCCACCCTGCGAAGATCGTCGCTTGCACTTAGCTTGATGGCTTCCTACCTTACGTTTGACGATTTGCGGTCTTCACGTCGTTCAGTTTGCTCATTTTGTGAGCTACGTCGACAACTTTATTTATTATTTTTTTCTCTCTAGCTAGACTAAATCCGGCTTGAAGGATCTGCCGTTCGGTGAACAGGGTATGTGACGAGAGCGGTCATTTCGGGCACCGATAAGATGTTGTTAATAATGAAAAATAATCCATATAATTCTACATTCTACAAAATAAGATATTAATCAGGCAGGTACCTAAGCAATTAGCCTTAAACCTTTATATTTTTAACTAGCTGACCCGCCAGACATTGTCTGTCAAAATTTAATATATTTTTTTTTCTTTTAAACCACCCCAGTAACGAAGAGAATAAAAAAAAATTCAAATCGGTCAAACCGTTTTTGAGTTTTACCGAAACTAACGGGCAGCAATTGATTTTATTAAGTAAGAAGAAGGAGATAAAAGACCAAAAAAGTCAAATTTTTTATTTAGATTCGACACTAACAGAAATTTTGGAAGAAAAAATGTAAAAAAATACATAGCAGCTGAGGCTACACTATCTGTCTGTCGTAGAGCTGTTTCTTTTTAACCGTAATAGGTAGCACACCCCCTTAGCACACGCCCTTAGCATAGGAGTCCGACATGCACATGACCGGTTTTTAATCAGTAATCGATGAATTAATATCGAACTACCATTTTCCGCGATACGCATCATATTCTCGACACGAGCGCTGACGTAGGATGCGTGCAAAAGGCTGAATGATAAAAACCCCTGCATGGCCGGCCGACTTTTGAGTATTGAGATGAGAGCGAGGCGCGACCGCGCGCCATTTGAAATTAGAACCTTAGTTTTTTTTTAAATAAAATAGGCTAAGGACCAAAGAGAACATTTTTAAATAATCATCAATTTTAGTGGAACGTGCTCTAGTGTTGATAGTTAAAAATGTGTTTATTAAATAAATTATGTTTGATTTTGTTAATTGGTGTTTACTGCGAGGCGCAGACGCCGCTGACAACGAGAAAGGAGGCTTTTATGACAGTCGTGAGTACAAAACATGTTTTATAGACAAATAAGGAGGAGGTGGAGGAGCTCGTGGCTAAGTAATAACAGCCGCACGGGTCGATCCATCAAGTTAAGCTACTACTTGCCGGGGTTGGTCCGTGGATGGGTAACCATCTTTACATACCGAGACTCCTCCGTGCCTCGGAAAGCACGTTAAGCCGTTGGTCCCGGCTGTCATTCGTGGATCTTTGACAGTCGTTACGGGTCGTCAGAAGCCCGAAAGTCTGACAATCAGTCTTACCAAGGGGTATCGTATTACCCAGTTAATGGGTTGTGGAGGTCAGATAGGCAGTCGCTCCATGTAAAATAATGGTATTCAGCTGCATCCGGTTAGACTGGAAGCCGACCCCAACATAGTTGGGAAAAGGCTAGGCAGATTGATTGATAAACAAATAAAAGTACTTAATTAGAAAAATCAGTAATATCATGAATAAACATTGACAGCCCATGATGGGGTCAAGACAAACAACATTAGCAATAAGCAAACTTCACTTTATTCCCGAAAAAAAATCCTAGGAATGTGAAAATAAATGCAGTCGTGAACACCACAGGATTAATAGCGTTCATATGTCAGACTTCCGTAACATATAATAAAAACAAACATGTTATAACAATTGTATAAAACCAGTATAATCAGTAGTAGTGTGTGTGTGTAGTATGTGTGTAGCATTTTGTGATTTTACAGGAGAGCAAGGACGTTCTGTATTCGACCCGCATGCTATGTATGTATGTCCCCGGATGCAAAAAAAAAAAAAAAAAAACTTATCTAAATCACGGACATAAACTCATCAACAAAATATTAAATAATAACTTTGTAAAGTTAATTATGTCAGATTCGTTTACAAGATTGAAATATTGTCCAATGGCACGTTATTCATTCACAAACCGCTGCTCACCATGTCGGTATGATGGTCATATAAAAAGTACCTATACAGAAATTTTACTTCTTACCGTCTGCGAAAATTTCGCATTGTCCGTAAGTGCACTAAGCTGATCATCATTTGCCTTGCTAGACCTTTCCCAACTACTTATGTATGTTATGTTGGAGACGGCTTACAGTCTAACCGGCTGCAGCTGAATACCAGTATTTTACATGGACCGACTGCCTATCTGACCTCCACAACCCAGTTATTGGGTAACACGATACCCCTTGGCAAGATTGGCTGTCAGGCTTGTGGGCTTCTGACTACCCGTAACGACTGTCAAAGGTCTACTAATGACAGTCGGGAGCAACTACTTAACGTGCTTTCCGAGGTACGGCTACAGAGGGCTCTCGGTATGTAGGTAATTAACCTTGAAGATCCACCCCTGCAACGTTATCTTTTAGCCACGCTAGTCATGGTCCAAAACTGGTCTTTAGGTACTCTGTTTTCGATAACAGACGGACGGAAGAATGAAGATGTTGATTCTTATTCATCCCGAATCTAAAAGTCGCCTTTTTTTTTTTTTTTTTTTTTTTTTTTTTTTTTTTTTTTTTTTTTTTTTTTGTGTCTTCATCAAAAGCCTGTGTGTCGCCTGTTATGGCAACTATGAGTAAGATATGAAGTTGGTCTTTTTTTTCTGGATCTACCCGGTGATGCGAATGCGATGCGTTACTTTTGCATTTATAATTATACTATGGATTGGTCCTTCTGCACGAATTAATTTCGGGCTCCAGTGAACTTTAACACCCGCGCCACAGAATAAGTCCCGCGCGTCCGAAACTTCACAATTTTATAGCGTGCTGATGTCTTCGAGTAAAACACTTTTAAAAAATATTACACTGCGCAGACTAGTTTTTGAGAAAAAAAATCCTAAAGTTGCAGAAAAATCAAGTTATTTACACAATAAAGATATTACCACCACAGACCACTATTTACTCAGAGAGTTTACCATAGACAATGTATGAATTTCACTCCCGAGATTGTTCTGATCTAATTAAGTTCAGAAAAAGTTGACATCGGATTTGAATGGTTTTTAGTATAAGTATTGAAAGTTTTATCTTGAATTCATTTTTAAATAGCTGCTACAGCAAAAAGCTCAATTATAAAGTAAATATTATAAATTTTAAATAAATTAAAAATAATAAACTTTAAAACCAAATAATTTTTACTTCAGGAATACACCCCCTATAAAATTATAAAATTAATATTTTAATTTATACTCTTTTAAATAAATAAATCTTTGTTATCAGACCAGAGATCCATAAGATGCGAACAAGTTGGCACTTACTAACTAAAAACACAATCACTATAAATAAACTTATCTCTAATATCTGAATGACAGTCTGATGATTAAGATCGTTGGTAACGAAACGTAATTGAATGTAAGTGGCGCCAACGTTTGACAGTTGTCAATCATCTGTGTATATACCTACTTACACTCCTACCAACTTATCTGTGAAATGGCGAAAATTGGAACTACGGCCGTCATGTTGAAATGTCTTCGATTGTGCCGACGCATGTCATTCGATTGTGTCGACGCATCGACGGTGGCGTCCTCTTTCAGTTCACAGATAAGTTGGTAGGACTTTACAGTCGTGTTTTGTGTTCTTTTTTATGTCAACCTATTACACAATACAAAAACTGTCACAGAACCGAGATAGCCAATCCCGAACCTACGGCGCACTTATTAGCCCTACCCCGAGAATGTTTTTAGAGCCGGAGGTGCGCAGGGAGCGCAACGCAACCTCCGCCCGCCGTAAGCTTCGGCTGCTACGGCTCGCATGGTGCGTGCGTCTTACGCAAGGGCGAAGTAGCTGCACTTCCCGTAGCGCCGGAGAAGAAGCGATTCTCAACTTGCTCTCTAGCGACCCAGATTTTTTTTTTAACTTACTATGGGGTTTTCAAATATACACCAAAAGTAGTCTATTCTACCCAAAAAATAGCTATTATATAAATGCGAAGGATGTTAAAGTACAGTGGTTCCTAATTTCGTGACTTTTTATAGTAGTTTTATTGGTATGTAAAAGAAATTTGGGAAGGAATGACTTGAATTTTTGAGTTAATTGATGTAGTCTAGAGTCTATGTGAGAACTGAACAATGTTTTCTTCAGTTTCCCTCTGATAACAATTCTCGCTTCGCCACTGCTATTTAAACAATTTTTTTTTGTTTTAAGTAACCTGTTCAGTTGGAAATAGATAATTCACCACAACATATTTCGATAAAAAAATCAATCTGCCTAGCCTTTTCCCAATTATGTTGGGGTCGGCTCCAGTCTAACCAGATGCAGCTGAAAAGGTTCCGACGAATTGAGAACCTCTTCCTTTTTGAAGTCGGTTAAAAATAACGCTACGACCTTTAGGAGCCGAGCAAAAATAAAAATCAATCACGTAAATAAGAATAAAAAGTTGATGCACCAACATGTTCAAAGGATTTTTCCTTGCTCAACGAAATAAGTTGTGGCTAAGTAATAACGGCCGCACAGGTCGATCGATCAGGTTAAGCTAAGCTTGCCGCGGTTGGTCCGTGGATGGGTGACCATCTTTACATACCAAGATCCCTCCATGCCTCGGAAAGCACGTTAAGCCGTTGGTTCCGGCTGTCATTCGTAGATCTTTGTCAGTCGTTACGGGTCGACAGAAGCCCGAAAGTCTGACAACCAGTCTTAACAAGGGGTATCCTATTACCCAATATTTGGGTTGTGGAGGTCAGATAGGCAGGCTCTCCATGTAAAATACTGACATTCAGCTGCATCCGGTTAGACTGGAAGTCGACCCCAACATAGTTGGTAAAAGGCTAGGCCGATAATGATGAACAGAGGAAGAACTCCATAAGTTAAAATTGACCTCAAATCTAGCGATTTCATGAAATCATGAGGTTTCAGGTCAATTCTAACTTATGGAGTTGTATTGCTGATTCTAATGATTATAATTCTGTAAAACCGCGTTAGTTACGGCCGCGAATCCTAATCATCATACGATCTGACACTGACCTGCAAATTGCAAAAGACGTAATAAAATTTAAATTTCGCGGGCCACCTTAACGCATCCCCCTTAAAAAAAAGAGAAGTAGAAAATTTAAAAGTCATATTAAAAGTAGGCTTTGTAAACAAGCATAGGTACAGTCAGCAAGAAAAGTCGATTAACACTTGCAGTTTTCTAATCATAATTATTAAGCGAAATATTTAATTGAAATCGGAACAGAAGTACTTAAAATTTTAATAACATTAACTGGTAACATATAAACGAAATAAAAGCAATTTAACGAATAATTTTGTGTTCATTTAGATAATGTCAAAAAGTAGCAGTGACTGTTGCTGACCGTACTACGCATTAGAGGATTATATCCTAGATAAGAATGCTTGGAAACATGCTGGTCCTGCTCCATAGGACAATCTAGAGTCTAAACAAAATCAAACTGATTACAAATTGAATTGTATAATTTATATTTATTTTCATGATTTTACATTCTGTGAATACTTTACCTCACACATTGATTTTTACTTTTACTTCTTGACATTTTTAAGAAAATCATACTTTTACAGTGTTTGTCAATATGTGAGCACCTTATCACATAATTCATTTATCTGTCATTGCTTCATTTTTATTTTTTTTACCTACGAGTATTGTGCTACATAAAGTAATTTTATTCTAGGTGCATTGTCTTCACATATTTAATAATACTAGCTGACCCGGCAAACGTTGTTTTGCCATATAAATAATTTTTAAGTTCACTAAGGGGTATGAAAAATAGATGTTAGCCGATTCTCAGACCTACTCAATATGCTCACAAAATTTCATGAGAATCGGTCAAGCCGTTTCGGAGGAGTACGGGAACGAACATTGTGACACGAGAATTTTATATATAAGATAATCAATGCATACAAAATATTGTAAAACAATTTTAAAAGAGTAACGGTGGAGTTTCTTGCCCATTCTTCTCCATACGAAACTACCATTTGGAAGTGGCGACTACAATAAATTCCGTACCAAAATGTTAAAAGCACCCTTAGGGTGCGACTCAGTCTGTCTGTCACAGCTGGATAAAGTTATTTTTCACTTTGTAGTGTTGTTTTTGGAAGTCGGTTGTATTTTTTTGTAAAAAGATTTTATTTTTAACCCAAAAAGACCAGGCTTCAAATATGGCGATAAAACCGCCCGTTGTATGTTTTGTAGTGTTAAATTTATTATTTTGCTATGTATTTCGTGGTGGACAACCAAGTATACAGGGTGTTAAAGAAATTGCGTGCTATAGCTTAGGGGTAGGTTCAGTATAGATAAAGGAACCCAGGAAAAAAAAATAAAAACATAAAAAAAATATTGCAAGATCAACCTAATTTAGTACCTACTAGCTTAAAATAGCAATCGTTTAGAATTAAAATTATTTTATTTGTTTAAATGCTTTAATTACTTACACACACACAAACACACCCCTACATACAATTTTATTTTATTCTTTCTCATTTTTATACCATACAGTAAGTAGAATGACACAGTTCACTTAAGATAAGTTTTTGTTGAACACTGTAACCTAGACCACAAACTACCTCTTAAAATACAGGTATAACCTAGCTTAAGAGGTAGAGTATTAGTTTTTTTTGTACAGACTTGTAACAGAAACGTAAATATATTTTAAAACCAAATGTCACCAGTACGTCGAACTCTGTATGTTTTTAGATAAATAAAGATTTTTATACCTATTGACATTCTCAGCATTAAGGAACTTCCAGTATTTAAGAATAAATTACGAAACTTTTTAATTGATAAAGCATACTACACGATCCAGGATTTCCTAAATTATTGATTTTATTGTTGACCATGTATTAATTTAATTGTATTTTGATATTTATAATAACTAAATTTGACATGTAAAATAATTTTAAATTTAATGCCAATACTTAATTATTGTATGCCTATTAGGCAGGACATATTGAAACTTTAATTTACTGTTAAGACCTAACTAACATATGCCCACAATAAAGATATTTTGAATTTTTATTATTATTATTTATTATTATTACTATCGAACGCGTTGTCATTTTATCCTTCACATACAACAAGACGTTTTAATTTGTAGGTTTCAATTTTGAAGGGAGATGAACTCGCTAAAGTAGGAAGAAGAAATACTTGGATATGTAATACCTACCTAGTTACCTTTCCTACACCCGGCGTTATCGAAGTGTTCGGGCGTAGGTATTTCATTGCGTTCGAAAGTAGGTAGGTAACTCTAGGAAATTATTATTTAGCATTTAAACAAAATAAAAACTTATTTTTTAAATCAGTTCTTTAGGTTCATCTTATGATAATTTTTTTTTTTTTTTACTTTTTTTTTAAGGTAATTTTTTTTTTACGGGTTCCTTTATCGATACTGAACTCGCCCTGAAGCTATGGCAAGCAATTTCTTTAACATCCTGTATATACAGGATGTTAAAGAAATTGCTTGCCATAGCTTCACACACTTCACACACAACTTTCACATTTATAATATTAGTAGGATATATATCCTACTAATATTATAAATGTGAAAGTTTATATGTTTGGATGTTTGTTACTCAATCACGCAAAAACGTCTGAACGGATTTGGATGAAATTTGGTATACAGATAGTTTATAACCTGGATTAAAACATAGGGTACTGTTCATCTCGGTAGAAGGTTCCCGTGGGATAATTTCCGACATACACGCGGGCGAAGCCGCTGGCAAAAGCTAGTAAATAAATATGCGGGAAAATAATATGGTATACATACATACTGCACACATTTCTGTTAGAAGAAGCCGAATGTATGTTAAAATTGTATAAACATCCTCTGATTTTAATATATTTTATTTAATAAACATTCTTAGCATTCAACAGCGAGATTCTCATTCCCATACGATGTTCTCAGTGTCACAGTGGCTACTGGTTAGCTACCTGCCTCATACGCAAATTATAATAATCACGTATAACATAACAACAATACTGAAGTTAATTCCGCGTATATTGTCTCTACATAAAGACCAGCAAGGGACGGTTGACAGTAGCTGCGCACGCGCACGTGCGCCTTATATTAAAATAATAATAGATAACAAACAAGCACGCACAACGGTGCACCGAGTCGCAGGTGACAAAAGACCGACCCATCATTTTTAGGGTTCCGTTCCGAAATGATAAAAAGGAACCCTTGTGGTGCGACTCTTCTGTCTGTCCATCTGTCACATCTGGATATCTCAAGAACTATTAATGCTATCAACTTGAAATTTGGAAGTTTTAAATGACGTTTGCCCAACTATGAGTATTTTGCAAATAAGAAAGAAATAAAAATATATTTTTTGTTTTGCAACACGGACTGAAGTGAAGGTAAAAGTTTTTGTTAAAACCCCCTTGGTTTTAACAAAAACTTTTTACAAAAAAAAAAAAAAACAACCGACTCCCAAAAAAAACACTACAAAGCGAAAAATAACTTTAATTTCGGAAGTCGGTGTCTTTGGTTTTTTACTTTCGTTTTTTGCCATCGACTTCCGAAATTAAAGTTCTTTTTCGCTTTGTAGTGTTTTTTTGGGAGTCGATTGTTTTTTTTTTTTGTATAAAGTTTTTATTTTTCACTTTTTAGTGGTGCCTAACCCATACAAATTCGAATACCACTCTGCAAAATAAATTAGAGCATCATTCACATAAACTACCTATGTGGGAAAAATACGTTGTACTATAATATTGAAGCTAACTCAAAAGCCACTCATCAGAACTTGAAGATATTTATATGCGACCATTTCAAATAAAAACTGCAAAAAGGCAAATATACGTCGCTCTAAGCCGTGTCAGAAGTTTGGAAGGCGTAGTTTTATGTTGACGGAGATAACGAAGACTACGAAATCTGACTTCTGACAATCAAGGCCACACATAACATTGAACTCAAGTAGCGCAAGTTGAAGCGGCATATAATTACCATTAAAATTTTTTATAGGCAGAGTGCACCTCATGATAATTCCAATAAGCCCAAACACGGCTAGAATACATTGTTTTATTACTGAGTTCCGGTGCCTACCTTCCGGCTTCTTCATCAAACCGGTCCGATGGTACCATTTTCATCAGAACCATTTATTTTAAGCTTCGTCATAGTCGCTTAACTGTCTTAATCGATACGAGATATCTTATCGCCACCCGTGAAATACTTATCATCGTTGAGAAGTTCCCGTGGCCATCTGTGGTCTTCTTCATCAGTTCCACTACACCAGATGATACTTTCAGAATGCAAATGCTTGATTTGTTGATGAAAATACCAAAATCGCTATATGTATGCCTATAATTTTTGAGGAGTTCCCTCAATTCCTCATGGATTCCATAATCAGAACTGGATTTTGATAAAAATGGGACCAATCTGGGAGTATATCCTTTCAAATAAAAAAAGAATTTTCCAAATCGGTTTATAAATGACGGAGTTCTGAGGTAACATCATTAAAAAAAAAAAAAAATAACATACAACCGAATTGAGAACCTCCTCCTTTTTTTGAAGTCGATTAAAAAATCGAAGTGGGGCTACTAGGGCATGTGTTTTTTTACGGCTGTTGTTTCACCATAATTGTTAAGTCCCCGTCTCCTCATTCTGCGCCTGGTGGGCCTTCCGAGACGTTTTTCTCGAATTGGAATTTTTCACAAGTCACCCCTGGCCCCTGAAGCTGTAGACTGCGTACCGAAAGGCAGCTTGGGTAGGTTCAAGATGAAGCGATGGCCTGGTGAAGGTCGAAGGTATCCGCTGGATGAGCCTATGTCCAGCAGTAGACGACCCCTAAGGGAATACACGCAAGGTGCTAATAGGATAAACTGTGTGTTGCAACTAAACCAATTATATTTATCACTTTATAGCGTCGATAATGACTCGCTCGGGGCCTAATGAATGATGGCCTGATACTAATAATGCTTAAGTACCTGCCATTGTTAACTTTTTCATTTTATGTTAATTGACTTGTACGAAGCAGCTGTTACGAGACTGTTATGTTTACTCGTATGTAATCGAAACATCGTGAGGTAACCGGCATGTCCTGGACTAGAGCCAAAAAGGAGCTGACAAACACACCGTGTCAGCTCCTGTCGCCTGTCGACCTACACAAGTCGTAAGTCGCGGCCGTTACCACAGCTCACCACTGCTCTCATGATGGTCTGCACCTTCCCCTGATGATCCATGATCCCTTAAATTTGACCACACCTTTCCGATACACCCTGTATATATTATCACACTAAGGTGAAAGTTTGAGGGTGTGGGTGTTTGTATGTTTGTTACTTCTTCACGCTCTAACGGCTGGACCGATTTGGATGAAATTTGGTATGTAGCTTATACCCTGGATTAACACATAGGCTACTTTTTAGCCTGGTCTACGCGGGTGAAACCGCGGGGCGCAGCTAGTACTATTATAAATGCGAAAGTTTGGATGGATGTATATTTGTTACTCAATCACGCCAGAACGGCTGATCGGATCTGGATGAAATTTGGCACAGCGATAGATTTTAGTCTGGAATAGTACAGATACTACTTTTTATCCCGGAAAAATGTACGGTTCCCCTGGGATATTTTTCGACAACCACGCGGGCGAAGCCGCTTGGAAAAGCCAGTAGACCATACACGACAGTTCAGACAATAAAACTCAAATCAATTTCACATTAAATGCTGTACCATGAACATAATACAATACGATCATTACACTTCAAAACATGCAACAGTCATACGAGTAAATATGCTGATTTTATCAGACAATTAAGTGGCGACCGCACTTTGATACATATCGATACTCACACAAAGGAAAGCTGAACTAAATGTGACTGCGGTGACGAATACCACTCCATGTCGCACTTCCTGGCTACCACACCAGCACGAGGGTCGTTCTGAAGCTGGACAGGGAGGGACACACCTACAGGGTCAAACAAGACTCTTCACGAAGCCGTTATTTACGCATTCTGTAACTTCAAACTAAATAACTTTGTGAAACGACTTTCATATTTAACCGACGAAAAAAAGGTTCTCAAGTCAACGCGTGCAATGCCGCCCATTTGCATTGGGCATGTGACCGCCCGTATTTTTCTGAATTTTCATGAAAAATTATTCTTTAATATTTTTCATGTTATTAATTTTTTTATTATTGAGTAATGTTTAATGTGAACTTGCTTTACACTTTAGGGCTCCGTACCTCAAAAAGAAAAAACGGAACCCTTATTCCACATTCCACTTCACTGTCCGTCTGTCTATCTGTCAGTCTGTAAAGACCCTTTTTCTGAGGAACGCGTGAAGGTATCAAGTCGAAATTAATATCAAATATGTAGGTCTAAGGTCCCTTGGTGCTCTAAAAAATCAAGCTTCTAAGTCAACGCAGCAAAAAAATACGGCCATTTATGCGACATATTTTGATACTCGCAAGTAAATCAAAACCTATAGGGTACTTCCCGTTGATCTAGAATCATGAAATTTGGCAAGAAGCAAGGTCTCACGGCACAAGTAAAGAAAAAAGTCCGAAAATTAATAATTTGTAATTTTATCGCTTAAAAATATTTTTTTGGGATTTCTTGTTATTCAACTACAATGTTGTTTGTTTTTGAGATAAGTTATTTTCAACTACGGAACCTTTCATTGTGTGTGGTCCAACACGCATTTGGCCGTTTTTTTGCCATAATTATCTCCGATGTTATTGGCTCGATTTAAATTCCATCTATTAATTCTGAAAGCTCATTGAGCTTTTAGAATTACTTAATTTTCGACTATTTTTCATGAATATTCAGAAAAATACGGGCGGTCACATGCCCATGCGGCATTGTTTTTTTTTTTCTATGTATGACCACGCAAAACTTTTTACAGAGTAGTCCGATTTGAACGATTCTTGTTTTATTCGAGAGGGTACTCGTATACCTCGAAGTTGGTCCCATGTAAATAACTTTGCTTGGGTAGTTTTTGAGTTAGCTGCAATAATACGTATTTTTCCCACTTAGTCTATGTGGATGATGTTATAATAATAACTTCCTATCACTGTAATTTACATAGCAGGTAGTGGTATTCGAATTTGTGTGGGTTAGGTACCAACGTGAAAAATAAAAACTTTTTTACAAATTAAATATAACAAACTTCCAAAAAAAAAACACTACCTACAAAGTGAAAAATAACTTTAATTTCGTAAGTCTGTGGCAAAAACGAAAATACAAAACCAAATATTTTTCACCTTTAGTGTTTCTTTTGGAAGTCGGTAGTATTTTTTTGGTGTGCAAAATCCGCTGTTTACGCTGGTGCGCAACGTAACATACGCAAAACATTTGGATACAGGGATCGTGGCACTATTTAAAGTTATGTATCTACTTAATAAATTAACATTTAAAACTTGTTTCGCCAAAAAAACATATTAAAAAAATTGGCACTTCATATCTCCATAACCAGAAGGATCCCAGGTATGGTCCAGTACGTACAAAAAAAATATCTAAATAACGGGAAGAACAAGTCGCACCTTCTAAGTCAAGGGCACAACTGCATTTTATGTGATTTTACAGGAGAGCCATTTTAAGATTTTTTTTTTACAAAAAAAAAATCATAAATAATAAATATTTAAGTCCTGTAAAGTACATGCACCGAATCACAAACGTATAGAGCTTATTTCGTAGTAAGCGATTGCTGATGGGCCTGACGATTGCTCCATAACGAGGCATCTTATAAAAACCACCCTGTCGGTAATAGAATTTTAGTAATAACATAGCAAATAAGTGAAATTGTTTACTAACATCTAGTATAGTAAGTAGGTATTTTTGTTTTGAAATTTGGATCTAGTTGTCTGTTTCATCAATAAATTATTATTATATTTGGCTTATCTCGGGACCCTGGGGTCTCGGACATTTGGAAGGCGTACGAGGGGCCGAAGCCAACTCGCAGAGGCCTCTTAGACAATTTTAAATGACGAGGAGGCACCAGCCGACGATTATCCCTGTATGCACTATGCAAATGCACCCAAGGACAACCCCCGGTTGGTGCAGGACTATTGCAGAACATGGAAACAAAACACATTGGGCCTATGGGTTTGGGTGGCTACATGGATTGGGTACCTTAAACTATGGAAGGACTATGTCCCCTGCCTGACCAATGTTATATAATATACACAGATAAATTGGCAGGAGGTGACTTGCACACTCAATAATGGGCCCCCGGAAATAGTCGCTAGCACATAGTGACGTAGCGACAAGGGGCAACATGTCCTGAGGTGCTTGAGGAGTGGAGAGGTATTCCACGGCTCTCAGAACAATCTCAAAGCCCGGAAGATGGTCAAGATCCCTACAAGCACTTACTGGAATACTTCCTTCCTCCGAGCACGTTTGCTCTTGCAAATCTCCACTCAAGCCGGCCAATAAAGGCAAAAATGAGGTGGGAGCTTTGTTCGCGTCAGTGTTCACTCCAGCCGGCCAATAAAGGCAAGCCAGAGGTGAAGAACAAGACTTCTCCCGGGAAATAGGGTCCGTGGGGTCGCTACTGCCCAACAGCTCGCCACATGCTGCCCTGCGGGTTCACGTAGGTATCTCTCTTGGTCTGGCTCCTCACCCTAGACCTGTTTCGGCAAAGTAAACTCCATTGGCACAGACCCAGAGTTCGGAGCGCGCAAACCCCACCACGACGTCAACGTAGAGATACGGCGGTGGGGTTATTATTATTATTATTATTTCATGCAAAGATCAATCACTTCAAGGTGGTATGAGCAGAATAATACGGTAATGGCTCTCCTGTAAAATCACAAAAAGTGCAATTGTGCCCTTGTCTTACCGAAGGTGCGAATGGTCTCGCGGCTTAGTTAAAGGTATTTATACACCCTTTATAGGCAAGTATTCGGGTAACAAAATTTTACTATAACAACATTTAAAACGAACCATTGACACACAAGAAGCAACACAACAATTCGATAATTAATCAGTAATCAGCCAGTATGAACACAAGACATTGTGAGATTCCAACGTTATCACGTCAATCTGTCTGAAACTGGACATTGTAATCCATAATTGATTTTCCATGTGAGTATGGAGCTCGTGGCTAAGTAATATCAGCCGCACGGGTCGATCTGTCAGGTTAAGCTACGCTTGCCGGGGTTGGTCCGTGGATGGGTGACCATCTTTACACACCGAGACTCCTCCGTGCCTCCGTCCCGGCTGTCATTCGTGGATCTTTGCTGTCAATCTGTCTGTTTGCTTGTGACGACCCGTAACGACTGTTCGTTACGGGTCGTCAGAAGCCCGAGTCTGACAACCAGTCTTACCAAGGGGTATCGTATTACCCAGTTACCGGGTTGTGGAGGTCAGATAGGCAGTCGCTCCATGTAAAATACTGGTATTCAGCTGCATCCGGTTAGACTGGAAGCCGACCCCAACATAGTTGGGAAAAGGCTAGGCAGATTGAATTGATTTTTCATGTTTCCAATCCATTACTGAAGGGTGGATCCAATTGGCCCATCACACTGTAATCATACTTTTACACGCAAACACTATAATTGTCCAATATCACAAAGGCGCGCAACAAAAACGACAACAATGGCTGCGCAGGATTCGCATCACGTTTACTCCGATTATGTCATAAAGATGCGCGCAAGCCCTGCGAATTCCGCATTCAAATTTGTATCACGCGCACCCATTTTTATGTATGAGTCTTATATTTTTATTTCCTTGAACGTGGACTGATAATAAAGATTTAGTTGATATCAATGTAAGACAAAGATATAAGTGCCCGTTATTAAAAAGATAAACTTTATGGAAGGAGGGAAGGGACTCCCTTCCCTCCTTCCGCTTATACTCATCCCTTCTTTTTAACTGACGAAAAAAAAAAGGAGGAGGTTCTCAATTCGACACGTATGTTTTTTTTTTTTTATGTATGACCACGCATAACTTTTTACAGAGTCGTCCGATTTGAAAAATTGTTTTATTTGAGAGGATATACATCAAAGTTGGTCCCATATAAAATTGATTAACTTTGCTTGGGTAGTTTTTTAGTTAGCTTCAATAATACGTATTTTTTCCCCACTTTTATATGGATGTTCTAGTTGGTTTTGCAGGTAGTGGTATTAGAATTTGTGTGGGGTAGGTACCATAACTAAAAAGTGATAAATAAAAAGTTTTTTACAAAAAAATACAACCGACTTCCAAAAACAACACTACAAAGTGAAAAATAACTTTAATTTCTGAAGTCGGTGGCAAAAAGCCAAAATACAGATACAAAGACACCGACTTCTGAAATTAAAGATATTTTTCACATTGTAGTTTTGAAAGTCGGTCGTTTTTTTTTAAATAGAGATCAATTCGGCCGCAGCCCGCCCGCCACTGCTTTTTTTTATTTAAGCTGTGATCCTGGAGCCGGGAGATTTTAAAATCTAATGTCCTTTTTCCGGGGGGAGTTGGCAACCCTAATACCAATACGTATTCACCCTACGACTCATGAGGAAAATGTCGTGAGGAAAGTTTTGAGTATGAATGTCGATGGCTATAAGAGTAGGGGAAGACCAAACAAACAATGGATGGACTGTGTGAAAGATGACATGGCTAGAAAGGGGGTGACTACCGAGATGACGACTAATAGAGAAGAAGTATGGAAAAAAGGGACATGTTGCGCCGACCCCAAATAAATTGGGATAAGGGCAGGAGAATGCTGACTAGCAAATTCAATAACTTTAAAACGTCAGACAATCAATCTGCCTAGCCTTTTCTCAACTATATTGAGGTCGGCTTCCAGTCTAACCGGATGCAGCTGAATACCAGTATTTTACACGGAGCGGCTGCCTATCTGACCTCCACAACCCATTAACTGGGTAATACGATACCCCTTGACAAGACTGGTTGTCAGACTTTCGGGCTTCTGACGACCCGTAACGACTGTCAAAGATCCAAGTACTTTCCGATGCACAGGAGTCTCGGTATGTAAAGATGGTCACCCTTCCACGGACCTACCCCAGCAAACGTAGCTTAACCTGCTGGATCGACCCGTGCGGCTGTTATTACTTAACGACGAGCTCCTCCTTTAAAACCTCGGACAGAAGTATGTTAATAGCTACGCTAATATAAGAGTCGGTATTTTCAAATCTATTAGAGGTTTAATGACAACTTCATGTAAAATCGGCAAACAACGTTTAGTGATGTCGAGGTCTGCCGGTTATTAGTTAATACCGATAGTAAAGGTCTGGTTCTAGGTGAGCTAATCAGTTCAAGGCTACAGTTTATGCAGGAGATATCAAATTTCACCTAAACCTGCATAGACATTTATGAATCGTCAGAACTAGGTGCACAGTTCCAATTGGTCGTTTCCTATGGAGAAGAACCGGCAAGAAACTCCGCAGTTAATTTAAAATATTAATTATTTCAAACTCAAACTCAAAGCATTTATTTCAAATAAACCAATTACAGGCACTTTTGAATTATTATTGTCAATGGGTCGGTCAGTCAGAAAGATGAAGCTAGTTGCCCATTCCAAAGCGTAGTAGATCCCTATGGAGAAGAGCGGACAAAAAACTCCACGGACACTCTTTTCAATCAAAATATTTTTACAAAATATTGGTTACATCGTTCATGTTGAAAATATACATGTGTGAACAATGTAGAAAGACGTGCACGTTAAAAAGCGTCCGTAATAAAAAGATAAAAATTAAAACAACTAAATTAAAAATTATTTGATTGACTTGTAACCGTTTTGTTATTTCATAGAAGGTTTGTCATTCAAATGCATGTGTGTCTAAAGCCGTGTCTCCTGCGTGTCTTTTTGCGAAACATTATACAAAAAAAAAACCTTTATTTTATTTGGGAAACAAACAGATACAATATAATAGGTTGGGGAAAAAGTTTCTTCGCATTTTTTAAGAAAATTCAAAACATTTTTTAATATACATTATTTACATTTATCTAAAGTATGTAGGTACCATTTTGTTCGATAACTTTTTGCCATCTTGTAGGTAGGGATATGATCCCATTGCTATAGAAATTTTGGGACTTCTGATCAAAATACCGCGACAAGTGGTTTTGGCAGTCCTCTCATGATGTTAACCTGACACTGCCCAAAGAATTCTGAAGAGACCGAAACAGGTGGAAATCTGAAGGTGCAAGGTCAGGACTATACGGCGGATGCATTAACACCTCCCAGCTAAACTCTCATAATTTTTGCTGAGTGGCTAAAAATGTGTGAGGTCTAGCGTTATCATGATGAAAAACCACACCCCTTCTGTTGATTAATTCGGGCCACTTTCTCTCAACTTCTTGCTTTAATCTCATCAGTTGTTCGCAGTAGAGTTCAGAATCGATGGTCCTGCCTGGTGGTAACAGCTCATAATGAATAATGCCCTTCCAATCCCACCACACACACAGCATCACCTTGTTGCGAGTTAACCCGGGTTTCGCCACAGTCTGTGAAGCCTGACCGGCCTTTGACCACGACCTTTTTCGCACGTTCTTGTCGTACGTGATCCACTTTTCATCACCAGTTATCAGCTTCTTCAAAAATGGTTCGGTTTCATTACGTCGTAATAAAGAATCACAAATGAGTACACGGTTCATTAGGTTTCTTTCAGTGAGCTCGTGAGGTACCCAAATATCGAGCTTTTTTGTGTACCCAGATTTTTCAAATGCGCCAAACTGTTTTTTGGTCAATTCCCAGTTCTTCAGCTACGTCGTAACTACTGATATGCCGATCTTGCTCCACTTTTTCAAAAATGGCATCCATTTTATTCGTAATAGGGCGACCAGAGCGACGTGCATCTTTGACATCAAAATTTCCGGATTGAAAACGCTTAAACCAAATTTGTGCTACTCTCACAGACACTACACTGAGTCCATAAACATCGCAAATTTTTTTCGCGGCTTGCGTTGCAATTTTACTTTTTTTGAAGTAAGATTTTAAAATGTATCGAATTTCTTCATTAGATTCACTCATCTTGACAGTACAAAAAACAAATGAAAATCACACATTTTCCTAATTTGAATTTGGAATAATGTTCTTTAAAATTTAAACTTTCAATGATACCAAAACCAGCCAGATACAAATAGTATAGCCAAAGAGATTATATTTTGAGTTCATACATACTATAATGCGAAAAGACTTTTTCCCCAACCTAATAATAAGAAACCGGTACAAAATAGCAATACATAATCCAAAACAGTTTCCACACATTATTAATACAAATTTTGACAATTTAGAAAGTTACGACGGCCGCTATCAAAAGGAAAAATATATATTAGGTCTTTACCTATGAAATTGCCGCTCTGCAGTACTGGCCATTTCAAATCAAAATAATTTTTGTTTGGCTAAGAATTCTAATTTCAAATTAATTTTATTTTAAAAACATGGATTTTTTTTTCCAAAAGTAGTCATTTGTTTATTGATTAGTGTTACATTTTCATCGCATTTCAATCTTTTTCGTCATCATGGATACGTTAAAAATTCCAGTAATTATGGAATATGAGTACCGTCGTGGCAGCAACGCGGCACAAGCGGCACGCAACATCAACGACGTTTACGGAGCTAACACTACAAACCAACGCACCACTTGTTATTGGTTTGCTCGCTTCCGTTCTGGAAATTTCGATCTGAAAAATGAACCTCGCGGTCGTCCGAAGACTTTGGTCGACAATGACGAATTAAAGGCGATTGTGGAAGCTGATGATACACAATCTACGGCTGAATTAGCAGCAGCTTTCGACGTTAGCGTCAAAACAATATTGGTCCATTTGCGTCAAATTGGCAAGGTAAAAAAGCTTGACAAATGGGTGCCCCACGAACTCAATGATCGCCAGCGCGAAGTACGCGTCGAGACGTGCCTTGCACTGCTCAACAGACACACAAATGAAGGAATTTTGAACCGCATTGTTACCTGCGATGAAAAATGGATTCTGTTTGATAACCGCAAGCGCTCAGCAAGTTGGTTGGATCCTGGTTCAGCACCTAAACAATGCCCTAAACGAAAACTTACCCCTAGAAAAGTGATGGTCACTGTTTGGTGGTCTAGCGCCGGTGTGATTCATCACAGCTTCTTACCAAATGGGGTGAGCATTACTTCAGATGTGTACTGTGAAGAACTGAACACAATGATGGAGAAGCTTGCACATCTCCAACCAGCATTGGTCAATCGCTCGTCTCCGCTGCTCCTGCACGACAAGGCGCGACCTCATACTGCACAGCAGACGGTCTCCAAGTTGCAAGAACTGGGGTTGGAAGCTCTCCGTCATCCGCCACCAGACCTTGCGCCTACAGACTACTACTTTTTCCAGAATTTGGATAACTTCTTGGCGGGAAAAAAATTCAATACCCGAGAGGCAGTACAAAATGCCTTTGAAGAATTTGTTGCCTCCCGTCCAGCTGATTTCTTTAAGAAGGGCATCAATAAACTGCCACTGCGTTGGCAAAGATGCATTGATTGCATGGGTGATTACTTCGATTAATACAAATAAAAAATGCATGAAAAAAATTTGTTTAAATTTTTTCATACAAAACGGCAATTTCATAGGTAAAAACCTATTATCAAAATGATTTAACAATGAAAATGAAAAGAACAACAATATTAAAAAGACAAATCTTAATTTTGCTGCAAGAACATCTTGAACAGACTTCGTGAATTTTGGGAGGGAAACGTGAAAAATATCCATACAATCACATTCACTAATAGCCATTAATTTGTCATATGAACGACAAGGTCTTTTTATAAATGTGTTAGCACCATAGTTAGTCCTAGTAAAGGGAATACAGAAAAGAGATTTCCTACGAGTACTAATAGACATAATCATTTGTTTTCTTAGGCAAGCTGTCTCCTACGTATTGAAATATGTTTAAGCCACGCCTCTTTGTTTTATGTTTTTGTGTAATGTTTTGCAAAAAGACGCACAGGAGACCCGGTTAATAATAAAGAAAAGTACCTAATGTTTCCATTCCTAAACAGTGGAATATCGTAAGGACCAGTGCAATATTTTGCTCCAAAGTTCCTCGATTCTTTGCGCTACACGAGTACAATTCAGTTCGGTGTAATTAAGCGGTATTAGGAACCCTACGACTCATGAGCAATAGAGCTTAGACTAAAATCTGGCAAAATTTTTTTTACCTAAAATATATATTTTTTTTTACTGATTTCTAATGTTTGGTCGTAGTAAGACAGGGCCCTTAACAACGTCACGTAACCTGGATTCTTAATGAACACTATATTCTGATAAACCTTGACAAAACTGGTAATGTGCGGCAGCCGCCTGCCGGCGCAGAATAAGAACTTGTTGTGCTCTAAATTAGTATTACCTACTTTGCTTGCTCTGTGATGTCATCATATTTTTTTTCTAATTGCTCAGGCGGGATACTAATAGGTCTTTACCTATGAAATTGCCGTTTTGTATGAAAAAATTTAAACGAATTTTTTCATGCATTTTTTATTTGTTTTAATCGAAGTAATCACCCATGCAATCAATGCATCTTTGCCAACGCAGTGGCAGTTTATTGATGCCCTTCTTAAAGAAATCAGCTGGACGGGAGGCAACAAATTCTTCAAAGGCATTTTGTACTGCCTCTCGGGTATTGAATTTTTTTCCGCCAAGAAGTTATCCAAATTCTGGAAAAAGTAGTAGTCTGTAGGCGCAAGGTTTGGTGAGTAGGGCGGATGACGGAGAGCTTCCAATCCCAGTTCTTGCAACTTGGAGACCGTCTGCTGTGCAGTATGAGGTCGCGCGTTGTCGTGCAGGAGCAGCGGAGACGAGCGATTGACCAATGCTGGTTGGAGACGTGCCAGCTTCTCCATCATTGTGTTCAGTTCTTCACAGTACACATCTGAAGTAATACTCACCCCGTTTGGTAAGAAGCTGTGATGAATCACAACGGCGCTAGACCACCAAACAGTGACCATCACTTTTCTAGGGGTAAGTTTTCGTTTAGGGCATTGTTTAGGTGCTGAACCAGGATCCAACCAACTTGCTGAGCGCTTGCAGTTATCAAACAGAATCTATTTTTCATCGCAGGTAACAATGCGGTTCAAAATTCCTTCATTTGTGTGTCTGTTGAGCAGTGCAAGGCACGTCTCGACGCGTACTTCGCGCTGGCGTTTATTGAGTTCGTGGGGCACCCATTTGTCAAGCTTTTTTACCTTGCCAATTTGACGCAAATGGACCAATATTGTTTTGACGCTAACGTCGAAAGCTGCTGCTAATTCAGCCGTAGATTGTGTATCATCAGCTTCCACAATCGCCTTTAATTCGTCATTGTCGACCAAAGTCTTCGGACGACCGCGAGGTTCATTTTTCAGGTCGAAATTTCCAGAACGGAAGCGAGCAAACCAATAACAAGTGGTGCGTTGGTTTGTAGTGTTAGCTCCGTAAACGTCGTTGATGTTGCGTGCCGCTTGTGCCGCGTTGCTGCCACGACGGTACTCATATTCCATAATTACTCGAATTTTTAACGTATCCATGATGACGAAAAAGATTGAAATGCGATGAAAATGTAACACTAATCAATAAACAAATGACTACTTTTGGAAATTAAAATCCATGTTTTTAAAATAAAATTAATTTGAAATTAGAATTCTTAGCCAAACAAAAATTATTTTGATTTAAAATGGCCAGTACTGCAGAACGGCAATTTCATAGGTAAAGACCTAATATAAACCTCTCAACCGATATTATACAAGGTTTTTAATCCGTTCTGGACCTCTTAAGGGGTCATTGTACTCATCATTATGAACAACATTTACTATGGGACCAAACCTGAAATCGCGAAAAAAAAATCTGCTGGTGCCTACATTTATGTTCGCAAAACTCGTCAAAATGTAGGGAGCAGCTGATTTTTTTTTCGCGCTTTCAGGTTTGATCCCATAGTAAAAGTTGTTCGTAATGATGAGTACAACGACCCCTTAAGAGGTCCAGAACGACTTAAATTTAACCTTGTACACTAATTTATGAATCCCATAAGTTCATGGCAATGTGTACCTGCCCTAGTTGCGAACCCCATGGGTTCACAACTACTGGGGATGTTTTTTTTCCATCGGATGATGTTTTTTTTACGTTTATATACAACATCAGTTTTAGTATATGCGAAACCCGAAAGACGTGTCTAGTATTATTATGTAAAGAATCTATGTAGGTACAACATTTCAAAACTGTATCATGAAAAATCATAAAGTTATGTCACCTGGTTGTCCATACAAAAACATGATCACCACGCGGCGCCCGCTGTGCGCCCGTGCCTAGTGCCGCTATGATCGACCGTGACTTGTGTTCGTCGCTCGGTGTCCATATTGTAACCTTGTTTAAAAATTTTTGGGGCAAAATAATAGGTCTTTACCTATGAAATTGCCGTTTTGTATGAAAAAATTTAAACGAATTTTTTTCATGCATTTGTTATTTGTATTCATCGAAGTAGTCACCCATGCAATCAATGCATCTTTGCCAACGCAGTGGCAGTTTATTGATGCCCTTCTTAAAGAAATCAGCTGGACGGGAGGCAACAAATTCTTCAAAGGCATTTTGTACTGCCTCTCGGGTATTGAATTTTTTTCCCGCCAAGAAGTTATCCAAATTCTGGAAAAAGTAGTAGGCTGTAGGCGCAAGGTCTGGTGAGTAGGGCGGATGACGGAGAGCTTCCAACCCCAGTTCTTGCAACTTGGAGACCGTCTGCTGTGCAGTATGAGGTCGCGCGTTGTCGTGCAGGAGCAGCGGATACGAGCGATTGACCAATGCTGGTTGGAGATGTGCCAGCTTCTCCATCATTGTGTTCAGTTCTTCACAGTACACATCTGAAGTAATGCTCACCCCGTTTGGTAAGAAGCTGTGATGAATCACACCGGCGCTAGACCACCAAACAGTGACCATCACTTTTCTAGGGGTAAGTTTTCGTTTAGGGCATTGTTTAGGTGCTGAACCAGGATCCAACCAACTTGCTGAGCGCTTGCGGTTATCAAACAGAATCCATTTTTCATAGCAGGTAACAATGCGGTTCAAAATTCCTTCATTTGTGTGTCTGTTGAGCAGTGCAAGGCACGTCTCGACGCGTACTTCGCGCTGGCGATCATTGAGTTCGTGGGGCACCCATTGGTCAAGCTTTTTTACCTTGCCAATTTGACGCAAATGGACCAATATTGTTTTGACGCTAACGTCGAAATCTGCTGCTAATTCAGCCGTAGATTGTGTATCATCAGCTTCCACAATCGCCTTTAATTCGTCATTGTCGACCAAAGTCTTCGGACAACCGCGAGGTTCATTTTTCAGGTCGAAATTTCCAGAACGGAAGCGAGCAAACGAATAACAAGTGGTGCGTTGGTTTGTAGTGTTAGCTCCGTAAACGTCGCACATACAGGTATTTGTGCGATCTACGCGGCCAAAATTATTTTAATGCCTAATTGGTATCTAAACAAGGTAAATAAACAAAAAAATTACAAAAAATATATATATTCCAAAATAAAAAATATATGTATTAAAAATAAAAAAAATAAAAAATATTCAGATCGCTATATTGATTGGTACAAAGGAAAAACATAATAATGCTAAGTTTCTTGAGTTTCTTCGTCGCTTTCTGATGAATTTTCTGATAATATGTTGGATTCCGCAGATACAAACATTGCCAAGGTTTCAGGCAAAAATGTTTCCGCTTTCCTTTTTTTTACAGTTCGCATGCTACTGAGCAGAGGATCTGAACTGAGCAGAAGGCGGTTAAAGATATCCTGATTACAATTTTTCCTGGAAAATTTCCTTGCAAAATCTTGGCGGTAACATCTAAAATGTTTGTTGCGAGCCTCAGCTGCTTCCTCGGAAAGCTGTACGATTGGTAATAATGCCTTTTCAATTATGACTGCGCCATGGACTAAAACCTTGTGCATTGTTGGCGTCATAGGATGCCAATTATACAGGTTTACATAAATACGAGCAGTTTCTGAAGCATATCTTTCATATTTAGCGGAATCAATTTTGAACCCGCTTGAAATTGCTTCCAATATGACTTTCAGCCTATAAATTAGTTCATAACTGATGCCAGTTATTTCAGCGGCTAATCTGGGGTTCTCAAAGAACCTTCTGCTGGTATTTCCATCATTTGTGTTCCCAAAATTGGATTTAGGCATATCTATAATAAGACCTGTCTCAGTGCGAAACCTTCTTTGTATCTTTTGACGACACGGTTGGCGCAGTGGTTGAGCGATTGACTGCTGCGCAGCATGTCGCGGGTTCGATTCCCGCACGGAACAAATATTTGTACGACCTACAAGTATTTGTTCCGAGTCTGGGTGTTTTTCTATCTATAATATGTATGTATTTACAAAAAAAAAAATGTATATAAGTAGTTTATCAGCCATCTCGTTACCATAACACAAGCATTAGGTTGCTTAGCTTGGGGCTAGATGGCGTTGTGTGATATGTCCAAACATATTTATATTTATTTACATATTTATTTATCTCTTTTTTGGTTTGAGCTTCTTCTAGGTCTTTCTCCTCTTTCGATTTTCTTCCCCTGTATTTTTTCACCTGAAGTTTGTAGGCTAAATGTAGGATACATTCAAATATCCGAATTCTTGCGTGTAACACTGATATTCCGAATTCAAGGGCTGCAAAATTCACTTCCCTTGTATAGTCCAATTTATTAAAATCTTTCGAGGTTGCTCCACAGATGTAGCACCTACTTGTAGACTTTGTACCTGTGGCTGCATTGCAGACCTTTCCGTCTACCATGGTCATTATAAAATGGTGCTTAATGAAGAATTTTTTCCCTGATAAGTCGACCTCTGTTGGGACTAAAGAGTCAATAGCGCTTTTAACGTGTCTTATTTCTTCTTCAGTGACATCATTCGTTTCCTTGATAAAACGGAATCTTATTGGTCGACAAAATCGCGGCGAAGAGGGCGTTGGATTATTCCATAAAACTTTTTCATTGTTATCTCCACAAACCAATTGAAGAGGCACAAAGCAGCTTTGGAATAAGTTTGAATCAGAATCGGTATCATTTTCTAGTTGTTGCTTAAACTGTGATTGTTGGGACCCATCACAGCCCCATTTATTAATTATAGTTAAGCATTCACGCTCTTGCTCCTTTAAAGTTAGCAATACCTCTTCTAGGTACTCCGATAAACGCCTAACGGTAACATCCATTAGAGGCTGTAACTGAGTTTCGGCACTGGTACTCGTTACCGTACACGATTCTTGAGATGGGTAACATTTCTTCTTGGCTTTTTGTAAGGCACTGTAGCACGGAAAAAACTTCTTATTGGTCTTTCTTATAATTTCGTACTGTCCTTGTGTCAAATCGGCATCTATAAACATTTGCAAAGCTTGCATTGCTGTCAAGGAGGGTTGCTCTTTACTTGATTTAGTAAGATAAAATGCCTTTTTATATTTAGTTGCTCGTGTCGGAGTACTAGTGATATCTTTTAGGACATTTGATGCATCTTTGTTACCAGATTTCCCCAATTCCACTTTCGCAGCATGTATTATGATCTCCTTTTCAAAATGAGAACGAAGTTCTTCAGTCTTTCGCCTTTTGCTCCTCTCACTTCCGTCTGCAAACGACTTGGATGGTCGACCTGGCCGTTTTTGTGAAGTCTCAACAACAGGTATTTCAAAAGTACCTTCCAGCCAAGACCGGTTGTATTTTATAAAATTATCTTCTTTGTAATGAGCTTTGGTCCACCTTCGTTTGATTTCTGATTTGAAATGGGCAAAACCACGTTTCAAATTAGCAATTTGGTCTTCATTGTAACCTTCACATGACAAAAGTTGATCTTTTAGATAATTTAATTTGGCATCTAAATTAGGCAAATTTTCGTTCTTCATGAGGTCAAACAAGTATTGTCGGGTCACAATCCTTACTCCTGATGTACCCTCTGAACCTAAAACAAACATATACTATGTTAAAAGTCGCTAACAAATAAAAATAAATAAAAAAAAAATAAAAATAAAATTTATTGAAGCATAAAGTAAAAATAAGATTTAAAATAATTACAATCGAGGAAAATTTAATTCTAACTGTAATGTAGACCTGCCTGATCTAGGTTTATGAAAACCTGTGTTTCAGGCCATCAATTTACATCAAACATTTAAAAAGAAGACAACAATAAAATTAGAAACTAAATTAAACAGAAGATATACTATTTTCAGTGAAGAGTAAGCAACTATAATATTTGGGTATTATTATTTTAAAACTAGATTATGTAAGATATGTTTAAATAAAATAAACGAATAATGTTAAAGTAGAATAAAGTAGAGACTATTATTAATTAGGTAACGGCAGAGACTTATATTAGAGTAGGTAGACAGAACTACTTTAAGATTTCTAGTAGTTTTTCCGTGTCTGCGTAATTGAGTTTTGCCAAATATTCCTGTAATAATAAATTACACCTATTATAACTTAAACTATAAATCTTTAGCACTCTGTTAATCTTGTTATACAAGTAGGGTCCTAAAAATAAATAAAAACGCTTAGCAAAAGCATGTTTAGTCTGAGAGGTAGCACAAACTAAATCTTTTCTTCTCCTATCTGAAGGTACTGGGTAAAAATAAACATTAGTGTGTTGGAATAAAACTACATTCAAAACAAATAATTGACGTACTGTTAGCACCTTACATGCCATATAAAGCTGGTGTGTAGGAAACCTAAATGGACGAAAAGTAGCAACTTTTAAAACTGCTCTTTGGGCGCGTTCTAAGTGCAGTAAAATTGATTTAGCGGCACCACCCCAAGACGTTATGCAGTAGGTAATAATAGATTGACACAAAGCCAAATAAACCTGTCTAATTAATTTAAAGTCGGCAAAGTTACGTAAATTTTTAAAAATGTATATTAGTTTACGCACTCTGGTGCATAATAAATCGATGTGTTTGCGGAAGTTCAGGTTTGTGTCAATCGTGATGCCTAAATATTTGATATTGTCGGTTTTAGCTAAAGTGGGACAAGTGCAAGCAATGTCAGCATAATGTAAATTACAAATGTTATGCGCGTAAATGTTTAGATTAGTAAGCGTTTGATTAGTGTTTGTTATTGTAAATAATAGGTACTTAGTTTTATCTGTATTTAATGTTAAGAGATTTTTATGAAGCCAATTAGACACAGTATTAAAACCATTCTGTGCTACCTCGTAGACCTCGGCCTTTGAATTAGCTGCGAAAAGTAACGCTGTATCATCCGCATAGGACATAATTACACCCTTTTGGAGTGTCAAATTGCACAGATCATTGATATAAATCAAAAACAAAGTGGGACCCAAAATACTGCCCTGTGGGATTCCATAACAGCTATTCTTAAGTTCAGAACTCATGCACTGACCTATTTTTACACACTGTAGGCGGTCGCGAAGGTAATCAGATAATAGTTGCAATTGTACTCCCCGTATTCCCAGTATTTCCAGCTTGTCCAAAAGCAACGTACAAGAAATTGTGTCAAAAGCCTTGGCAAGGTCTAAAAATATACCTATGGTGTGCATGCCATTATCCAGGTTTGTGCTTATAAAATTTGTCAGATGGTGAACAGCTTGGCTTGTTGATCTTTTAGGCCTAAAACCAAATTGATGATCAGAGAGTAATTTATTACATTCAAGATATTTTACTAATCTACTATTTATAATTTTTTCCAAAATCTTTGAGAGGCCTGTTAAAACTGAAATTGGCCTGTAGTTATCTACACAATTTTTGTCTCCAGCTTTAAACACAGGGGTGACTACGGCTTTTTTAAGCAATTTAGGAAATATTCCTTTTGTTAAACATAACTGAAAAATGTGGGTCAAGGGAAGGGCAATGACGTATTTAAATCTTTTGAGTATGCTATTTGGTATGCTATTTGGTAATATATCCAATTTTATAAATTAAATTAATTATAAAATTAATTATAAATATTTCCAATTTTAGACGAAATTTCGCTGAATATCTTTAATCCCTCAAAACTGTATAAAGCCGGACGTTTCCGGATATGTTTTTGATAGTATTTATAAGGAAAAGGATCAAATAATAACCTATAATAAAAATTATACCCCGATCTACCCCGATACATAAACAAAAACACTAGCAAAGAAAAAATATTGAAGAAAATCACGGTATGAAAATTAGTTTTTTATTATAAAAAAAAATAATGTAGTTTTATAGTTGATCATAACTTTATTTATGTAGTTTGTAAGTCTCTTACCTTGTGTATCAGAATCCATCACTTTCAATTCGTAAGAAGAACTCGATAACATAAAAATTCACTTTGAAAGTTTAATTTTTAGAAAAGCGCCGAGAACAGATACGTACACTAGGTGAAACGGTCAAATTTCGACTGACGCTACCGGAGTGGGGTGCGCGGTAGCAGGTAGATACAGCATGGGTATTGTTCCCGGGTTCGTACTCTGTTCCCGGAACTCGTTTTTATGAATATTATTGTTATTTTGATAGTGGGATTTTTGGCCGCGTAGATCGTACAAATATCTGTTTGTGCGTCGTTGATGTTGCGTGCCGCTTGTGCCGCGTTGCTGCCACGACGGTACTCATATTCCATAATTACTCGAATTTTTAACGTATCCATGATGACGAAAAAGATTGAAATGCGATGAAAATGTAACACTAATCAATAAACAAATGACTACTTTTGGAAAAAAAAATCCATGTTTTTAAAATAAAATTAATTTGAAATTAGAATTCTTAGCCAAACAAAAATTATTTTGATTTGAAATGGCCAGTACTGCAGAACGGCAATTTCATAGGTAAAGACCTAATATAACACGGTAAACAAATTATTGGTATCGATTTTGGAGTTATTTATTCTGAACAAACTATATTCAGGTTTCGCATATACTTAATAATGTTGTATATATGATATACGCTTATATATTACCTATTATATATAGGCATTTTATTGATTTTTCCTTACGCACACACATGGGGTGCGTCACCGTGCGTCCGACATGTAAGGGGTAAGCATAATTCTCATGCTGCATCATTATTCCTTTTGCAAATTATGTTGTTAACTATTTTCTGGTGTGTGATAAAACTGAACGATAATCAACGATTATAAAAAGCAATTTTTAAGGAGCTTCTCTAAATGAATGTCCATCCTAGTTCACCCACGGCACTCAACCCTGCAAAGGGTTACAATTAAAAAATTTTAAAGTCCTGACAAAAAGCAGAACATTTCAAAGAAAGTCAGATCATTTTAGTTTTCAGTTTTTCTTTTTTCAGTACCTACCCTAAAACTTTAAATAAAAAAAAAATCTTTTAAATCGTTATTCCGGACATTATGACAAGGCTGGACAGTATCCTGACGGAGGACCAATAAGCCGGACATGTCCAGATAATTGGTAACCGTCCTACAGCCAACATTTCGGATTGGCTAATCTTTACACAATGACAATAAGCTATCGTTCAGTTCGTGATGAGTACCTGCGTATCTCCTACCATTATAGTATAGTTAAAATCTCGCTGCAGACTTGGTCATAAATCATAATCGTAGTAGGGATGTGCGCTAGTTGCGCGCGCTCAAGGCCATTATCGATAACAGAATCATATTCTTTTGTTTATATATTTAATATGCTTTGTAGTAAATTTGGTAATAAAATTTAAAAAAAAATGTGTATTTATTTCTATCATCCATTTATAAATATATAAAACTATCGATATCAATCATCGACTGCAGTAATGCACAGGACTACGTGTGGGCGTGGCCTACCCATAAGGCCCGTGAGTGGGAAAGAGAGCGAAACACTCGAATGATTTATTACTGAGTCTGCAGCGAGATTTTAACTATACTATAGTCAATTTGCGTTGGAATAGCCTTTGTATAATTAACACTTGCCAAGTAATATTTTATGGGCCTATAACTGTCAACTACGTAGATAGTTAAACTAAATTGATCGTAAATGCTCTTGTACGCTATTAAAAAGCACTTCGCTGCACGGTAAAGCTATATAAAAAAAACGGCCAAGTGCGTGTCGGACCACGCACAACGAAGGGTTCCGTAGTTGAAAAGGATTTATCCCAAAAACCAACTTAATATTGTAATCCCAAAATAATATATTTTTATGTGATTACAAACTAATAATTTTTGGACTTTTTCCTTTACTTGTGCTGTGAGAGCTTTCTTCTTACCAAATTTCATTATTCTAGGACAACGGGAAGTACGCTATAGG
Organism: Cosmia pyralina; assembly: GCA_946251885.1. Classification (NCBI taxonomy): domain Eukaryota; kingdom Metazoa; phylum Arthropoda; class Insecta; order Lepidoptera; family Noctuidae; genus Cosmia; species Cosmia pyralina. Next base: position 1,583,502 of record OX276342.1, read on the forward strand.
TTTTGATTTATTTGCGAGTATGAAAATATGTCGCATAAATGACCGCATTTTTTTATTGCGTTAAGTTAGAAGCTTGATTATTTTAGAACTTAGTCGACGTTCGCACGGACGTAAAAATATCGCGGCGATTTTTTTTCGCGCACTGGATTTTCAACGCTCTGCTTAATAATAATAATAATAAAGTTTATTTAACCAAAAATAGTTACAGAAATGTACACAAGTAGATATAACTAGTGGGTAGACTTATGCTAGGCATTACAGTGTGTTGCAAAAATTTCTGAACATAATTATAGTAACCCTGCCTCTTAAACTAGGCTAACCTGTATTTTAAGAGACAGTGTCGGGCTTATAAATTCACCATTTTAAATAACAGTGGACGGTGTCGATCTACCACTTAAACTTGACAGCAGTAATAGTTGTGCGTGTACGAGTAAAATGTGGAGGGGATGTGTAGTGTGTCTTAGCGCCGAGAGTGCAAAATCCAACAGTGTGTTTTGTCGACGCGCTAGAATGTACTCTGTTATTGTTAAGTTGGATTCTCAACGCTCGGCTCAACAACGAGAGTTGAAAATCCAGTGCGCGATGAAATCCCGCCGCGATTTTATTACGCCCGTGGGAACGGGGGCTTAGAGACCATAGACTTTCAACTTGATACTGTTCTCCACGCGTCCCTGAGAACAAGGGTCTTGACAGACAGACACACATACAGACTGACAGACGCAGAAGTGATCCTATAAGGGTTCCGTTTTTTTTGCTTTTGAGGTACGGAACCCTAATTAAGAGCCATTTAACGTTTTGTATGTTTACACACCCTACATGTGTACGGAATCAATAGTTTTAGTTAAGTACCCATCCATATAAGAAAGAAGTTTTTTGTATTTTGTTTGCTTTTTATATTTCTATGTACCCATCTATACAACGTTTCATTAATACCCTAGTTATAACTCTAGGGTATTAATGAGACCATCATTTTGAACAACTTTTAATTACGGGACCAATCCTGAAATCGCGAAAAAAAATCAGCAGTTCCATAACATTTATGTTCGCATAACTCAATGATATTATATGTAAAAAGACGTAGATAGGTTACCGACCCAACATTCGGTGTTCAAAAACGGCACAATTTCATACGATTAGATGACATGTGGAAGTAGGACGGCATGTCTTAATTATCGGGAGCGAAAAAGAGACAAGACGACGAAAATGTGGCTAATTAGCCAGATTTTGACGTGCCACTTGCGGAGCGTGTGTAACCTATCTACCTCTTTCTACATATAATATCATTGGCATAACTCGTCAAATTGTAACGTCGGGAGGAGACGGGACGCCGTAGGAAGACATATAGTTACCTTATTGGTGGTGACATTCTTGAAGGTAAACGAGGCAAAAGAAATATGTAAGGATCGTAGCTAGGTGGCGTTCTGTAGTTTCTGCCTACCCCCATGGGAAGACGGCGTGAATTTATGTATGAACATAATACGTCCATATTAGAATACAATAGAATAGTTTATTTCCATCACTATATATATGTATATATGTCGTGGATTCTGAACGGAACGTCAAGTTGTACCGACTTGGGTGTGTTCGGAAACGGGGGTTGGCATCACTGTGCGAGCTGTCAATGTCATTTTGAGTTTGTGGGGGAAAATAACGGTGACAGATGACGGCTGTCATTCAAGGTTCCTGTACTTGACGAGGACTTCGTGATTAGACACCGAACTGAACGGGCATGCGCTACCAACCTCGCCGCGTTCCGATACGAATCCAGTTCCATCCGATTCATGTGTGCTACTTATTAACTGATTGTTTGTAAAATCGATCTAATTACAACTGTAGAGTGCATATTGAGTCTTATTTCGGTTACAACAATGGAAGACGACCAGTCCGGCAACGAACGCTGACATTCTCCTCCGACATATACAATGTATGTATGTTTATTTCTTTATTTTCATGTAAGTACTAAATTCATCGCACCCATAAAATACAAGCAACATTTTGTGGGTGCGATATAATCACATTTGTAGGATTCACGTGTAAGTTGCAACTTACAATACACATGTTATTATATCGCTAATAAGCACCTTATTCCCAACGACCAGCTCTTAAATGTTACAAAGTAAAACAATAGGATGAGACAGATGATGATGATGATGGATGGATGATTGTAGATGTGTGCTGTGGAGTGTCCACTAAGAGTAAAGTAAGAAATTACTAGATTTTAGACGAAGGGGCCTGATTAGTATTATGGGCACGTGATAAGGAGAGAGTGATGAATATTGTTGATGGAGAAGAGGGCAAGAGGAAGGCCAAAGAAAATATACGTAATTAAAAGTAGGATTCATTGAATGAGGAAGGATTTGAAAATAAAACAAATTGTTAAAAAAAAAAAAAACAAAAACCCGCCTGCAAAAACACAAGTAACTGAAAAGAGAAAAACAAGCATTAAAATCTATAGAATTTTGGTATTGCAGGCGGGGACAAATAAAAGTTACACCATATTTCAGGTTATTGGTTTGTCCCCGCCTGCAATACCAAAATTCTATGGATTTTAATGCTTGTTTTTCTCTTTTCAGTTACTTATGTGTTTTTGCAGGCGGGTTTTTTTTTTTTTTTTTTTTTTTTTTAATAATTTGTTTTATTTCAAGCTTTATAGTTTTATTAATAATTGTATATAGGTATTTGGACAGGACCCATTTCTTGCTTTTATTTGATACCAATATTGTTGTAATGAGTTTTTTACGATTTCTCACTTCAAATTACTTTTAACCACATAAGTTGCATATATTTTTGTAATCACCTTTTAAACCCTTCATTTTGATATCCCACTCGATGGAATTGGAATAAAAAAAAAATTTCGAACTCCACAATATGGTGTTCGAATAAAAACCCCAAATCCGCCATTTTACTTAGTTTTTAATTTTAATGTAGCCAGTGACACTCGCGCTACCAAGACAAATCTAAAGACATATACTTAATTTATCCAAATCCGTTCATTCGTTTAAGAGTTACGAGGGAACAAAGAATCGGACATACATACATACTTATATACAGGTCAAACACATAACCCTCCTTTTGGGCTTCGCCGCAGTCTTAAGAGAAATAACGTTTTTGACTTTGTAGTGTTTTCTTTGTTTGGGGAAGTCGGTTGTTTTTTTTTTTTGTAAAAACGTTTTTTATTTTTCACTTTTTATAGTGGGGCAGTTTGTAATTTATCTAAGTTACAATAGCCTAATGTCAATTGCACAGTCATATCGATACAGGGACGTTAATTGTTGAGGAGTTCTCCTAGTAAGGAACCAGGAGAACTGGAACTGATAGTGTAGGTAGTCACCACCAGCTCAATTTCACCATATGCATTGTGACGAGCATAAATTGCTTAGCAGCATATTCAAGCAATCAAATCGCAACCCGTGTAATACTCAGATATAATTGAGTAGTTCCAATGGCCATCTCTGGTCTTCAACATCAGTTCCACTTCACCAAATGGTGCTTTCCGAGAATAAAAGCACGAGTTACTATAAAAAATACCCTATAGGTGTGCCTATAAAATTTGAGGGTTTCCCTCGATTTCCATCGGATCACCTCATCAGATTCTGACTTGGTGACAATAGAACCACCTCGAGAGCATACCCTTTCAAACAAAAGAAGATCTTTTTTAAATCGGTCCACAATCGACGGAGAAATCGCGTAACAAACGCGAAAAAAAAAATCTATTTGGCTATACTATTTGCATCTGGCTGGTTTTGGTATCATTGAAAGTTTAAATTTTAAAGAACATAATTCCAAATTCAAATTAGGAAAATGTGTGATTTTCATTGTTTTTCGTACTGTCAAGATGAGTGAATCTAATGAACAAATTCGATACATTTTAAAATTTTACTACAAAAAGGTAAAAATGCAACGCAAGCAGCGAAAAAAATTTGCGATGTTTATGGACCCAGTGCAGTGTCTGTGAGAGTAGCACAAATTTGGTTTAAGCGTTTTCAATCCGGAAATTTTGATGTCAAAGATGCACGTCGCTCTGGTCGCCCTATTACGGATAAAATGGATGTCATTTTTGCAAAAGTGGAGCAAGATCGGCATATCAGTAGTTACGACGTAGCTGAAGAACTGGGAATTGACCACAAAACAGTTTTGGCGCATTTGAAAAAAACTGGGTACACAAAAAAGCTCGATATTTGGGTACCTCACGAGCTCACTGAAAGAAACCTAATGAACCGTGTACTCATTTGTGATTCTACAGGGTGTCCCGTAAATAATGGATAACCTCTTAAGGGGTCATTGTACTCATCATTATGAACAACTTTTACTATGGGACCAAACCTGAAATCACGAAAAAAAAATCAGTTGTTCCCTACATTTATGTTCGCGTAACTCGTCTAAATGTAGGGAACAGCAGATTTTTTTTTCGCGATTTCAGGTTTGTCCTAAAGTAAAAGTTGTTTATAATGATGAGTACAACAACCCCTTAAAAGGTTATCCTTTATTTACGGGACACCCTGTATATTACGACGTAATGAAACCGAACCATTTTTGAAGAAGCTGATAACTGTGATAACGGTGATGAAAAGTGAATCACGTACGACAAGAACGTGCGAAAAAGGTCGTGGTCACAGGCCGGTCAGGCTTCACAGACTGTGGCGAAACCCGGGTTAACTCGCACAAGGTGATGCTGTGTGTGGTGGGATTGGAAGGGCATTATTCATTATGAGCTATTACCACCAGGCAGGACCATCGATTCTGAACTCTACTGCGAACAACTGACGAGATTAAAGCAAGAAGTTGAGAGAAAGCGGCCGGAATTAATCAACATAGTAGGGGAGCCCACGAGACTAAATGGGGATTTACTCGAGCGTCGTAGAGACCTATTGGGATGCAAAGCTTAGATGATAAGAAGAAAAAAATGTTATATGATATATACATTTACATTGGTGGGGGAAGCGGCTATAGATTTTTAAATATGTAAAAAAAAACTGTTGCATGGACATCCTCGAGCGCATCAGATATTGATAGCATCAATGCCCTACGTATTTTTAATAATGTACGTATGTTAATCTGATCGTTTGCATGATGCGGGTGGTTGTAATTAAGGGTTGAAAATGAAAAAAAAAAAGTTTAATCGAGCGCGTCAGATTTTCTAAGGGAGTGTTAAGTACACAAAAAAAAAGCTCTCATTCACTAATCTGACGATTTCGATGGGACGCAAACTCGCGGCCATTTTCATAATGTGCAAAAAAAAATCGCCATTTTGAAATACTCAAGCGCGTCAGATTAAGATATATATGGTTCATCTTTATGTTCTAAACGTACTGTCTCATAATCTGACGATTATCTAGAGGGATTCGCCTGATCTGACAAAAAAAAATTAGAAAAACGGTTCACTTTAAAGGCCATCCCTGCAACTTCCCGCTAATTCCATTCCTGGGCGCTTGAAATTGTACTTATGACATTTTTGAGCTCAAAATATAATTTATGTGATATTTTGAGCTCGCTGAGTTCAAAGAAATAATATTTCTATGCATTTGAGCTCTCCCAGCTCGAAAGTCTGATAAAAGTTTCATAGAACACTATTTTTGGAATTTCCAAACCGCAATAACTTTTGAATGGATCAACCAATTTTCACGCGGTTGGCACCTTTCGACGCAGTTTTATCATCCTCATAAGTAATTTTGCAATTTTAATTGATCGAACCACAAATTTCGGAGTAATCCCGAAAAAACACTTTTTCGGGTTTCTTTCGTTCACGATACCTCTCGAACGAATCAACCGATTTTGACCAGCTTGGTGGCGATCGACGTGGTTTTTCAAGCTCAAAGGCGGATTAGTTTTTGAAGTTAATCGATAAAGCCGGTTAAAAGTTATTCCAAAAAAACCACTTTCAAAAAAAAATTTTTTCTTATTTTTTTAAATCATTGAACTTAATTAATTAAAAAGCTCAGGAAATAGCATGCAAATAAATAAGTGTATGCTTTTTTTTAGAAACGCGGAGAAGGAAATGTAGGCATCACGCAGCTGCACGCATTTAACTTTATCGACGAATTTTTGTTATTTCGGCTTGCGGAAATCGTCAGATTATATATTTTTCATTATTCTTGAATTATTTCCTTCAAAATAAAAAAAATTTAGCTACGCTCGAGAATGTCGAGATGACGTTTTTTTTTTTACAACTTTGTTGCCCTCCCCTTTTTTTACGTCACTCTCAAATTGTCAGATTAGTGGAATATACACATTTTAGGATTTAATTAACTCACCCTACCTTAATCTGACGCGCTCGAGAATTTCTGATGGTCAATTTTTTTTTACTAATCTGATCCTGTATCCTTCACGGGCGGCCTTATATATGGGCCTCATGTTTTGTGGAGGTACTTAACCGGGTACAAGGTATCCCCCTGTATATTAATCTGCCGCGCTTTAGTAAATCCCGAAATCCCCGCTTGGGCTCCCCTACTAACAGAAGGGGTGTGGTTTCTCATCATGATAACGCTAGACCTCACAAATCTTTAGCCACTCAGCAAAAATTAAGAGAGTTTGGCTGGGAGGTGTTAATGCATCCGCCGTATAGTCCTGACCTTGCACCTTCAGATTTCCACCTGTTTCGGACTCTTCAGAATTCTTTAGGTAGTGTCAGGTTAACATCACGAGAGGACTGCCAAAACCACCTGTCGCGGTATTTTCATCAGAAGTCCCAAAATTTCTATAGCAATGGGATCATGTCCCTACCTACAAGATTGCAAAAAGTTATCGAACAAAATGGTACCTACATATTTTAGATAAATGTAAATAATGTACACACATCAAAAGTGTCTAGGGATCAAGCATTTTTATGCGGATTTCTTGAGATTGAGATGTGGCTTTGTAATAAATTTATGATTTTATAAATTTATATGGATCCTTTTTGGTGCATTTTATAATTTGAATCAGGAACTGTGAATCAAATTCGAGTAAAAGATGAAAATCAGCTGTCAATATTTTCCCTATAAAAACATACAACGCATTGAAGACATTATTAGTGCTACTGTTTCCCTACTACTGATTAAAACCAACGTTATTATGGAGCGGCGACGTCATTTAAGCAGGGAAGAAATGCTCAGAGCCGTGGGAATGATAGAAGCTGGTTCCCGGCAACGTACTGTGGCTTTAGCTCTGAATACAAGTCAGAGTGTTATCAGTCGACTTTGGACACGTTACCGAAGCACTGGTACCGTGGCTGAGCGCCATGGAGGACGGTATCGCTGCACCACACGGAGACAAGACCGATACATTCAAATCTTAACTCGAAGAGCTCCGCCATAACCGCCATGATGTTAGCCGTGAGGCTTCATCACTCTTCAGGGAACTTAATTAGCGACCAAACAGTCAGAAACCGCTTGCATGAAGTGAACCTTCATTCCCGAAGACCGCTACGGGTACCACCTATAGCAATGCACAATCGTAGGATTCGATATCAATGGGCTCTTGAACACAGAAATTGGGCAGAAGAACAATGGCGTTTCGTGTGCTTTTCTGATGAGTCTCGTTTTGGTATGAGACCGGATACAAGACGTATACGACACTGGAGAACCCCTGGACGCCAACAGCGATTAAAATCCTGCCAGGAAGTCCATCCTTATAGTGGTGGAACCATCATGGTATGGGCGGGTATTTGGATCGGCGGAAGAACTGAGTTGATTTGGATCAGAGGCAACCTCAACGCTCAAATTTATGCTGAGACGATTGTATCAGACGTCATCGTTCCTCTACAAGTGCAAATCGGTCCCTTATTTCAGTTAATGCATGATAATGCACGACCGCACACCGCAAGAGTTGTAAGACAGACTCTCGCCGCAGCTAACATCAATGTCCTGCCCTGGCCTGCTCAGTCGCCAGACTTGAACCCGATTGAGCATGCATGGGATATGCTACAGAGAAGAGCTCTGCCGAATATGGAGGGTATCCAGTCGCAAGAAGACCTTTTTTTGTTGTTGCAACGAACATGGGCGGCCATTCCACAGCGTGATTTGGATGAACTCATTTTGAGTATGCCAAACCGATGTTCTTGTGTTGTTAGTGTTCGCGGTAGAAACACGGATTATTAATTGTTTAAGTTACCCAATAAAATTTTAAAGAAAACTGTTATTTCAGTCTTCTTTTCGAACTTTAATGTTAGTGGTTCAAATGTCAAAAATCCCTTTATTAGGAAAATGGCAAATTTCTTTATTAATGCAAAGGTGACTTGGTTTATCGTTACTGTGACAAACGAAAACACTTTATTTGATGAATCCTTAAAGAAAATTTTAATTAATATCAATCAGGAGAAAAGTTATTGCAAAAATATATGTTGATCCCTAGACACTTTTGATGTGTGTATATTAAAAAATGTTTTGAATTTTCTTAAAAAATGCGAAGAAACTTTTTCCCCAACCTATTATATAGCGTCGAACTCAAGTATCATGAGAACATAGCAGGTAGAAGTGAACAATAGGACACCACCGCATAACAACCACCGGCGTAATAAAAAAATAAACGAACTCAATTTCTTTTCCTAGAGACAATAATTATATAGAACAGCTGGTAATCGTAGATCCGCGTGCATGAGGTCATTAGACATAATGATGATCGATTTATAGCATTAATAGGTGGAAAACAGATTGTCATAATAGGTATTTACCTATGAAATTGCCGTTTTGTATGAAAAAATTTAAACGAATTTTTTTCATGCATTTTTTATTTGTATTAATCGCAGTAATCACCCATGCGATCAATGCATCTTAGCCAACGCAGTGGCAGTTTATTGATGCCCTTCTTAAAGAAATCAGCTGGACGGGAGGCAACAAATTCTTCAAAGGCATTTTGTACTGCCTCTCGGGTATTGAATTTTTTTCCCGCCAAGAAGTTATCCAAATTCTGGAAAAAGTAGTAGTCTGTAGGCGCAAGGTCTGGTGAGGTGGTGGTGGGTGGATGACGGAGAGCTTCCAACCCCAGTTCTTGCAACTTGGAGACCGTCTGCTGTGCAGTATGAGGTCGCGCGTTGTCGTGCAGGAGCAGCGGAGACGAGCGATTGACCAATGCTGGTTGGAGATGTGCCAGCTTCTCCATCATTGTGTTCAGTTCTTCACAGTACACATCTGAAGTAATGCTCACCCCGTTTGGTAAGAAGCTGTGATGAATCACACCGGCGCTAGACCACCAAACAGTGACCATCACTTTTCTAGGGGTAAGTTTTCGTTTAGGGCATTGTTTAGGTGCTGAACCAGGATCCAACCAACTTGCTGAGCGCTTGCGGTTATCAAACAGAATCCATTTTTCATCGCAGGTAACAATGCGGTTCAAAATTCCTTCATTTGTGTGTCTGTTGAGCAGTGCAAGGCACGTCTCGACGCGTACCTTCGCGCTGGCGATCATTGAGTTCGTGGGGCACCCATTTGTCAAGCTTTTTTACCTTGCCAATTTGACGCAAATGGACCAATATTGTTTTGACGCTAACGTCGAAAGCTGCTGCTTATTCAGCCATAGATTGTCTATCATCAGCTTCCACTATCGCCTTTAATTCGTCATTGTCAACCAAAGTCTTCGGACGACCGCGAGGTTCATTTTTCAGGTCGAAATTTCCAGAACGGAAGCGAGCAAACCAATAATAAATGGTGTGTTGGTATGTAGTGTTAGCTCCGTAAACGTCGTTGATGTTGCGTGCCGCTTGTGCCGCGTTGCTGCCACGACGGTACTTTTTTTTTTTTTTTTTTTGTGGATGGGAAATCATCAAATGACTTCTCCCGCTCTGGGCAGAGCGGGAGGGCGTGTCAGACTTTTACTGACTAAAACCCACCCATGTTCCTTCAGTTGCCTGTGCCAGGGCCACGGTATCTCTTTCGAACTACCCGCGACCCCGGCAGCATAGGCCCAATTGACCCCGTCACTGCTGACATCTCTTTGAGGCGCGCGTGGAACACAACGCGCCGTCGACCCGGGCCTGGTCCTTACCGAACGGCGAGCTGCCCATTACTCGTCGTCCGCAAGCCCGCGCCTACGGTGGCCGGGAATCGGCGATCGATTCCCGCCGCCCAGGGCGTCTCCTACGGCGGCTAGGGGCGCGAGGGCGCGGCTGTTGCCTCTCCCTCACGCGTTCCGCTTCCTCCTTCGCGAGCATTACTGCTTCGCAGAAGGAGGTGACGGCCTCCCATGCACTCTCGCTCCACACCATGGCCTGGACCAGGTTTGGACGCGAGAGATCGCCGCCGCCGATCGCCTCCGTGAGAACACGGCGGTGCTCCGCCCAAGCCGGGCAGACCTCCACTGTATGCTCCACCGCTCCGGGCGATCCACACAATGGTGACACCCGGGCGTTTCCTCCCGCCTTATCCGAAACAGGAACCTCCCGAAACAACCGTGTCCGGTGAGGACCTGCGTCAGGCGGAAGGTGAGGACGCCGTGGCGCCTCTCCAACCACTCCTCAAAGAGGGGACTTATCGCCGCAATTGTGGCGTGCCCAGCGCTGGGTTGCGACAATCGCACTCTCCATGCCGCCATGAGATCCCGCCGGAGCTCTGTCCGCTGTACCGTGATTTCTCGCGGCAGCGGAGTTACGCCCCGGCGTTTCGTCTCCTCGCGCCACTCCCACACGTGCGCGAGGACTTTTTCCTCCAGATCCCATGGCGGTAATCCGGCAAGGAGGCTCGCCGCCTCACAGGAGACAGTGCGGTATCCCCGGACTAGCCGGATGGCCATGACCCTCTGGGACGCGTTCAACCGGCGGGCCGGTCGCAGCCTCAGGGAACGCGCCCACACCGGCGCTCCGTAAAGGACCATGGACCGCACGACCCCCGTGTAAAGCCTCCGGCAGGAGGCGTTTGGACCCCCCAGATTGGGCAGGAGCCGCTTCAAGGCAGCCCCAGCCCGCTCCAGTCTGGGAGCCAAACGTCGGAAGTGCTCCACGAAGTTCCACCGGCTGTCGAGGACGAGTCATAGGTACTTCATCGTCGACTCGACCCCGATGTGAACCCCTCCTACCGTTATTTGGGAACCCGAAGGTGGCACGTTCCGAGGACCATGAAAACACATGACCTCGGACTTGTGCAGGGCCACCTCGAGTCCCAACTGCCGGATCGGTACTCATATTGAATTTTTAACGTAGCCATGATGACGAAAAAGATTGAAATGCGATGAAAATGTAACACTAATCAATAAACAAATGACTACTTTTGGGAAAAAAAATCCATGTTTTTAAAATAAAATTAATTTGAAATTAGAATTCTTAGCCAAACAAAAATTATTTTGATTTGAAATGGCCAGTACTGCAGAACGGCAATTTCATAGGTAAAGACCTAATATCAATTACCTTAATTATTCAAGGTGAAGACTTTGTAGGTAAAGAACAATCGACTTAACGTATACAAGAAAGAAAGAAAGAAAGAAAATACGTTTATTACGTTTATACGATGGAATCGGTTTATTGATTTACTAGCTCGCTTACCCGTGTGCCAAATTACATCGAAATCCGTGCAGCCGTTTTAGCGTGAAAGCGTAACAAACAAACAAACTCACTTTCGCATTTATAATGGTGCCGATTCTCTTATCACAAATGCCTCTAAACTAGACTAAAAATCACTAAAATTTAGTTTATTCGTGTCAAACGACGATTTCCCATTCTGAAATTGACTAAAGTGATACAACTTAACTATATTTTAGTTTGACAGCACTAATATTGTACCGAGTTATTAATTTAGTGAAAATGGCAATTTTGCTATTCTGAATTTCACTGTTTTCACCTAAAATTTTTATTGTGAAACTAAATCAGACTATTTTTAATCGCGATTATAAAGGTGTAGAATAAAATTAGTTATCATGAACTAGAATCCACATCAACACCTTGACTTTAAGTGCAAAAACAGTACTGTATTTTTTTTTCTTTTGCTTATATCTCGAAAACGGTGTGTCCTATCGCAAAAATATTGAAAATTTGGCCCCCCTTTATAAAACCGTTAAACCCCTAAACCTCAACATATAGGTACCAAAAAAAATTCCATAAAAAACACGTTGAGCTACCCCCTCCATGCTCGTTGAACAAAATATGACAAGCCTTGTCACTTTTCATAGTGATTTCGTTAGTTCCAATTAAAGCCACCGGGTCATATTATACTGTGGGCACTATACCACGCAGTCACGATTGTCAAACTCGATTATAGTTGTGTCAAAATAGTTTTTTAATTTAGAGGTTTTTTTTTGCAGAATAGCTCTAGGATTCTCATAGCCAAAAGTAAGGAATTTTAGTGATAGTGTAGTTAGTTTAGTTCGGTGTACAAGAGAATCGGCACCAATATTAGTTTAGAGTTTAGATACCCACAATGATGGACTTGCAAGGCAAACAAACAGCTGATAAGCGTGTCTATAGCGCAGGCCACACTGAGAACGAAGCGAAACGAAGCTATGTTTGTTTAGCTTCGCTCATGTAGTTACCGCGGCGGCTCATTGAACCGAAGTGTGAAAAACTACATGAGCGAAGTTGTTGTTGGCATTTCGCAGGCACCTGTCCCCCCCGCTGCGCCGTTGAGGAAACGACTAGCTGTCAATCATTTTCTTGCTCAAGAAACACACAAAATATCGCCGGCGAGTACTTTTGTCGCAGCGATAAGAACTATCAAAGAGAGAACTCGCTCAGCTTCGGACGCTTGGCAGGCAGAACACTCGCTGAGACTCACGCTTAGTACCTACATAGTTAATACGCATATAGTTGCCGGCACGAGTTGTGAGCACAAACTCTACTCTGAAACCTAACGAATATTATTTCCTATCACGGCAGGTTACACACGGGCGGGAGCAAGGAAATCATTAAATTATCAAGCATATTTAGATACAGATAGAAAACAGAATATCAGAGTACACTGACGAGTGCAGCTAAAGTTAAGGTGGAATTTGTGCTCACGACTCGTGCCGGCAATTATACCAGCGAGTAATCGCTCGTCGCCTCCGCGCCTTCGCTGCTCGTCAACACGTTTATAGTTGCTAGCTCTACCCGCTTCTCGTTAATCACCGGCGCTGGACCAGCCAGCCTGACACGTTTGTCAGTTGTTTGACTAGTTCCTCAAAAATGATAATGCTTTTGAAGCCTACATCTCAATCGGTCTAACTTATGATATCCTTTGAATCTTCATAATATCTGAGAAGCCCTTGAGACTCTCTATGCGAGATCAATCCCATGTTAGATCAAATAAGCGATTACCAATGCACGATTCAAACCAAAACGGAGGAGCTCGTGGCTAAGTAATAACAGCCGAACGATCCATCAGGTTAAGCTACGCTAGCCGGGGTCGGTCCGTGGATGAGTGACCATCTTTACATACCGAGATTCCAGTCTTACCAAGGGGTATTGTATTACCCAGTTAATGGGTTGTGGAGGTCAGATAGGCAGTGGATTCATGTTAAATACTGGTATTCAGCTGCATCCGGTTAGACTGGAAGCCGAAGTCGACCTCAACATACTCGTAGTTGAGAAAAGGCTTGGCATATTGATTCAAACCAAAACTGAGTTAAAATTTTGCTCTTATTTGAAGTACCCTCTGATTATTAGAAAAATCTGCTTCTTTTACCCAAATCTTTTTTTCACATTTCTTAAAACTATCCTGATCATCCACAGCCAAGCCTCATCAGAGCAGCAGGCTACCCCACAGAGAAGCACCGCGTGACGACGCCAGATGGCTACGTCTTGCAAATGCACAGGATCCCGGCTGGCAGGCGCTCTGCTAGAAGGACCGGGGACCTCAACGCTAAAGGGAAGAAGGCCATCCTAATCGTACACGGTCTCTTAGGCAGCAGTGGGGACTTCGTGATCATGGGACCCGAGAGAAGCGTTGGTAAGTGTGGAGCTGAAGCTGATGTTGATACTTGCCCGATTAAACAACAGATCAACATACAAATTCAAGGTATCCCACTTGTAGGGGATCCCTACACTTAATGATATGATAACGGGGCGATTCTATTGGGATGATGAAATAAAACCGACCGCTTTGAATGTTCGAAAAACACTGATTTAATTAAATATATTTTTACATATTATTTGCAATAATAGGTACAAATGCTGTGTGTGCAGAATGCACGGCGCGTAAGTCGCTAAAGTAATGTACGGTTCCGTACATCCTGCCCGCCTAAACAGGACAACTGCAATGATCGATAGATCGGCAGATAATGCAAATTACAATAAGTTGATATGATTAAATAAGAAAATGATAATAGACTGATAGCTAATGAAGTGACACAAATGCGATAAAACATTAATTTAAGTGACTATTCTAAGATACATTATGTCCTTAATCATCGCAGTCTTTTAAGTGCACTGAACGCAGAAACGTTGGCGAGGTAGCCCTATCTACACCACTAACCGTAAACACTTCATCACACTTTTGCACTGATTCCGCTAAACGTGATGCCACTGGCACTGTGTCAGCTGGCGCGACTGTCACTGGCCCTACCCAGACAGCCTCCTGGCCCTGGGGGGCCGGCGACGCTGGTACTCTATCCGCACTTCAATGCTCCTGCGTGGCCAAGTGCAGGCGGCCTTTGGGAAGCTGCGGTGAAAAGCCTCAAATATCATCTAAAGCGTATCATTGGCGATCAGAAACTCACTTACGAGGAGTTTACTACGCTACTACATCAAATCGAGGCATGTCTGAACTCAAGGCCTCTCTGTCAGTTGACAGAGAGCTCTGACGACGACGTTCTTACGCCAGGACACTTCTTGGTCGGTGGCCCACTTCTATCTAGGCCACAGAAGGATCCAGATCACATGAATCAATCAACAAGGTGGCAACTCATTCAATCAATGAACAAACTGCTCTGGAAAAGATGGTCAAGCGAATATCTTCAGCAACTGCAGGCTAGATCAAAATGGCGTAAGCCAAGTAGAAACTTCGAAATCGATGACGTCGTTCTTATCAAGGACGAAAACTTGCCACCGGGCAAGTGGGCGTTAGGACGTATCCAAGCAGTTCATCCAGGAAAGGATGGCTATGTAAGGGTAGTCAGTTTAAAAACTAAGAATAATATCATACAACGCCCTGTCACCAGACTTGTGTTGCTACCAGTAAACAAGGACACACAGGAAACACAGGATCAAAATGTCAATCAAGACAGTTCACACGAGCGAAGCAAGAGAAAGCGACTTCCTCGCAACAACGTATCATTGAAGAGCCTGTTCACTAGTTTCTTATTACTATTGTTTATGTTATTATCATCTACTTCAGCGCAAAATATACCAAATCAGGTACCGTATAATGTGACGTCATTAAAACAGAATCAAGCTATATACTTCGATAGAATATCTAATCTACAGTACATCAAGGACGAATGGCGTCTAGTTGTCTACTACAACATGACGGCCTATTGGAAAGGATTATCCGATATCAAAGGTTACGTCGACCATATCAAGTCATTATGCAACACCCATGCAAGTAAACAATATCAGAGTATCATTCTTCAGTTAGAGCACGAGATTAGCGAAATTGAACACTATGATATGTTACTTAAATACCAAAGTCCGAAGAGGCTGAAAAGAGGCCTAATAAACGGGTTGGGTTATATTGCTAATTCATTATTCGGTGTACTGGACGAGAGGTTTGCCGAACAATACAAGAGTGACATCGAGCAGATTAGTCATAATGAAGAACATCTTCAAAAACTTATCAAAAATCAGACAAGTATTTTAGAATCAGAATTTAATATCATACGTCGTAATGAAAACATCATGAATCAACAATTTTCATTTATCAAGCAACATCTTCAAAATCTATCGACTGAGGTGAATAAAATACGTTTGGATAATGAAGATGGCCTTTATGTCACATCATCATCTCTAGCAGCATCAATAATTCTATCAAATATTCGTTGGATTCAGCAAACGTTGATTGGTACGGTTACGGATATTTCACACGGGCGCATTGACACTCATTTGCTGTCACCCGAGCAGTTATCGTATCAGCTGAGCATCATCACTAGCCAACTTAATGGGAAACTTACGTTACCAGTGGATTCGAAAAATATCAAGGACTTGTATCGTTTACTTAAAGTGTCAGCTAGAGTCTTCTCAAACTACTTAATCATCGAAATCAAGATTCCACTCTTAAGCAATGAATTGTTTGAGTTAAACAAGATCATATCTATTTCTCAAAAGAGAGGACTACAGTATTATCATCTCATGCCATCGGTACCATTCATAGCGTACAACCTACGCAAAGATACCGCATTTCTTCTATCAGAAGCAGACCTACAATCATGCACTCATGTTCCCAACGATATCTTGTTATGCTCATTAAACATACCCATTTACAATCTAAACATAAAGCAATCTATCTGTGAAATCAAAATCTTTAATCAAAAGCAACTGTGCCATTCCGTAAAATCGTCATGTGAAGAGCAATGGATCAAATTGCACAGGCCAAACACCTGGCTGTATACATGTTGCTCGGAATGCCAAGTGCGCATAATTTGCGCCAACGGAGTCACAATGGTCAACCTTGTCGGCAACGCGATTATTACCCTAGGTCAAGGTTGCACATTGAAAGGGGATACCTTTAGTATTTATGCTCATAATAATTTCATCAATCATGTAAATATTCATCATCACATCGAAGTCCCAGAGGTGTCTGTGCTAAACAAAATCATGAAAACATCTGCCCCAGAGAACTTCAGCGTGACCGAAGATCATCATCTCATTTGGAATCAATTAAGGGCTCAGATTGACGAGGCTAAGGAACAGTCGTCTACTTCAGCGCAAAATATACCAAATCAGGTACCGTATAATGTGACGTCATTAAAACAGAATCAAGCTATATACTTCGATAGAATATCTAATCTACAGTACATCAAGGACGAATGGCGTCTAGTTGTCTACTACAACATGACGGCCTATTGGAAAGGATTATCCGATATCAAAGGTTACGTCGACCATATCAAGTCATTATGCAACACCCATGCAAGTAAACAATATCAGAGTATCATTCTTCAGTTAGAGCACGAGATTAGCGAAATTGAACACTATGATATGTTACTTAAATACCAAAGTCCGAAGAGGCTGAAAAGAGGCCTAATAAACGGGTTGGGTTATATTGCTAATTCATTATTCGGTGTACTGGACGAGAGGTTTGCCGAACAATACAAGAGTGACATCGAGCAGATTAGTCATAATGAAGAACATCTTCAAAAACTTATCAAAAATCAGACAAGTATTTTAGAATCAGAATTTAATATCATACGTCGTAATGAAAACATCATGAATCAACAATTTTCATTTATCAAGCAACATCTTCAAAATCTATCGACTGAGGTGAATAAAATACGTTTGGATAATGAAGATGGCCTTTATGTCACATCATCATCTCTAGCAGCATCAAAATAAATGTAGGGGATCCCTACACTTAATGATATGATAACGGGGCGATTCTATTGGGATGATGAAATAAAACCGACCGCTTTGAATGTTCGAAAAACACTGATTTAATTAAATATATTTTTACATATTATTTGCAATAATAGGTACAAATGCTGTGTGTGCAGAATGCACGGCGCGTAAGTCGCTAAAGTAATGTACGGTTCCGTACACCACTCATAGAGGCTAGAGGTCTGTTGAATACTTTTACAAAACTTTATAGACATAAACTGGCAGCGTGCAGCAACGTATGCTTTTAAGGTGGATACTCGATCGATCGATCCGTTAATCTAGCTACAAACTTGTACTGTCAGAATCTATCGGTTCAGCATAAGGCTTCCATTTTACCTCCCAAAATTACAACTGCATGAGAAAGAGAACTAAAGTACTCAATTTGCCATCTCTGTTTCCAGCATACCTCCTAGCTGATGCAGGGTACGACGTGTGGCTAGCCAACCAGCGAGGCAACGTGTATACCACTCACACAAACCTCACCAGAAATGACAAGAAGTTCTGGGACTTCAGGTACTTATGTGCTAATGTGCTATTTTTTTTTTTGACCATGACCCAAAACCAAGTCTTAGGCGATGCTTTGTGGGAAGAATCAATCTGCGTAGCCTTTTCCCAACTATGTTGAGGTCGGCTTCCAGTCTAACCGCATGCAGCTGAATATCAGTATTTTACATGGAGCGACTGCCTATCTGACCTCCACAACCCAGTTACTGGGTAACGCGTGGTTGAGCTGAATGGAGCTGATCCACGCGTCATGTTCGTCAGCTGAGACTGTTCATCTCTTAGCCAGGACTTATGTTTACATTGTTCTCACATAATACAGCATGTTCCAGAAGGGTGAGGTTATAATAAGGGTGTGGTACAGACCATCAAACTGAACAACTTTCTCTATGGAACCGACATCGTAATCGCAAAAAAATAAAAACTGTTCTTTATTGGGGAAGTTTTGTATGGGACAGTTGATAATTTATGTACAGATTAACATTTTGTAATGGGCAACTAGCTTCAACTTCCAGACCCACTCTTTGACAATTCAAAAGTGTCTCTAAATTATTTGATTGAAATAAAATGCTGTGAGTTTGAGTTTGAAAGAATACGTCCTGTCATACTAATACAAGTTTTATCCACTTTCAGTTTTCACGAACACGGCAAGTACGACCTTCCTGCGATGATCGACCGAGTCTTGGACGTCACAGGTCTGGACAAAATCATGTACCTGGGCTACTCCATGGGAACCACCAGCTTCTTCACCATGATGTCCCAGAGACCGGATTACAATGAGAAGTTGATAGCCTTCGTGGCTCTAGCACCAGCTGTGTATCTGGACAATGTAAAACCGGTGGCGAATTTGGCGTTGTACACTTTAGATTTACCGGTAAGTGGAGATAAAGGGGGTAATGGTCAATTTTAGTATATTTTCCTAAATAACTTTAAAACAATTTCATTTAAACTGATAAAAAAAAAATATTTTTCTCTAAAAGTGAGCCCCTTAATCAAAATTCCTTTATTTACGTACACGTCCGTGTTAGGGTCACAGAAATTCATATGAGTAGCTACCCAAATTTCAACTTAATCGGTCCATTAAGAGTCCCACACATTTACAATCCGCCGGTAGTCAGCCGACAAGCGGTCCACTCATAAAAAACGGACCGCCAGTTTTTATGAGTGGACCGCTTGCCCCGGAATGTATAATGTGGGGGACCCTTTAGATTCGGAGCAAATTGGCGGTGACAGACACACGAGTGATCCTATAAGGGTTCCGTTTTTTCTTTTTGAGGTACGCAACCCTAAAAACATAACACAAAAAGTTACTCGTACCTACATACTTATTGTTAGTTGGGATAAGGAGTAGAGACACGCACGTGACAGCAAAAAGTAGCATTCGTGATACATTTTTATCTTTGCTTTTTATGATAACGCTCCATACAAAGGACATTTGTTTTGCTTCCTCAATAGTAAAACTGAGAAAAACAATCGTGGTCCTAGCACTCCTAGCCCGTTCAACGCGAAGGAGCTCAAAGGACAGGGGGAAGCGTTAAGGTAGCCCCTCACCTTACCTGGTTTCATTAATAAAAGGACCAAATTGGTCAAATAAGAGCTATATTTTTGTTTTTCTAGTCAGTATTATTTTAGGAGGAGGAGGAGCTCGTGGCTAAGTAATAACAGCCGCACGGGTCGATCTATCAGGTTAAGCTACGCTTGCCGGGGTCGGTCCGTGGATGGGATCTTTATATACCGAGACTCCTCCGTGCCTCAGAAAGCACGTTAAGCCGTTGGTCCCGGCTGTCATTCGTGGATCTTTGACAGTCGTTACGGGTCGTCAGAAGCCCGAAAGTCTGACAACCAGTCTTACCAAGGGGTATCGTATTACCCAGTAACCGGGTTGTGGAGGTCAGATAGGCAGTCGCTCCATGTAAAATACTGGTATTTAGCTGCATCCAGTTAGACTGGAAGCCGACCCCAACGTAGTTGGGAAAAGGCTAGGCAGATTGATAGTCAGTATTATTGTAAGAATTCAGCTGCATGCTTAGGCACATGTATACGACGCCGGAGCCGCAACGGCGCCCGACCGCATGTTTGTGTATACGAATGGAAACCGCACAGGCGCCGCACTACCGGCGCACCGAAGTCGCGCAGGAACCGCGTGTAGGTACACCGTATTGAATAGTAACGCAACGCTCACAGTTCAGTAAAGCGTTGCCAACGAAGCTGTAAAGACGTCTGCTTTTCATTTTAATATTGATAAATATGAATATGATTTTAACTTTAACCAAATTAAAACAACAAGGTTTTGGCGCGGTATGAGATTACTTTTTTAAGAGTTTTTTTTTTTATAACTTCGACATGCTGTAACTTTAAATTTCCCTTTGGGTGCGGCGGCTGACTCTCACATGCATGATTAATGAATATTAAAACTAATAGAAATGAAATTTATTCGGTACCTATAAAATTGGTTGCAAAAATCGAGCAGCTACTATTACTGAACTGTGATCGTTGCTATACTATATAACTCAGTATCAATGCGGTGTACACGCGGTTCCAGCGCGGCTTCGGTCCGGCACCGCTGCGGTTCCGGGTTCCGGCGTCGTATACAGACAACAGCACATCAGGTTATACCAAACTGTTAAATGTCTCCAAATGAGTTTAAACCTTAAAATATTGTCAGTTAAGTTCAAAATCAAATGAGAAAATTTGACATTTTATAGTTACTTATCCTGCTGCTGTGTGTACATGAAGCCTTAGGGTACAAACATACAGAAGCAGGTTTCCGATACAGACAAATCTGTGCGACAAGTTTAAACCTGTTTGTTTATAAGTGAGCACATAAGCTATCATAGAAATTAATACCTGCACCGATCGGTACCGACCCGCCTGTACCGGAAACCCGTCTCTCTATGTAAGCAGCCTTAGGCTGGTAATATTGTTGGTAAGAAGGCAGATGATGATGACGACTTTTTTAAGGACTCATTTTTAATGAAATGTTGTTACAGAGTGTGTTGCAAGCCAGAGGCATGCTGGCAGTCCAGCCACAAATCCTGCAGAGCCTCATAGTGAGCTTATGTAACCTCAAGCAACCCGAGACCGACCTCTGCACGACATTCATCTACGCCGTGGTCGGTGAGGATTACGAACAAAATGACTTGGTACGGAATATTTACAATCTTTACACGGAATATACAGGCTGGAATTTTCTAACCTCACCTGGAGGGAAAGTACTCTAAATACTGGAAATAGAAAATTTTACTTAAAGAAAACATTCCTTTATTTTTAAACAGAAACAAATCTGCATTCAATGATTTTCGAAAATTCGCTTGCTACACTCGAGAATCGAACCGGCTAAAATCTGAAAAAATAACACCCTATACTTTTATGGCATCAATCGATAGGGACAATCATGAGGATCAAATCTCTGTAACAAACATGAGGCAATAAATGAAAGGAAAACCATAAAAAGAAATGATGATGATGATGTTTTTAGCCGGTTTGATTCCCGAGTATGGCAAGCGAATATTCGAAAATTTTTGAACGCAGATTTGTTTCTTTTAAAAAATAAAGGAATGTTTCCTTTGAGTAAAATTTGCTATGTTCAGTATTTAGAGTACTTTCCCTCCAGGTGAGGTTAAAAAACTCCACCCTGTATATGTCGCAGGTTTTTCATAAAATTAGGTTTTTGATGAAAAACCTGAACTAGACTGTCGTACCCCGGTGCGTTCTCCTAAGCAATCATTGTAATTAAATTTTAATTGTTGGCTTTCAGGAAATGACACCGATATATCTGCACAGGATACAGCCAGCGTCGTGGCGCGCTTTAGAGCATTACGGAAAAATCGCCATGACAGGTTCGTACCTACCCTAAAGTTGGGTAAGTTTGCAAATAAATCCCTAATGTCCGTTTTCTCAAACACTAGGCAGCACCTAAATTAATGCCTAAATAAAAGAGCGCTGCTGGATTTTGAGCTTTTGGCGCTGAACCGAGTGTTGAAAATCTAACTGCGCATTTTTTAGTTGAAACGGGCATAACTGTTTCTAGAGATTGCTTGGGTCTGCCAAGCCCCATGTCGAGACTCGAGAGTAACCTGATTAATTGAGCCTAGACTAATAAGAATATTACATTGTTTGCACAAAAAAGAAATATTAAAAAACCCTTAACCATTTCACAGACTGTACTTTGTTAAGTTGGCGTTTCATAGGAATGTGAACCTTATTCTAATGCACATATTCGTGTTCAGAACGCTTGCACACATTCGTTTAGACGAATAAGTTAACATTAAACGCAAATAAATGAGGTTCACATTCGTACGAAACGCTTGCTTTGCTGTCAAAGTCAACTTTGCGCCCAGACTTTGCCCAGTTGAATTTTATAAAGAAACATGTATTTATTTCCACTTTCAGGCGTGTTCACGACATTCAGCGGCGGTTTGAACGGTCCAGTAAAACCGTACAACATCAGTAATGTAAAAATTCCTGTCTCATTACTTTATGGAGAGAATGATCAGCTCACTGAGAAGTCTGTAAGTTCCGGCCTTCATTTGTTTGAGTAACATAATTAGAAGGGTTATAGGCTTCATGCACACGACGCCGCAGCCGCACCGACGCCGGACCGCATGTGTGTGTATGCGAATGAAACCCGCACAGGCGCCGCACCGAAGCCGCGCTGGAACCGCGTGTACACCGCATTGATACCGAGTTATATAGTATAGCAACGATCTCAGTTCAGTAATAGTAGCTGCTCGATTTTTGCGACCAATTTAATAGGCACCGAATAAATTTCATTTCTATTAGTTTTAATATTCATTAATCATGCATGTGAGAGTCAGCCGCCGTACTCAAGGGTGAATTTAAAGTTACAGCATGTCGAAGTTGTAAAAAAAAAAACCTTTTAAAAAAGTAATTTCATACCGCGCCAATACCTTGTTATTTAGTTAAAATCATATTCATATTTATCAATATTAAAATGAAAAAACTTTTATAAAAAAAAATACAACCGACTTCCAAAAACAACACTACAAAGTGAAAAATAACTTTAATTTCGGAAGTCGGTGTCTGATTAAATGTATTTGCGTTTTTTGCCACCGATTTCCGAAATTAAAGTTATTTTTCACTTTGTAGTGTTGTTTTTGGTAGTCGGTTGTATTTTATTGTAAAAAAGTTTTTATTTTTCACTTTTTAGTTGCGGTACCTACCCCACACAAATTCTAATACCACTACCTGCAAAGTAAACTAGAACATCATCCACATAAAAGTGGGGAAAAAATACGTATTATTGAAGCTAACTCAAAAACTACCCAAGCAAGTTATCAATTTTAGGGACCAACGTTGAGGTATACCCTCTCGAATATTTTTCAAATCGGACGACTCTGTAAAAAGTTATGCGTGGTCATACATTAAAAAAAAAAAACATACGTGTCGAATTGAGAACTTCCTTTTTTTCGTCGGTTAAAAAGCAGACGTCTTTCCAGTTTCGTTGGCAATGCTTTACTGGACTGTGATCGTTACTTTACTAATTAACTCAGCATCAATACGGTGTACCTATACGCGGTACCGGTGCGGCGCCCCTGTGCAGTTTTCTTTCGTATACACAAACATGGGGCCCAGCGCCGGTGCGGCTGCGGCGTCGTGTACATGAAGCCTTAGGCAGAGGTACCCTTTCATGTCGCCAGTTAAGCCCCATATAATATGGGGCGAGCCTACCATTGACCGGCCTCAAATCCAGACTCCAGGCTTCTACTGAGAAATTTCTAATGGAAAGACGTCGAGAAATAATTGTTGAGCATGGACTGAGCAGTCGCGCTAACAACCACTACACCAACGGAGCTGCCTTTTCCCCATCTAATTTTGGGTCGACTTATTGACTAATTGGATGCAGCTGAATACCAGTTTTTTTATATTGAGCGACTGCCTACCTGACCTCCACAACCCAGTTACTGGGTAACATGATACCCCTTGGTTAGACTGTTTGTCAGACTTTCGGGCCTGTGACAGCCCGTAACGACTGTTAAAGATCCACGAAAGACAGCCGGGACCCACGGCATAACGTGCTTTCCGAGGTACGGAGGAGTCTCGGTATGTAAAGATGGTCACTCATGTGGATGACCAGCCTCGGCAAACGTAATTTACCTGATCGATCAACCCGTGAGGCTGTTATTTCTTAGCCACGAACCCCGAATTTTTAAACCATGTTACAAGTATTAAAAGCATCATAATTTTATGTTACAGCAAATAATGAGGCTAGCAGAGGAGCTGAAAGGCAATGGTGTCCTGGAGGAAGTCAAGCCAGGCTGTTCCTGGCCCAAATTCAACCACTTAGACTTTGTGTTCGCGAAGGATGTAGGGACACTATTAAACAAACCACTCATCAAGCATATAGACCAAATGTATAATAAATATAGTACAAATGTATAATAAATATAGTTTAATAAGTATAGTCTCCTTTTTTGCCCTACTTCAGCAAATTCAAGAAGGATTATGTAATATGCTTCATAAATAAACTATGTCTTTTTCTATGGTATGGACAGAAACTACAGAATATCTCATGCTAATATATAATCATATATAATCCCTACATGCTTCATTTCCTTCCTTGATTGTAAAGGGTGATCCAATTCAAGGTTCCTATATTGGCAACACTGTAATTTTGACAGCTGTTAGTAATGGCGCGTGTTTCAAACGTCAAATGTTAGTTTGTAACAATACATTTACAAAATGAGTCGCTTTACCGTTGCTCAACGCATTAAACTTGCCACAAAAACGCTAGATGTTATGAGTGAAAGTTTCAGAGGTCGCATTATTTCACGTTACGGTGACGTCAACTAGCCGCCAAGATCGTACGATTCAACGCCGTTGGATATTTTTTGTGGGACTTTCTCAAGAGTCGTTTCTATACCAACACACCTGCAACGTCGGAGCACCTAAAAACTAACATCCAAAAGTACTTTGTGCTAACATCCGCCAAGTTATTGCCGAGATAACCCACGAAATTTGCGAAAAACCGTCGAAAATGACCTCGAAAGAATCAATTGCTGCAGAAGATCCAGAGGACGCCATTTGCCTGGCATAATTTTCCTTAATTTATGAATAATACTAGATATTCGAATAAAGAAAAAATAATTAAGATATTGTTACATTTTATGTATTTTTTTTTAAATAAAAGTTAGGAACCTCGAATTGGATCACCTTTACAAGTGCATCATACAATGTATAAAAACTTTTTTACAAAAAAATACAACCGACTTCCAAAAACAACACTACAAAGTGAAAAATAACTTTAATTTCGAAAGTCGGTGTCTGGTTAATTGTATTTTCGTTTTTTGCCACCGACTTCCGAAATTAAAGTTATTTTTCACTTTGTAGTGTTGTTTTTGGAAGTCGGTTGTATTTTTTTGTAAAAAAGTTTTTATTTTTCACATTTTAGTTGTGTACCTACCCCACACAAATTGTAATACCACTATCTGCAAAACAAACTTTCTAGTTTGTTTTGCAGATAGTGGTATTACATCATCCATATAAAAGTGGGGAAAAAATACGTATTATTTGCTAACTCAAAAACTACCCAAGCAAAGTTAATCAATTTTATATGGGACCAACTGTGATGTATACCCTCTCGAATAAAACAAAAAAAATTAGTTGTGTACCTACCCCACACAAATTGTAATACCACTATCTGCAAAACAAACTTTCTAGTTTGTTTTGCAGATAGTGGTATTACATCATCCATATAAAAGTGGGGAAAAAATACGTATTATTTGCTAACTCAAAAACTACCCAAGCAAAGTTAATCAATTTTATATGGGACCAACTGTGATGTATACCCTCTCGAATAAAACAAAAAAAATCCAAATCGGTCCAGCCATCTTCGAGTAATACATAATAAAAAATAAAAAAAAAGGTTCCGACGAATTGAGAACCTCCTCCTTTTTGAAGTCGGTTAAAATGACAACTAAAATAGTAGTTCATCTACTGGGATTTTGGAGAGGGCTATTATCAGATAGACCGTATTATAATTATGTCCCCGTATGATTATGAACTCCGTTAGTTTATAATCTATCTCGCGAGATTATAAACTATCTGAAAATTGTGAACTGCAACAAATCATTTACATTTAAGGAGGATGCGCTAAGGTAGCCCGCGAAACTCAAATTTTCTTACATTTTTTGCAATTTGCAAGTCAGTGTCAGGTTGTATGTTGATTAAAATATGAGACGCGGCCGTAGCTAATATGGCTTTATTGAATTATAATCATCAGCAATACAACTCCATAAGTTAGAATTGATATCAAATCTAGCGATTTCATGAAATCATGAGCGCGAGCGAAGCGTGCTCGGGACTTGGGACACCCCTCATGACAGGTTAGGTTAGAAGGGGATGTGGTTATTTTTTTTAAACCATCCAGAAATACGAGCCCCACGAAGCGGGCTCCATCGTCTACGCCTTACTACAAAAATGTTATATTTATTTGACCTTAACCTTCCGAGACGTTTGAAATGACATAAAAAAAAAATCTCGGTCTATTCTACCCAAAAAAAAAATAGCTACTATACAAAAGCGACGGGTGCTAAAGTACAGTGGTTCCCGGGCTTCTGACGATCCGTAACGACTGTCAAAGATCCAAGAATGACAGCCGGGACCAACGGCTAAGCGTGCTTTCCGAGGCACGGAAGGGTCTTGTAAGGGGTATGTTAAGATGGCCACGGACCAACCGCGGCAAGCGCAGCTTAACCTGATCGATCAACCCGTGCGGCTGTTATTACGTAAACACAAGCCCCTCTAGAGATATCGTAGCCATTAAAAACAACTGTATTGTTGATCCTACGATATATCCTACTTAGTATTGTAAACGCGAAAGTTTGTGAGGATGGATGGATAGATGGATGGATGGATGGATGGATGGATGGATGAATGGATGGATGGATGTTTGTTACTCTTTCACGCAAAAACTAGGGAACGGATTTTTAAGAAATTTGCCACACAGGTAGTTTATAACCTGGATTAACACATAGGATACTTTTTACCCCGATATTGCTACGGGTTCTAGACTTACGCGGGAGAAACCGCGGGGCGCTGCTAGTACACATATACATTTGAAACTACACAAGATGTAGGAATGCACCCCCGTCAAGAAGATATGGGGTGTTTTATTTATTTTTTTAACCAATATTAACTATGTACTTACTTGTATTCTTTTCAACATAAATTTCCCTTAATTTGATAACACACATGGTTTTGTTTTCACGATGGCGGTAAAAAAAAAAACGCGTTTGCACTCGAGTTTTCTAGCCTTTAGTACGCCAACAAGAAACCATCAAGGAACTAAAAAATTCAACACTGTCTTTGTGGGAAACTTCCAACCATTCAGGCACAGCCACGGGAAAAATCTAGTCTAAAATAAATGGTACTGAACTACTTGTAAAATATAGAAAGTCACTCTGAGGGCTATTCAGTTAACAGTGAAGCGTTTGTCAGTCCCATGACTCACATTATATTGATCATGCTGATTGTTTGACAGTGAGCATGTTAAACCAACAATAGTCATATCTACCACTTACCTTGACAACAACGGCTTTAGTGACACCCGGTGTTACTTTGACAGCTACCCCATGCTGCGGTGTTGGTGTTAGCACCTTGTTCTCCACCGGTTGACTGCGATTCATTTCTGTGAATTAAATTAAAAAAAACATACTAATTATGCTACTGCCTACTACGTCCATTGGTGGATGTTATGATGTAATTGAAATAACTGAAAACCTAAATTGAGGTAGATAATTGAAGATGACTTCAATTAAGTAAGTAACCCTTTTCAGGTTTTCAGTAGCCATCCATATTGGATTGGTCCTATATTAACTTTGAATATGGGACCAATCCTCCTGCAGTACATTTTGTGTTCTTCTTTGTTTTTCCCTCAATGCTGAGGATTGTGACCACATTCAATGCGTCTCCAAGTAATCTTGTAGTATCTATGTTCATAAAAATCAACAAAATAACAGCTGATTTCTTTATCGATTTGTTGATTGGTGTTGCTCTAATACACAACAAGTTAAAGTAACACTTTTTAAGGCTTATTGCCAAAGTCTGTACACAGGCAGTCTATGGGTCAATTGCACTAAGAGATTGTTGGATGTCCTGTGCGTCCAATATAATAATGCTTTCAGGATGTTGTTGAGGCTGCCTCGTTACTGTAGTGTGTCGGCCATGTTTGCGCAAGCCTGCACCGACGGCTTCCATGCAGTTATACGCAAGAAGACAGCGTCGCTACTGAGGACAGTGAGGGGCAGTCGGAACAGCATCCTGAAAACTATAGCCAAGAGCCTCGGCTCTCGGATTGTGCAGCAGTTTGTGAGGAGGCTGATTTTTACTAACACTAGGCAATAAGTTATTTTTGTATGTTACTCTCACTATATGGATATTGTGTATCCGAAATAAAAAGATTCTATTCCATTTGATTCTAATAGTAAAACATGCTCACTATAGTTGGAAAGGAAATTGTCCAGTTGTCCAGCTTAAAACAAGTGATGCAGGTGAATGAGGAGCATTTGACAAGGAAATGCTAAAATGGACTGTTGACTGAGTATGATGTGTAACAACTTTTATACAATACGGAACACAATAAATAAGTATGAATATGGATCAAACAAAAGAATGGGTTGAGACTTGTTAAACGTGACAGATGATATAGAACGATGGAATTGAATAAGATGATAGCTACTGTAACTAAAGTTGTATGGAAGACACGACGTGTTGCGCCGACCGACCCCTAATACATTGGAATATGGGCAGGAAGCGTTTGCCAATGGTGGAGGTAAGACGACCCACTGACCAAGGTCTGCTCGATAAGAAATTATTTGGCTATGGATTACGAACTGTGAACGTCATTAATTTATTTGTGAAAGTTCGAAAGCTATTTAGGAATGGCGGATTGCTGGCTGTAAAGGCGCAATATGAGAAAGATAGTTTCATTGTGAACGATGAAGCTTATAGTCTGTTTGCCTATCTAGCATTAATAAGATTATTATAGGCATCGTACTGGCTTTTACAACTATTTTGCGCTAAATTATTTTACTGCTGGTGTGTTGAGTAGCTTTTGGAGAGCCAATATTATAGTATTTACCTTTATTCGGCATTGTGCTGAAAGCAATCACCGAAAGATATCAGTCAAAAACATTTGAATGCCTGATTTGTAATTCATTAGATAATAAACAAATCATTAACCCTATCGAAAATAAACATAGCACTGACGTTATTTTCCCGTCGTAACTTTTGACCGTCGGTATTATTTGTCCTAATGTCAAACAGTCAAACAATTTTTTTTTTTTTTTTTTTTTTTTTTTGGCAATTGAGCCGATGTCGACTATTCTGCCAGTGTCACGTTTGGACAGCAGCGCAGAGAGGCGGGCCGTCTACTATGTACTTTGTGGTAGATCTAGTTGTTAGTCGCTAAAAAAAAAAACGTGGACAAAGGTTAAGGACAACAAATAATCTAGATTACAATCATATATAAAATAGGATGATAAATAGCACAAAAAAAAAAAAAAATACAATACATATTTACATAATTATTACGCACACCAGCTACAATATAATATCATTTTCATTTAAAAAAATAGTTAAAATTTTAATAATTTTGGGAGAGAAGTGGGATAAAAGGCAATGGAAGTTAGTTGGAAGAGGAATGTTACATTTGGAAATTTTTCGATAAAGGTCGAAGGATTTGGTATTCAAGGAGCAGGAGAAAAATATATGATCCAAAGTACCTTCCGCAAGACCACATTCGCACTGGGAGCTGTCCCTAACATGAATCTTTTTCAAAAACACTGGGCTACAACAATGTCCGAGTCTTAATCTGCAAAGCGTTGAAACAGTTGTCTTGGACAATTTCGGATATTTAAAGAACCAAGGTTTCCGCTGGATGTCGTGCTGTATAGCTGCGTAGTAGACTCCCTTGGCTTTTGAGGTCTTATTCCACGTTTTTGTCCACGAGTCTAACAATTTGGGCTTGGCACCATTACGCAAATCGTAGTTATGAGCTACGTAGTGATTTCGATCAGCCGGATTTGATGTGGCATACTTCGCTAACGAATCGGCGCAGTCATTGCCAACTATACCCGAGTGACCAGGGATCCAGGCTATTTCGATGTCCAAGCCGTTTTGGGAGCATTCAAATAACAGGCTTTTAATTTCTACAATGATTTGACTATGGATTTTACTATGGAGTTGGTTTTGTACTAAGGCCTGAATGCTACTACGGGAATCCGAAAAAATTACTGCTTTTGATATTCGATGTGATTTGATATAGTGTATAGCTTCTAAAATACCAATACACTCTCCTGTAAAAACTGATGCTTCTGGTGGACATTGAAAAAGTAAGGCTATTTTTGAATTTTGAAAATATACTGCTACTCCTGTAGATTCTGTTTGTGATAATTTTGATGCATCAGTAAAGAAAAGATTCCATCCTTCCCAGAAACGTTTGACGGCCAACTCAAAGTCTCGTCTTGCGTTTTGGGAATTCTTTGATATACCTAATCCCAAAACGGCTTTTGGTTCGAAGTGAATCGTTTCATATGCAGCCGAAAAGACAGGGAGAATTAGATATTGACAAACAGGCGAGGAGAGGTGTTTAAGCTCTCTGTACCTGTTTATCAATAGAGGAACTGCTTTATTGTTCCAATAAGGAGAATTATTGAAGGAAAGGTCGATTTGTTCTAAAATTGGGAGTAAAGGATGGGATGAAAGGGAGAACACTTTAGACATAAAACGATCTGCCAAATATTGTCTTCTTAGGTATAAGGGTGGTTCTGCACATTCAACTTGAAGCGCATTTATGGGAGAGGATTTCATGGCTCCAATAACAATTCTCAGGCACTTGGCCTGGACGCCATCTAATTTCTTGAGCGCTTCTTTGTTGCAAGGCTCAATAAGGAAGCAACAGTAATCCAAAGCGCTCCTGGTCAACGCGTTATAGACCAGTTTGAGGGTGAAGGGGTGAGCTCCCCACCACACACCGGCCAAAGCCTTAAGAATCGATACGGAGCGTTCACATTTTTTGACCGTGTTATTAATATGGTCAATCCCAGACAATCTCGAGTCCAACGTTACTCCCAGGAACCTAGCCTTATCCTTAACTGGAATGATTTGTCCATCAATATTTATATCTACTTGGGGAACAGTACGTTTTCGGGTAAAAATGACAGCTGTACTCTTTGGCGCGCTTAAAGATAACCCGTGATCAAGGAGCCATTGGTTTAGTGAAGACAGAGAGACGTTCATAGATAGAGCGGCATCCGGAATAGAATTGCCAGTGACCAATAATGCAATATCGTCAGCATACTGAAGGATTTTGCAGTCATAATTTAAAGATGAGGACAAATTCGCTGTATATATATTGTATAATGGGGGACTAAGAACAGATCCTTGAGGTAACCCTTTCCATACTGTTCTTTGTTCAGAGTCGGCCCCAGGGATTCTTAATTGAATGAAACGATTGGAAAAGATGCTACCAATGATACGACAAATCCTAGCCGGGATTCTCAGCTCGTGCAGCTTTTGCCTGAGAACAGGGAGGAGGACCGAATCATAAGCAGCTGATATGTCCAGGAAAACGGCCACCACAGACTCATTCCTGCTAAGGGCCAGCCGGACCGCTGACGTGAGGATACCTACACTATCAGCTGTACCCAGACCTTTCCTGAAGCCGAACTGAGTCGCCGGAAGCAGCCTCCTGGCCTCCACCAACCATTCTAAACGATTCTTAATTAAATGTTCTAATAATTTAATTAGTATGGACGATAGAGCGATAGGTCTATATGAGCAATGATCATTGGGATCTTTGCCAGGTTTTAATATCGGAATGACAACTTGAACCTTCCAATCTGTGGGAATATATCCGGAGGTGAAGCAAAAATTAGCCAAGTCCAGGTAGTATTGGTGGGTTTTTGGACCAGCTCTGGCTATAAACGAGTAAGGGAATCCATCCACCCCTGGTGCGGAGTCCTTGACACGGGATAGCACAGTTTTTAATTCCTCCAAGCTGAATGGCATGTTCATTGGATCATTAGTTTTGTCTACATCATCGGTGTCAATACAAATGTCCTCTACACCTGGAACATAGGCTGGAGCGATTTTAGAGAAAAACTGGTACCCCAGTTCTTCCGAGAGGTTGTTCGAGGAGGCAGGTGCTAGACTATTCCTAAAACGTTTTACTTTCCGCCATACCACTGAAATTGGAGTAGATGGACTCAAAGAACTGCAATACTTTGACCAACCTTCTCGTTTCTTCTTTTTAAGTACTTTTCTGGACTTAGCTAATATTCGCTTGAAAGCGATAAGGTTATCTAGGTTCATATCACAGTTAACAGTCTCTTCAGCATCATTCCTGGCCCTGACCATGTCAGTGCATTCCCTATCCCACCATGGCGGAGAAGGAATTTTACCAGATTGGGGTTTTTTGGAAGGGAAACAGTCATCTGCTGTAGAAGAGACAGCAGACGAAAAGGACAAAAAACATTCCTGAGCATTAATTCCGTTAACTTTTGGCAGAGAAGATACTCTTAAATCTAAAATCTTTGAATATAAATCCCAATCTGCTGAGTTTAGCCGGTATTTTAAAAGGGGAGGGGAGACTTTAGTGGGAACATTTTTAGAAGGGAATTCAATCATGATGGGGTAGTGATCACTTCCATAAGTCATATCCAAGCGACGCCAGATGAGGAGGCTAGATATATTGGATGAACAGAACGTCAAGTCAACACAACTATTATTCTGCCCTGGTGCAGATCTGCGTGTGGCACTGCCGTCATTAATGACACAAAGATCAAGATCATCCAATATATCCAGCAAGCCATTGCCAAAGTTATCGCAAGTATCTGATCCCCAACGATAATGGTGACAATTAAAATCACCCATAACAAGAATTGGACCGCTAAAACTACATAATAAATTTCTAATTACCGAAAGATATTCGAGTTGTGGGTGCGCAATATAAAAAGAAAAAATATTTATATCCTCAGCCTTAACAGCAACAACATTTATATTATCACCAACGAAGGGTAGAGGAATCAGGGAAAAAGATACTTTGCTATTGATGAGCAAAGCACTTCCCCCATATCCATCAGGTCTATCATTTCGAATGCTGCCGAAACACGGCATCCTGAAATTACTTTCAGGTAAAAGCCATGTCTCAGCAATGCCACAAACTGATGGTTTAAACTTATTAACTAAAAAGGAAAGGTCAGGCTTCCTGGGAGCAATACTCCTCACGTTCCATTGAAGGAATGTCAGGGGATGGAACATTATGAATGTAATTTAGGATTGAGGTCAATTTTGAAGCAACGTGGTCAGGTATTGATTGAGTAGAATTTGTAAGAACAGTCATTAGCATATTTGTAATTAATTCTAAAATATTCTTCGAGCTCTCCTTCCGTCTGTATATCATTGGTTCAGCAGCTTCCGTTGGGAAGGCGCAGCCATTTTTGGAGGGGGAAAATGAGTAATTTTGGGTAAGTGCTTGATGAGCTTGTTTATTATAGCCAGGAGAAAGGGGGGCATGGGATTTAGGATTAAGAAAAACCGTTTTATGGTATGACCTTTGGGTATTAGGGATTGGGCTGGAGGACGGGGATTGGGATTTATTTATTGTAACCTTGTTACGAGAGGAGGATTTTGAAACATCGGCGTATGATCTGGAAACGGGAGGGAAAACACGACTTGCTTCCGCATAAGAAATTGATTTTTCCGCCATCAGAGCTTTGATGCTCTTCTGTCGGCCCAATTCAGGACAAGCACTGTCATTTGCAAAATGGTTACCGGAACATGAAATACAAGAACCTAACTCAGGGGTGATTTCACACCCATCACCTGGATGATCTTCACCACATTTAAAACAACGTGGTTTCGACCTGCAGAGCGTACGGGTATGGCCAAACCGACAGCAGTGGAAACACTGTATTGTTGGATACGTGTATCTCTCAACCGGAAGAGCCGAGTAGAAACAATACACACGCTTGGGTAAAACTTGTCCGTCAAAAGTCACTACAACTGTTTGCGTAGGTTTCCACTCGACTACACCGGAAGACGTCACCTTACGGCTCATCCTCCTAGCCTTAATAACAGGACCACATCCCTCAGGAACCTTAACATTTTTAATAATTTCTTCCTCTGACCATTCAGTAGGGATATCTCTAACAATACCCATTCTTGTTATGTTATATTGTGGGATAGCGGCAGTATAATTGTGTTGAGTTAGTAAATTATTAAATAAGAAACTGTTCGCGTCTTGATGCGACTTGAATTCAACCGAGACACGATTTCTGCCAATGCGTTTAACCCCATCGAGGCGTACGTTATTAATATTGTTAATCGTCAAAAACATACCAAACTTGACCGGTTGCAGTACAGTGCCTGAAGTCTCATTATCCTTGAGGGAAACGTGAACAATATACGGCGGATTATCCCTGGCAGTGTATGAAAGTCTTCCAATTATGTTCTTGGCTATCTTCGGTGGGATATTTGAAGTGTCAGGGGGCGAGATAGCGACTCTTTTCCGATTTGAAGTCTCAGTATCGATAATGGGGTCTTGCGTGAGTAATTGGGTGTCATGGGGGAGGGTGACGGTCAAGCCAGGGGAAAGATCAAAAAGCCCATCAGGGGGGTCAGGATCAGGAGGCTTTTTGGAGTTCATTTTGACTACGAATAATGATTAAAAGAAAGACAATAACAAATAAATCTAATCTAACACAAATAACACAAACACTAGGAATAGTCTCGATCAAGTTTCACACAAAGATTCACTAGATATCGAAAAAATTCGTAGGACTGACAAAAGCACGTGTTTAGCCTTCACCACTACCAACGAAAGTCCAAACAATTTTGTTTTGTTGTGGACTGCAAACTAGAGCAATAAAATTAATGGTGGTATCGACTAAATTGTATCGTAATATTCGTAATCGGGTTGATACCGTGGTGTGCCAACTCTACAACTGTCATTTTGACAAAATTATTAGAAAAAGTCAGGTCACTTGCCCAATAATAGCATGCTAAACAAAGATAAGCAACAGAGAAGAATAGCAAAATACTAAAAGCGAAACAGAGAGAGCACATTGCAAATGATTATAAGGTATAGGAATCACAATTCGAGGGCTTTGGAACGTGTAAGTCTCTGCTCCGGCATCAGTTTTGCAGGACGGGGTTTTACGATTAATTTAATATTATAATTGAATTATTTAACGTATGGTTGTCTAGTAGGATACTTTATTAACTTGAAAGTGTTGTGTATAAAAAGTAAACATGGATCTCCATAGACCAGTCGATCCTAATAAGGTAAAACATATTGGATTCTAATAAAAGATTTTGGTAATATTTTAACGTGTTAATGTTAATTCAACTGTGTTTTCTGTGTAGACTTACGAGGAATTGACTTCAGAGGAAAAGTTGAGGTAAGGTTTTCACTCATTTATGTGTTTCGTATTGTTTTCATGGTCATTAGCATTTGGTCGACTCACTTAGTGATAAGCCCATTGACACATGATTATAGTTCCCGCATTACAACATGCCAACGGTTCTATATGGGAAATAATGTTAACATCATTATCTACTTTATTAAGACCAATATAATAATTATTAATAACATTTGGTATTTTTTTATAAAAAAAACCATAAGGAATGGCTAATAAAACTGGACCCTTTTAGTGTTCTTTAAATCATTAAGGTCCCTTACAATAAGACCTCCATAATTACTGCACTCATTTATTTGGACTAGCACGGCCTTTGTGGCTCCACTTTACTTTATAACCCATTGATTTCTTATACTAGTTATTTTTTTTTTTGGTATAATATATCCTTTTTAGTGTTATTTAGGGATCCCTGAAATACGGAAATCGAGAAAAAAAAAACAAAAACCATCGCCTAATCAAGCCTTCGGGACCCGGTGGGTTGTGGGAGTAATAGGGTGGGGAACACTATGGGACACCTCAAGGACATTAACCTTGACCTCAGGGTCATTGACCTTCGGGTCAAGGTCAAAATTCCAAAAGTCAAGATCCGCGATTCTCAAGAGCAGTAACAGGTAAGATCTGTGATTCTCCTAAGGTTGGTGAATCATTTGGGTTAGGTTAGGTTAGAACAGTGACGCGCGAAGCCGCCGAGCGCGCATTGTTGGTGAATCATTTTGGTTAGATGAGGCGGTGAATGACTCGTACATTAGACGTGAAAAATTTACCTTGAGCTGGAAAAAAAAAAACTTTTTTACAAAAAAATACAACCGACTTCCAAAAACAACACTACAAAGTGAAAAATAAGTTTAATTTTGGAAGTCGGTGTCTGGTTAAATGTATTTTCGTTTTTTGCCACCAACTTCTGAAATTAAAGTTATTTTTCACTTTGTAGTGTTTTTTTTTGGAAGTCAGTTGTATTTTTTTGTAAAAAAGTTTTAATTTTTCACTTTTTAGTTGTGGTACCTACCCCACACAAATTCTAATACCACTACCTGCAAAACAAACTAGAACATCATCCATATAAAAGTGGGGAAAAAATACGTATTATTGAAGCTAACTCAAAAACTATCAAAGCAAAGTTAATCAATTTTATATGGGACCAACTGTGATGTATACCCTCTCGAATAAAACCAAAAAATACAAATCGGTCCAGCCATCTTCGAGTAATCGGGGAACATACATAAAAAAAAAAAAAAGGTTCTGACGAATTGAGAACCTCCTCCTTTTTGAAGTCGGTTAAAAAGAAAGAAAAATGTCGCTTTTGTACAGTAACAAGTTTTTTTTTGGGTAGAATAGACGCTTCATACTTCTGAGGTCAAGGACACTTTGAAAGTCAATGACCCTGAGATCAAAATCAGCGATTTTTCTAAGGTCACTGACCTTTAGCCAAAGATCATTGAACTTGAAGTCAAGGTCAATGACCCTGAGGTCAAGGTCAATGTCCTTGAGGTATCCTATGGTGTTCCCCACCCTATTGCTCCCACATCCCACCGGGTCCCGGAGGCTTGATTAGGCGATGGTTTTTGGTGTTTTTTTTTCTCAGTTTCCGTATTTCAGCGATACCAAAATTACACTAAAAAGGATATATTATACAAAAAAAAAAAAAATAACTACTATAATAAATCAACGGGTTATAAAGTACAGTGCTTCCCTTTTTATTTGGGTAGTCTGTTCCCGTGGGATAATTTCTGACCTTAATGTCGGTGAAGCCATGGGCAAAAGCTAGTAGATAATAAAACAACATTGTTAGATTGGTTCAGAGTCATTGTTTATTACTTGACATATTTATTTCATCATTGTTGCTGTCATGAAAATCTTGGTTATCGATTGGCTTATTTCTTGAAAGCTATAACTTTAGTCAGTAGTTGCTTTTCATCTTTCTTAAATTGTACCTATACTACAATCTCCTTAAATTGATGAATCAAGAATGATTATCATTTCTTACACTCATATCATTCTCCTGCCCTTATCCCAATATATTTGTGGTCGGCGCAACATGTCCCTTTTTTCCATACTTCTCTATTAGTTGTCATCTCGGTAGTCACCCTTTCTAGCCGTCACCTTTCACACAGTCCATCCATCGTTTCTTAATTTTATTGATATAATTTGACGTAATTTTGATTTTATTTTAATTTGTTAAGATTTTGTCATTTAATGTAATTTTATTTTATTTTATTAATTTGATTTAATTTAGATTTAATTAATTTTATTGTATTTGTTTGTAATTGTGTTACTAAAAAAATGGACACCATGGTCTGAAATAAAGTATATTATTCTATTTGGTCTTCCCCTACTCTTATAGCCGTCGACATTCATACTCAAAGCTTTTTTTTTTTTTTTTTTTATATGTTTGGACATATCACACAACGCCATCTAACCCCAAGCTAAGCAACCTAATGCTTGTGTTATGGTAACGAGATGGCTGATAAACTACTTATATACATTTTTTTTTTTTTTGTAAATACATACATATTATAGATAGAAAAACACCCAGACTCGGAACAAATACTTGTAGGTCGTACAAATATTTGTTCCGTGCGGGAATCGAACCCGCGACATGCTGCGCAGCAGTCAATCGCTCAACCACTGCGCCAACCGTGTCGTCTTTACTCACGACAACCGATTTCCGCACAACTTTTCAGTCACCGGTGCCACTTTCAAACTTCCTCTTATGTACTCATTTCTTATTCTATCCATTTGTGTAACACCACACATCATTTCTTACACTTGGCATTTGTATTAAGTTAATAGGTATTTTAACCTTGTAAACTGGATTTCATTTTTAATGTGAAACATTGACATTAACTTAAGTAATTAGATTATAAATATTGATTATTTTATTCAACAGCATGACAGTCCTTGAATAATTCAATCTTCCTGTACATCTTAATGCATGCAAATGATTCCATAAACATATAGTTTTCACATCCAAAACATAAAAACTCCAGTGAAAATTATTACTATACTAGCTGACCCAACAGACGTTGTTATGTCCAAATTTTAACTACAAAATTCCCATAGAAAATACACTTTCAGTTTTCCTGAATTTTCCAATTTTCCTCATCATAAGAACCTTTGAAAATAAAAAATACCAAATTGGTCCAGCAATTCTCGAGTTTTGCGCATAGCAACACATTTTAGCCATTTGTTTTTATTTGTATAGATTATTATTTCTCTCTAAAACTCTGATACTTACCACATTAGGGCCTTCAAGAAACCATACCATACTTCACCACACCACCACCATACTTCTCTATTAGTCATCATCACGGTAGTCAGCCCCTTTCTAGCCATGTCAACACAGTCCATCCATCGTTTCTGTGTTCCCCTACTCTTATAGCCATCCACATTCAGACTCAAAACTTTTCTCCCAACATTTTCCTCTCTCCTCTCTACATACTACAATATATATAATATAAGAGGTTGGCAATAAATAATTACTTATGAATTATTATTATTTGTAAGCTTAAGCTTAGCTTTTGTTGATAATTTTCAAATGTTCATCATCAGCCTTTTCCCAACCATGTTAGGGTCGGCTTCCTGTCTAACCGGATGCAGCTGAATACCAGTATTTCCATGTTTTTTTTTTTTACATGGAGCGACTGCCTGTCTGACCACCACAACCCAGTGACTGGGTAATACAATATATTACATTTTATGATTTTCAAATGTTCTGGCCAAAAAATACCTCACTATGTAGATATATAATAATGATTGTTTGAACAAGCAAACATATTGTTCATACAGTTATTTACCTGACATTCAGAACATATGTTCTGAGTAAATTATATTATACGTCATAGTTTTAAGTGTTAATTTGAAACTGTAATACCTATTATATTTAACGGAGGAGGAGCTCGTGGCTAAGTAATAACAGCTGCAAGGGTCGATCCATCAGGTTAAGCTACGCTTGCCGGGGTTGGTCCATGAATGGGTGACCATCTTTACATACCGAGACTCCTCCGTGCCTCGGAAAGTACGTTAAGCTGTTGGTCCCGGCTGTTATTCGTGGATCTTTGACAGTCGTTACGGGTCCTCAGAAGCCCAAAAGTCTAACTACCAGTCTTACCAAGGGGTATCGTATTACCTAGTTACTGGGTTGTGGAGGACAGATAGGCAGTCGCTCCATGTAAAGTACTGGTATTCAGCTGCATCCAGATGGAAGCCGACCTCAACATAGTTGGGAAAAGGCTAGGCAAATTGAATACCTATTATATTAATAAACACAAACATGAACAAAATCATAAAAATAAATGTAAAAATAATAATCACGTATCCGTTGGTCTAGTGGTCGCAAGCGCTACTGCTGAGCATGAGGCCCTGGGTTCAATTCCCAGGTCGGACAAAGTCGACGGCGCGTTGTGCTCCACGCGCGCCTCAAAGAGATGTCAGCAGTGACGGGGTCAATTGGGCCGATGCCGCCGGGGTCGCGGGTAGTTCGAAAGAGATACCGTGGCCCTGGCACGGGCAGTTGAAGGAACATGGGTGGGTTTTAGTCAGTAAAAGTCTGACACGCCCTCCCGCTCTGCCCAGAGCGGGAGAAGTCATTTGATGATTTCCCATCCACAAAAAAAAAAAAAAAAAAAAAGGTCGGACAAAGTGTTATTGGAAATTTCCATTTGGAATTTCTCAGTAGCAGCCTGGAGTCTGGAAACTGGCGGCATATGGGTGTACTATAGATACTCCTCTGCCTAGCTCTTCGGGAATACAGACCTGTTATTATGTTTATGCATTAAAGAACTAGGGTACAAATCATGTAAGTGAAAAAACTTATATTGAAACGGGTAGGGGAACATGTGCATCAGTGGATCACAGGGAACAGTGAATCATTTGTTAAAACTATTGTACTCTGTATGTAAACTTTTCAGATATGATCATCAGAAGCTGCACGAGCTGCACAAGGGACATGAGTCGATGCACACAACGATGGTCATGATCCTCATTGTAACCCTCATCGTGGCACAAATCGTAGTCATGGAGTGGAAGAAGAGGCATTACAGGTCATATGCTGTGAGTAGATCCCAGTTTATAGCCTTTTATTTCAACTTAGCGGCGTCATACAAAAACATCGAGGTTGCCTTTATAAAGTAGACAAGGAATAACGAAGGATTTGCGTTTCTGTGGGATATTTTCCGACATCAACGCAGGCGAAGCCGCGCGGGAAGTGTTAGTGTGTTATACACAAACCTACCGGAATCAATTCTTTTGAATGTATGGTGAAAACCGCATCAATATCGTTTAGTTTAGAAGAACTAACCGGTCAAACACAATACTATTTTATAGTTATAAAAAATGCTATGCTTGTAATAGAATGTTATCGCAAAATTGCGTCCAGCTTGGCGATGCCACTTAACTTATAATTTTTTATTTCCTTCCTCCAAACTTATGAATTATTCATCGTTTTACGTAGTTATTATATATGTATTACTAGCTTTTGCTCGCGGCTTCGCTCGCGTGTAACTCGGAAATTATCCCCGGGGAATGTACTGCCGGAATAAAAATTATCCTATGTTTGTACCCAGGTCACGGCCTATCCGTTAAGGTGTAAAAAGGTAACAAATAGACAGACAGACAAATAATAAATTCAAATAATCTTTTTTATACATAAAACAGGTTTGTACGATTCCAAGGCCCGCTTGCACCAAAAACCATAAATACAGTTAGCGCTGAACATTTTTAAAACATCATCATCCTTGACAACTTCAAAATTAACAGAAATAGAATAATGTTTTCAATTCGTTTAGCGCTCAACGTATTTTGTGATTTGTGGTGCTAGTGGGCCTAAATGTTTAACTTAGGAATAAACCTTACTTATTCATTATAATATGATCACCATTAATTTTTGTGATTGACTACCACTGACCCCGTAGCCCGTAAGTGAATGTGTACGTGTTAACCAAGTTTTTTTGTGACTATAAATTGTAATATCTTTTGACCAATTTTATTATGACTATGACTGTATTAAAACCTTTAAATCTCTTAAAATTAAGTACACAAAAATATCAATATTACATGTGAATTTTAAAATCATTCCCTGTTTTACCCCCTTGAAAAAACGCTGAAACACATTCCTAACCTAACCTAACCCAAAAAAATACCCTAAATGCTATGTTTCCCATACAAACTTTCATCCCCTATATCACCCCCTTTAGAATTGTTTTTAAAACAAAAAGTAGCTTATGTCTTTTCCTAGGATACCATTATCTTTTTGGCAAATTTTATCGAAATCCGCTCAATGGTTTAGGCATGAAAAGGTAACATACAGACAGAGTTACTTTCGAGTTTATAATATTAGTATGGATTTATAACGAAGTTTATTCTGTAAACAGGATAGCGGAATCAAAATATTTTACTTCACATAAACCTACATGGGCACTTATGAAACGTCAGAAGCTAGGTGCACGGTTCCAAATTGGTCGTTTCTTATGGAGAAAAGCCGGCAAGAAACTCCATGGTTACTCTTTTAAAAATTATTGGCTTTTACAATATTTTCAAATAACAGTGTTAATAGGTATCGGAGGACAATGTATAATCACTTTTGGACGTCATATTAAGAAGAAAATATAAGCTAGATGGAGTTGATATAATTCCTATCTGACTACCCCCGAGAAGAAATGGCAAAAGAAACTCAGGGTTCAGTCTCTTTTCGAAGTCCAGACATAAACTGGGTCAGATCATGTGAGGACCACATAGATTAGCGTCTAAAATGGTCTTTTCAGAAAAGAATCACACAGATTTGATTAAACCTGTCCAGTTAGTGCAAGCATTTGTCAGACTCGGTAATCGTATAGCTCAACTCAATACCTAAAGAGTTCAACGACTTGACGAATAATATCACAGAAAGGATATTTGGGTAGGCCACATAAAGTACTCAAACTGCAGACTATATTAGTACCGAGTTTCAAGTTAATCTGAGAGTGCATAAAAATTTTTTCCTTGCTAACTTTGACACCCCCCAAAATATCCGCTGTAAGGGGTTGTTTTAAAAAACTATTTAAATCTATATAATTTACTAAGCCAAATACTGCCAAGTTTCAAATTTATTAATCAAAGGAATAAGATTTTTCATTTAAACTGTATCCTCTCTTTTCAACCCTCATAGCGATGGAATTTTGAAAATTCGTTTGGAGTGCTTCCATTATTTGACTAAAAGATTATTTATACAATTTTTTTTTTTTTTTTTGATTAATCAAGCCACACAGTAAAACTAAAATTCCTCCATACAAACTTTGACACCCCCCAATTCCCCTTTAGAGGGTAGTTTAGAAAAACGAAAATTCATAAAAATCATAATTTAGGTACTTAGATAAATATTCGTGCCAAGTTTCAAGTTTATTAACTCAAGGAATACGATTTTTCATACAAACAATATCCCCCCTTTTCACCCCCTTAAAGGTCGAATTTCGAAAAACCTTATCTATCTCTGACGCCAAATAGCGTTGCTTTGCGTTACAGTTTTCTTAAACAGTTTCTGTGCTTTGTCTCAAAAAAAAAATCT
Organism: Cosmia pyralina; assembly: GCA_946251885.1. Classification (NCBI taxonomy): domain Eukaryota; kingdom Metazoa; phylum Arthropoda; class Insecta; order Lepidoptera; family Noctuidae; genus Cosmia; species Cosmia pyralina. The sequence continues at coordinate 1,626,382 of OX276342.1, forward strand.
GCTGTTCCCTAAATTTATGTTCGCTTACCTCGTCAAAATGTAGGGAACAGCAGATTTTTTTTTCACGATTTCAGGTTTGGTCCCACAGTAAAAGTTGTTTGTTATCAAGAGTACAGTCATGTGTTTAAGTATCGGTCACCTAATTACACGTCGTCGCCCTATTTTTTTTTACTTGGCCTATACTGTCCCACTGCTGGGCAAAGGCCTCCCCAGGTCCTTCCAGGAACTCTTTTCCCGCGCCACCTCGAACCAGCCCTCACGGTACGTGTCCAGGTCATCCTGCCACCTTTTTCTGGGCCGGTCTCGGCGGCGCCATCCATCTTCAGGTATCCATTGTGTGGAGTCTTGCCCAGTGGTCATGCGGCTGACGTGACTCGCCCAATCCCATTCGAGCCTGGCAGCCTTTCTTCCCTACGTCCATTATACCCGTTTTGGAACGCAGCGTGGTGTTCCGAATTCTGTCCTGCCATTTTGCGCCTAGGATGCTGCGTTCCATCATCGCTCTTTGGCAGACTCCAAGGCGGAATTTTTGCGACTCGGTGAGCACCATAGGTTAGAACGGGCAGGATACACGAGTTTGCGCTTCAGGGAGACGGGCAGATCACCCTTCACTAGCGTCTTCATAAAACTTCACCTTATATTAAAAAGAAATAGATAAATTTACATTAAAAAAGTAAAAACCGACTTCAAAACCAAAAACGAATAAAATAAATTTCATAAAACACTTAACAGTTTCTGAAGTCGGTGTCAAGCTAAAGTGCATTGAAGAATTGAAGCCACCGACTCTGAACCTGTTAAGTGTATTATGAAAGTTATTTTATTCGTTTTTGGTTTTGAAGTCGGTTTTTACTTTTTTAAAGTAAATTTATTTCTCCATTATTATACAATTACATAAGTAGGTAAGCCCAAGTCGAGCCAAAAGAAGAATCATCAAAATCTTCTTAGGAGATACAGTGCATTTATGAATATAACTCCGTACATAAGAATAATTACGTAATGTATTATGTAGTAAAACCTTCCCGAAAGTATGCAGATCACGTTAGTGAAAAAATCATCAAAATCGGTTAATTAGTTTTTGAGAAAGTCGCCGACAAACATACATACATACATATACGTATGTATGTATATACAGAACCTCTTTTTTTGAAGTCTGTTAAAAAGAAAACTGTTTAAATCGAATAATATTATGCTATATTACTTGCAGTTCTTCACAATGGTGGCCATGTGGTCAATACCGGTGCTGATGAGCGCAAAGAACCAGTGGTGGCGGTTCATCATCATCTGGAGTATATTCACGATGCTTACCGCTCTAGTCATAAGGAAATCTACGAACAGGCCCATGACTGTTACTACACCCAGGTAAGATTCATGTCTTGACAACTATGAGTACAAGACACTTCACGAACCCGTCATTTATGCATTTTGAATATCAAACCAGGAAACTTTGTGCAGAAATGGCTGGGAAGCGACTTTTATGTTTGGTGTGAATATTCGCTGTTTACAGTAAGTGCGCAACGTACAGCGCAGGCCACACTGGGTATGAACTGTGAAGCTAAGTTCGTTTAGCTTCGCTCACGTAGCTACCGCGTGTTTGCATACTTCTACGAACTACGAACCGAACATTGATGTATAAAAGGGAAGATATGGTTCGCGCTTCTCGACGTGGACCGCATAAATTGTGCTCACGGGCCTAATTTACTTTAGTCACAATCGAACTGGCGTTTGTGTAGCACGTTAAGTAAAATTGCCGTAATCAGCAACAATGCCTTCCTGTGTTTTCAAAATGTGCACAAATAGTTCACAAACCAAACAAGTTCCACGGGATTACTTTTCACTCGTAAGTACATCAAAACTTAATTTTCTTTAAAATTCTCCTGATTAATATTGCCGCTGGGTCCCCATTTGCAGAAAGGGATAGAATTATATAATTCGTAAGAATGTTAAGAGACAAGCGGCAGCGCAAGCGGGGTATTACGTGCCCAAAACAAATCTACTATAATAGTAGATTTGTTTTAGTACGTAACAGTGACAATTATTGCTATCTCGTTTCCGCCACAGCCCGCGTAATATGTCTTTCTGTTGCGGTAATTGTTTCTAGACCAATAATGTTTATGTGACATTAGAGAGTACCCTATCTTCCCATATTTATACATCAATGGAACCGAAGTATGAAAAGACACGGTAGCTACATGAGCGCAGCTTAACAAACTTAGCTTCGTTCCCAGTGTAGCCTGCGCTTACCGCACGCAAAACATTGTACTTATGGGTGCACGCAAAGTACCTACAGGGATTCTGGAACCATTTAAAGTTATAACATTGAAAAGTTGTTTCATTAAAAATACACGAAAAAATACCGGCCGAGTGCGTGTCGGACCACGCACAATGAAGTTACCGTAGTTGGGATGAATTTATCCCAAGAACAAACTTAACATTGTAGTTGAAAAACATGTTCTCCCATACGTTCCAACTATAAATGTAAGTTTGTACTCACAATGATGAGAGATTTACCATGTTATTTTAAGACCACAGACTTCTTATAGGTTTTCCTGTAATCTACAGGTAAAGATCTATTTTCTGTATTTTTTTCAAAATTTTAGACTTAGTAGTTTCGGAGATAACGGGGGGCGAGTGGTCAATTTTTGTCTATTTTCTTGAATAACTGTAAAACAATTTATTTTAAAATTATAAATAAATAGTACTTTTTGATACAAGTGGAGAATTTTTGTTATTGCATTCGAGGCGGCCGAGCCGGCCCGAGCCGTAGGCGAGGTTGTTTTTGTGCCGAGAACTGCAATATCAAATGTCCACGTGTATCAAACGACGTTTTTCAATACACTTTTGAAGAAAAAAAAAAATAAAATAACGAAAAATATTTTTCTCATGAATTATTATGAAACTATGATTTAAATTTTCTTCTTTTTTTTCCGCGCTTTGTTTCGCCAGGTTGAAGGAGAAGCAAAGGTTTATAGCCGATAAACAGCCTAATATGAAATATAGAAAATTCTAATATTTTTGAGTTTAGAACACAAATAAATGTTAATTTGTTCATAAACGTTTTTTTTTATTGTAATGAATGATGATATTCTATTTATAAACATTATTTAAATATTCAAAAAATATTAACGCCATAAAGATGCATATCTCTTTGCGTAGATTTAAAAAAAAACATTGACCTCCGAATAGAGACGGTGTGAATAGAGGCATTGAACCAATTTGGACTAAATATAGGTATAAGTTATATGTGGCAATTTTCAATCCCGCACACGTGTTGGAAAATAAAAAATATTGCATTGTGAACCTAATCGTAGTGCGATATGAACCAGTTTTCGAGGAAGTGTTTTGAAAATACATTTGAGAGCCTCATAGTAAGCCCTTTCATTTGATATGTCACATGGTATAGTTTGCAAAACTTTTTAAAATTTTCTTATTTGCCCCCCAAAAGTGTGAAAAGTGTAATTTATTTACTTTACCTGCCCGTGTTTACAGTCAGTCTGTGTCAGTTACAGAAATTCATATGAGTACCTCAACTTAATCGGTCCATTAGATTCGGAGCAAATTGGCTGTGTCAGACAGACATCTGTCTGTTTGTCTGGCCGTCTGTCTGTCACAGCCAATCACGATATATAGGATCACGAGTGATCCTATAAGGGTTCCGTCTTCTCCTTTCGAGGTATGGAACCCTAAAAAGTTGAAACTTTGTCCTTCAATATCTCCGATGACTGAACTTTGTGTGTGGAAAAGTTGTATTTACAGAGGTATAAAGAACAGGGTGTCTATTCCTCATACCTCTATTTGTCTATTGACCCATCTCATTGAATCACCCTGTTGAGTGTTGACCCTGTATCACAAATAACATGTCGCGTGACGCGTCACGTGACGCGAACCCATAAGGTTTCACTTGACAAATGTGTAATGTTACCTCTGAACAATTCCAGGCTAGTATACAAATGGTTCTACTTAATATACAAAGTGAGTTGCTTCCTCGGCGTGGTGGGCTACATCCTGATGATGCTGACGTTCTTCGGGCTCAACCTGGCGTTCGGCCACAAGCCGCAGCAGTGGATGGACGTGGCGCTCATGTTGCTGTTCTATGGCCTGTACTTCGGAGTGTTGGGAAGAGACGTCGCCGAGTACTGTACGGATAAAATGGCGGCTTCTATTGGGGTGAGGACTATTTAATTGTTAATACCTACCTATTGCTTAGTTCCAATTGATGTTATTTCTATTTAAACGAATATCAACTTTATTGTAGTGTAAATTTCCAAAAAAAAAATGGGAAAATATCCCACGGGAATGTACTACCGGGATAAAAAGATGTATCCTATGTTCTATGGTGGCATGAGGAACAAGGGAGGATCCTCCGACCAGACGGGTGTCGTATCTGGTGGGCAACTGCCCGACGGTTGATGTCGGGATGTTGTATCTAGCTAGTCGTGCGGTAAACTCTGATTGCGCGATGCAGGATTTTGCGAGACGTCAGTGGCGATGTAAATGTCGCCACAGTTCTAATCCAGGTCATGGTCTACCCATGTTCCAAATTTCATCCAAATCCCTTTAGCCGTTTTAGCGTTAAAGCGAAAAAATGGTTAAAATCGGTCCAGTCGTTTCAGAGCTCCAACAGAGAGAACAAACAAAAAAATCTTTCCGTGTTATAAAATTAGTATAGATATTATGTCTGTGTATTTCAGTACTACACTCAAGAAGGTATGCCGACTCGTCAGTTAGACAGCAACGTATGCGCAGTCTGCGGCAACCAGCTCTTAGTGGATGTCAATGTAGAGGGCGTGCTAGGTACGTACACACCGACAGAACAAAACGTTCATTCTAATAAGATATTAGCTGGGAAGAGCCTTAGGCCCTTTGTACTCAGCACGGCTTTATTACAGTACGGCTTAAAAACCGCGACGTAGAAATAACGTGTGTGTCAACAAGCTTCCATGCTTTATGTTAAACCCAGAAATCAAATTCGAGATCAAAAATGTAAACAAAGAAATGTCATTGTCAAAGTGACAGTTCAGGGGTAGTCAACATTTCCCTAGTCATTCTAATAATTTGATTTTAATTTTGAAATTTCGAAAACGTAAAATATAACAAAGAGAAACTTAACAACAAATAAAACCTCAGAGGGACACATTCAATCACGACAAAAGTCAGAAATCGGATGACAGTACTATTACTTTCCTCTATGCCGTCCAGGTTGGGACGCTCACCTTGAATCGATTATTAGGATAACGCAATATTATTTACGATATTTTAAGGATTCTCTTATTTAGAAGGAAAAACATTGTATAAATAGAAAATAATTAATGAAAGTACAAATGTTTAGAACTTCTGCCTTTTTGCCAGTATTATAAAAATAATTTGCTCGATTTTATTTCAAACAGTTATATTTTACTAGCTGCGCCCCGCGGTGTTACCCGCGGTTTATGAGATACACTAAAACGTGTAATACACTTCTGGACACATCTATTGGCCCACCTTAGAGTTTAGGTTTCGATGGCCCCTACCGAAATATGATTGCTAGATTGAACAAAAACTGTTGATGCAGTTTTAAACCTGATACATTTTACCATCTTTTTCGATCGTATTGTTTTAAATTTGAATTCAGAATACCATACGACATGGAGCTACGCCTAACAAGTCGGATATGCGCCTTGTTAAAGGCAATTGATTTTTGAATAAAAAACATGTTTTATCAAATAAAGGTTTAATTTAATAACGCGTGTTGCCTCCATGGGCATCTACCACAGCTCTCATACGATTAGGCATAGAGTTTATCAACCGCTCTATGAAATTTTGAGGGATCATCTCCCATTCCTCTTCTATGGCAGTTTTCAACTCCTGCATCGTCTGGGCAACTGGCTGACGAGCCCTAACACGTCTTTTTAGCTCGTCCCACATGTGCTCAATGGGGTTCATGTCTGGGCTTCTGGCTGGCCAGTCCATAACTGTGATGTTCACATCTCGAAGATATTCCCTGACGATGCCGGCCGCATGGGCTCTTGCATTATCATGCATAAAAAGGAAATTTGGGCCCACATAGTCCGCGTATGGTATCACGTGAGGTTCTAAGCACTCACGAATGTACCTTTCAGCATTTAATGTTGGCAGCCGTGGTCCTGTAACAACCTCAAGTTGAGTTTTGCCGCTCGCGGATATACCGCCCCAGACAGTCCATGAGCCACCGCCATAAGCAAGCCTCTCTTCAAAGCAGCATTGTGCGAAACGCTCTCCCTTACGTCGGTAGACCTTCTTCCTTCCATCATTGCCATGTAACACAATTTTAGACTCGTCAGGAAAGAGTACACGGCTCCAATCTTGCTGTGTCCAATTTAAATGACTGCGTGCGAAATGAAGGCGCGCTGTTCGGTAGGCTCGCGTTAGTTTGGGGCCATTAGCTGGCTTGTGTGGTACCATATCGCGTTCTTTTAACCTTCTCCGAACAGTTCGAGCGCTCACAGATACTCCGTGGAAGTCGCGAAGTTGGTTTTGTATCTCAATGGAGGTAAGGTGACGATTTTTCAAGCTGGTCGTCACGATGAATCGATCCTGCCTTTCAGTTGTGACCCGAGATCGTGGCCTTCCTTGGCGACGAACAAAGCCACCAGTCTCTAGGTACCTCCGATAAACATTTCGGACCGCAGATCGACTTAAATTAAGTTGAGCACTCACGTTTATTTGGCTGTGTCCGGCCTGAATAAGTGCCACAGCTTGCGCGGCGACTTCAGGTGAAGTATCCATAGATTATTGATAGAACCTCACCTTAATGTTAAGAATAAGTAATGTTTGTTGCAAAACCAAAGATATCAATCACTTTTTCAAGAATTAAATCCAAGTAAACCAATAAAACCAAGTTTTCTTAGTATTCGATTGTTTGATATCAACAAACAGGCTCCAAATTGTCTTTTGTTTCTTTAAATTCTGTGTTCGAAATTCAAAAAAAGACTATTGAATGAAATTGTGAATGTGCCAGGTTCAAAACTGCATAAAAACTTTTTGCTCGACCTAATATAAAATTTTAGCTAGGACCAAACGAAACTGAAAATACAAGGTGGGCCAAAAGATGTGTCCAGAAGTGTATTTATTTGGTGAGAAAAGTATTCACAAAAAAATTGCTCATCCCACGGGAACACTACATTTTTTCAGGATGTAAAGTAGCCTATGTGTGCTATGTGAATACAGGATGTCTGCTACTTCCACACCTAATTTTATCAAAATCGGTCGAGCCGTTTGAGTTTGAAAGAGTAGCAAATATATTTGAATTTCTTGCTCATCCCACGGGAGCACTACATTTTTCCGGGATAAAAAGTAGCCTATGTGTTAATCCAGGTTATAAGCTGTCTACATACCGAATTTCATCCAAATCGGTCCAGCCGTTTGAGCGTGAAGAAGTAACAAACATACACACACACACACACACTCACAAACTTTCGCCTTTATAATATTAGTGTGATTATAGTGTGATGTGATGTGATTATTTATTTTTGTTTTTTTGTTATCAAACTTTTATTATTGTGTTTTTTGTTTAGTTGGTGATCTTCCTGTGCTAGTCAATAAATACTTTTTCTTTCTTTCTCTATTTTTTCGGGATAAAAAGTAGCCTTTGTGTTTATCCAGAGTGTCAGCTACTTCCACACCAAATTTCATCAAAATCGGTCGAGGCGTTTGAGTTTGAAAGAGTAGCAAATATATTTGAATTTCTTGCTCATCCCACGGGAGCACTACATTTTTCCGGGATAAAAAGTAGCCTATGTATTAATCCAGGTTATAAGCTGTCTACATACCGAATTTCATCCAAATCGGTCTGGCCGTTTGAGCGTGAAGAAGTAACAAACATACACACACACACACACACACTCACAAACTTTCGCCTTTATAATATTAGTGTGATTCTTGGATCGTAGTTTACGTCACTTTAAAGCTGAAAACTGTGTGCAATATTATATTTTACCTGTTATTTTGAATTAAGATATGCCTACAATTTTACCACTATGTTACAGTAGTTTTCGGCAAACTGCACAATTGAGGTTATTATTTAAAATTGGCAACACCTTCTTTTACATTTTTGATATCGAATTCGATTTCTGGGTTTAGAAGGTTTACTTTCCGCACTTGTCCTTCATGTGGACCATTGTGCGTGGACCATGGCGGCCGCCGGTGGTTATTCCAACCAGCCCACCTCCCTCCAGAAGTTGATTAGGTCTCCTGGTCTCTTGAGAACATCTGTCAAAGTTCTAGGTGTTCCGAACTTCCGAGAGTTTCTGTTCTAATCTGGGTGATGGCTGTGCATTCAAAGAGCATGTGAGTAACTGTTTCCTCAGCCTCCAGGCAAGCCCTGCACAGAGGACTGTCCGTTATTCCTATTGTGTGGCAGTGTTCACTAAAGTAACACTTCCACAAGCTTCTATAGTGATCCATACAACACTGACGACCGTGCCTACACGGCGAATAAACTGTAGTTTTTCAGGGCAAGGAAAAAGACCTTACTTTGTATGTTATTGTATAGAATCATAGATGGGTGACCATCTTTACATTCCGAGACCCCTCCGTGCCTCGTAAAGCACGTCCCGGCTGTCATTTGTGGATCTTTGACAGTCGTTACGGGTCGTCAGTAGCCCGAAAGTCTGACAACCAGTCTTACCAAAGAGTAACGTATTACCCAGTCACTGGGTTGTGGAGGTCAGATAGGCAGTAGCTCCATATAAAATACTGGTATTCAGCTGCATCCGGTTAGACTGGAAGCCGACCCCAACAAAGTTGGGAAAAGGCTAGGCAGATTGATTGAAGATCTGATTTATTATATTATTATGATTGATGAATTATATTATTTGTTGTGTATTATTTTTTACAGAGAACACCTACAAATTGACGTGCGGGCACGTTTTCCACGAGTTCTGCATCCGAGGCTGGTGCATCGTCGGCAAGAAGCAAACCTGTCCCTACTGCAAGGAGAAGGTGGATCTCAAGAGGATGTTCACCAACCCGTATCCTTTATTGCTTTGATATTTTTTTACTAGCCGACTGCGCAGCAAATACAGGCTGATGTTTTTCACTCTTATTTTTGTATGTGGGATTATTTATAGCCTCGAAGTATTCTAACAGCTGGATGTATGTTAACACATGAGGTGTCTATCCACTCGTCTAGGCTTGGTTTTGTTTTTTAACCGACTTCAAAAAGGAGGAGGTTCTCAATTCGTCGGAACCTTTTTTTTTTCTTTTTTTTTATGTATGTTCCCCGATTACTCGAAGATGGCTGGACCGATTTGGATTTTTTTTGTTTTATTCGAGAGGGTATACATCACAGTTGGTCCCATATAAAATTGATTAACTTTGCTTTGGTAGTTTTTGAGTTAGCTTCAATAATACGTATTTTTTCCCCACTTTTATATAGATGATGTTCTAGTTTGTTTTGTAGGTAGTGGTATTAGAATTTGTGTGGGGTAGGTACCACAACTAAAAAGTGAAAAATAAAAACTTTTTTACAAAAAAAATACAACCAACTCCCAAAAACAACACTACAAAGTGAAAAATAACTTATGGCTAATTTTAGACATCAATAAGCAGACGTGAAAAAACAAAAAAAAAATCCAAATCGGTCCAGCCATCTTCGAGTAATCGGGGAAAGGTTCCGACGAATTGAAAACCTCCTCCTTTTTGAAGTCGGTTAAAAAAAATTAAGTACTACCATGACCAAGGCGACGATTCCAAAAACACACAAAAAGGTTAAAAAGTAAAAAAGACACAAAACAAAGTATTTTTTTTGGTCAAGCTTTTATTAGTCTAGATCTAGATATTTTTTTTTTTAAGTTGGTTTTTTTTTTTTTTGTAAAAAAGCCATCAAACACCATTTATTCCACGGATAAAAGTTATTAGACGATTCACTTTTGTGCGTCTTGTATCTTGTACACTAGGGGCCAGTTTCTCGAATGAAAAGCGATCGCAAACTGCTGTAATTAGTTGAATTATTTATCAACAGCCAATCGTAGCACGCAGACAATTTGTCACATTAATTTTGACACTGAAACTGGCTCGATTTAACCAATCAAATGACGGGATAGCACTTTTAATATGTCTTTCGTAATAACTCCATAAATCTATTTTAAAGGTTGCCCTGGTTATATTATAACTTAAATAAATAGAGGTATTTATGAGGAACAGGGTGTAAAGTTCACTCATCCTCCATAGAAAATGGAGGATCCTCCGACCAGACGGGTGTTGTGTCTGGTGGGCAACTGCTCGACAGTTGATGTCGGGGTGTTGTGTATATGGCAGCCGCGCGGTAAACTCTGCTTGCGCGATGCAGGATTTGTGTAACGTCAGGTCTTTGATGGGTAGTTTGCATGTGGTGTTGTAGATGCCGCCACACTATTATTAAGGAGGATGCGCTGTGGTAGCCCGCGAAATTCAATTTTTCTTGCAATTTATGCAATTTGCAGGTCCGTGTCAGGTTGTATCTTGATCAAAATATGATACGCGACAATAATACATATGTGTTTAGATAATTTTAACTATAAAAATCATCAATACATGTCTCTAAGTTAGATTTCGTGCAGATTCGTTAGATTTCGTTCGTTCAACGAATCTGCACGCGTATCATATTTTGATCAAGATACAACCAGACACGGACCTGCAAATTGCAAAAAACCCAAAAAAAAATTGAATTTCGCGCGCTACCACAGCGCATCCCTTTTAACTAAAATCCCAATAAAGTATTCAAACAACACCTAAATTTAACTTAATTATAAGAACACCCTCTAGGGTGGTCTGACGACTGAACGAATTGACTCTGGCGACCTAGAGGTCGAGTAAACTCGGAGTAGAGGGAAAGTAGAGTCGTTCAGTAAACAAAAAAATACAAACGACTTCCAAAAACAACACTACAAAGTGAAAAATAACTTTAATTTCGGAAGTCGGTGTCTAGATAAATGTATTTTTGTTTTTTGCCACCGACTTCCGAAATTAAAGTTATTTTTCGCTTTGTAGTGTTGTTTTTGGAAGTCGGTTGTATTTTTTTGTAAAAAAGTTTTTATTTTTCACTTCTTAGTTGTGTACCTACCCCACACAAATTCTAATACCACTATCTGCAAAACAAACTAGAACATCATCCATATAAAAGTGGGGAAAAAATACGTATTATTGAAGTTAACTCAAAAACTACCCAAGCAAAGTTAATCAATTTTATATGGGACCAACTGTGATGTATACCCTCTCGAATAAAACAAAAAAAGATCCAAATCGGTCCAGCCATCTTCGAGTAATCGGGGAACATACATAAAAAAAAAGGTTCCGATGAATTGAGAACCTCCTCCTTTTTGAAGTCGGTTAATAAGACGACAAGTTGAGTCAGTGTACTGTGATCACCAATCTATTGCCCTTAACGCGTCCTCAGTTGGGATCGGCCTCACATCCTCTACGGCCAGCTGCTAGACTGGATCCGCTGGCTGGTCGCCTGGCAGCCTCTCATCCTGTTCCTCGCTCAAGGCATCAACTGGCTGTTTGGCCTCGAATGAGGACAGCGCCGTCCTCACAGGACCTCCGTGCTTATTTAGTGAACTATTATGTTTGAGGACATTAGTGAGTGAAGTGAAAGCGTTCCTTATGTCAACGCTTGCGCAGTCGTGTGAGCCTTTACAGTATAAAACAGTAATGTGTAAGTAGTCTGAGATTTGGTCTAAGATCGATCTACCCTCGACTGTTATTTGGATAAGAGATAAAAAAAATCATCATCTGTACTTACTAATGTTATAGTGGCAAAATTTGTGAGGTTGTATGTAGGTGGTAATCTTCAGAACTACTGATCCGATTCCGCTAATGGCACAGAATACATAATACTTTCGCTAATGGCACAGAATACATAATAAGTACATGTACATAAGATTCTCTCCGCAAAATAATTTAAATAAATAGCGACTCTTGCTACGACACAATAAAGTGCAATTCAGGTCGCACATGGTTAGTTACTGGGTTATTGGTAAAACACCAACAACCTCGTAAGGGATTATTGTGCTTATCATTATGAACAACTTTTACTATGGGACCAAACCTGAAATCGCGAAAAAAAAAAAAACAAATGTTCAGTACATTTATCTACATCAAACTTGTCAAAGTGTAGGGAGCAGCTGATTTTTTTTTTGCGATTCAGGTTTGGTCCCATAGTTAAAGTTGTTCATAATGATGAGTAGGTACAATGACCCCTTAAGAGGTTGTTGGTGTTTTATCAACAACCCTGTATTCACTTAGAAGTTGCCTCTCTTTCTATCGCGTAGCTCTTATACCTTCTGACTCGTTAGTGTTGTCTTCTTTTACGACGCGGCGCGTGAGTGAGTATCGAACTAACGTGCAAGCCGGCCGGTGCGCGGCAGCCCACCCTGAATTGTGTCGACAAGTCGAGCCCGCCGCGTACTTGTAGCTTCATACCTAAAATGCGGAGTGCGGCTGGCCTGGTAATGGGAAGCTGCAGTATTGCCGAGTGTCATAAGATATAAAACAAAAAATTGCACGCGGACGAAGTCTCGGGCAGAAGCTAGTATCAAATAAATGCATTATTTATTTTAAAAAGTGTTGTTATCATCTGCCTTGAGTCCGACAAAAATCTTTGTGAATAATGACGGTACAGAAGATGTCAAATATCCCAATCTCCGCAGCCGCGTCTGCGTGATAGAGTAGCAATCAATCAAATGTACAAACTTTTACATTTATAATATTAGTGGGATCAACCCCACCTAGTTTGCCCAATATTGAGACTAGTCCAATCAAATAATCGATTGGGTCGGGTCCATCTAAGGCCGGATTTTGTTCCATAAGCATAGTTTCAGAATCGTACTGATGAAGTCATTCTGTGCTTTTATAATTTGTAACGTGACGATATAAATAAATAAATAAATATGTTTTTGGACATATCACACAACGCCATCTAGCCCCAAGCTAAGCAACCTAATGCTTGTGTTATGGTAACGAGATGGCTGATAAACTACTTATATACATTTTTTTTTTGTAAATACATACATATTATAGATAGAAAATACCCAGACTCGGAACAAATACTTGTAGGTCGTACAAATATTTGTTCCGTGCGGGAATCGAACCCGCGACATGCTGCGCAGCAGTCAATCGCTCAACCACTGCGCCAACCGTGTCGTCAAAAAAAAAAAAAAAAAAAAAAAAAAAAAAAAAAAAAAAAAAAAATCAAAAATAAATCAAATATTGTCATGGACAACCACGTCCATAAAATGTATTTAAGGTGCTATGGAAACAGCTAGCTGGGCGGGAATAAGAAAGTGACAGAGTCAATTACCTACTTCCACATGCGAAAAAAAAAGGAGCGCAACAATGCGCTGGAACCAAAATAAAAGCGCCAAACCAAATCAGAATTGTTTAAAAATAAATTAAGCTTTCTATCAAAAATGTTTTCAGCCAGAGTTTTCAATTACCTAATACGCACATTTACATTTATTACAGAAAAAAAAAATTAAAAAGTAGAGATATTTCCGGAATAAAATTCTGTCGAGGAAATTTAACCCAATCGCGTTTTCCTTCATTCAGAGTATTAGTCAAATAGTCAATAAACATTTATCCAAAAATTAAATCCATACATGCAGTAATAGTAAAAAGAATGGTTACGAAAAAGCCCCCCAATTTATTTTGGTATCGCCTTAAATACGTGCGTTATAAAGTAATCCTGGACGGAAATTGAAAAGCTTCGTCATATACAACATCAGTTTTAGTATATGCGAAACCCGAAACACGTGTCTAGTATTTTTATGTCGAGAATCTATGTACAAAATTTCAAAACTGTATCATGAAACATCACAAAGTTATAAGCTTGTTATGTTACCTGGTTGTCCATACAAAAATATGACCACCACTCGGCGCCCGCTGTACGCCCGTGCCTAGTGCCGCTGTGACCTACCGTGAATTGTGTTCGTCGCTCGGTGTTCATATTGTCACCTTTTTTAAAGATTTTTGGGGCAAAACAACACGGTATAAAAATTATTGGAATCGTATCAGTTACTTATTCTGAACAAACTATATTCAGGTTTCGCATATACTAAAAATAATGTTGTATATCCATACATTTTACTTCCCTGTGTTATCGTGATGCTGTGACGGAGGCGTGGACCTCACGATAACATCGTCACGTTACAAATTATAAAATTGACTACTCATTAGTCTTTAAAACCTCACGCCGAACAATTTTCTTGCCGGCTGAACGCAATCAATTGAAGAAATAATAAAGTTCATCTCTTATATCCACGACATAATTAATTAATGCCGGAATGCTGCGCTGAAAATATATTCCAAGTACTTGCCTAAGATTTTTAAAAAAAATACTAACCTTTTTTTACATTGTTCTTCACCACGACCACAAATGAATGAATTATATCGGTTATTTGTTGCTATAATATTGTACGTTGACTCACAGAGAGGCATTAAATAGTGTGACTAGACAATGGTGCCGATTCTTTTGTCACAAATGCCTCTAAACTAGACTAAAAATCACTAAAATTTAGTTTATTCCTGTCAAACGACGATTTCCCATTCTGAAATTGATCAAAGTGATACAACTTAACTATATTTTAGTTTGACAGCACTAAGATTGTACGGAGTTATTAGTTTAGTGAAAATGGCAATTTTGCTATTCTGAATTTGACTGTTTTCACCTAAAATTTTAATTGTCAAACTAAATCAGACTAAGTATGTTTAATCGCGATTAAAAAGGTGTAGAACAAAATTAGTTTACATGAACTAAAATTCACACCGAGACCTTGACTTCGGATGCAAAAACAGTAGTGTATTTTTTTCTTTTTTTGCTTATATCTCGAAAACGGTGAGTCCTATCGCAAAAATAATCAAAATTTGGCCCCTCTTTATAGAACCTATAAACCACTATGACTCAACATGTAGGTACCAAAAAAAAAAAAGGTACCTACATTCCATATAAAACACGTTGAAGCTGCACCCTCCCTGCGCCTCTCCAGCTCTAAAAGATATTTGACCCGGTAACGACGGCGATGTCGGTGAACAAAATATGACAAGCCTTGTCACTTCATAGTGATTTCGTTAGTTCCAATTAAAGCCACCGGGTCAAATATACTACAGGCACTATACCACGCGGAGTCACGATTGTCAAACTCGATTTTAGTTGTGTCAAAATTGTTTCTAAATTTAGAGGATTTTTTTTGCAGAATAGCTCTAAGATTCTTATAGCAAAAAGTAAGGAATTTTAGTGATAGTTTAGTTAGTTTAGTTCGGTGTACAACAGAATCGGCACCGCTGTACAGTATTTTTTTCTAAAAAATCGCATCTTAGGTACCTACTTTTTGAGATGTACAGACAACAAAATATATATCTAGGCAGGGTATACTAACATATTTGTACGTGTATTGCTTCATGTTCAATTTCGTGAAAATATACAATTTTGTGTTAGTGTGTTACAATGTAGGATTATTGCAAAAACAAAGTAATATATATAAAATTGAACATGAAGCAATACACATACAAATTTGTTAGTGTGTCCTGCCTAGATATCTCTTTTGCTGTCTGTACATTATTTTGTAATTTTTTAGAACGGCTATAAGGTCTATTATGTGCTATTTCAAGGTTATTCATTATTTACGGGACATCCTGTATGTACTAATTGCCACTTAACCAGGAAATTTTACTCAGAAAAGTGAAAGAGAAACAATACTTTACTGTTGCTATTATTATTTCCTTTTTAGTATATATTTCTCACAACAAAGTAAAGAGTTGTATAAATTTACAGTTTAAAATTATCTCTTAAATAGTTAGTCTCCGATTTATTTACATTTATTTTGTCCTTTATGTATTTAAAATTATTTGATCTCTTGTCCAAAATTTATTATTAATTATATTTTATTAAATGAACGCAACATAATAATGTAATTCGTTACCATACCGGAACGATATGAGTACATCAAATTGTATAATATATAAGAATATACTATACAGCATGTATACAAATGTATGTATACATTTAAGGGTGTGGTACACTGTACAGTCTATCAAACTGAACAACTTTCTCCATGGGACCAACATCGTAATTGCGAAAACAAATTATCAACTGTTCCATACAAAACTTCAATACCTATTCGACCCCAATGTATGGGACGGCTGATTATTTTTTTCTCGATCATGATGTTGGTCCCATGGAGAAAGTTGTTCAGTTTGATGGTCTGTACCACGCCTTTCCGACACATGCTGTATACAACTAGTACTAGAGGTCCACCTATGTCAGCTATTAGTCGAGTAACTCAAACAATTTTTAACCTAACTTAAATGATTCTATTTCTGTAAGTAGGTTTGTACAAACACTTTTACACGTCAATCATATTTAAAAAAAAAAACTAGATGAGGTTGGCGTTTCCGATCTGACTACTCTGAGAAGAAAGGCCGAAACAAACTCTGAAGTCACAGTCAGACACAATCTTGGTCAGATCAAGAGAAGACCATGTAGATTGGTGTCTGAAATGGTCTTGAGGAAAGAACTACACCCTGAGTGGACCTGTCCAGTCGGTGCACTTGAAACTTTATTTAGCGTAATATTACCCTGTAAGTGTTTATGTATTGTAAAACTTGTAATAATAAAACTAAGCGGTTTTTGGCTTATACTTGACATGGGTTTAGTAAGGATTATTATTATTAAAAAATAATAATAACTGTTCATTGCCAGTGCCTCGAAGTTATTGTATATTTATTGAAATGGCAATGAATAATTAATTAATAGAAGATTAATCGTAATTTTATACAACAGTGTTGTATGCACAGTCATGAGTAAAAAGATGTTAACATTTTGCGAAATCTAGAAACACACGTACTATTATGGTTTGTATAATAAATAAAACAGATGGTTTATTAGATGAACGTAAAATGTACCTCGCAGAGCACGGAATTGTCGCGCCGGCAGCGTATAGAGATGGCAGTACTATAGTGTGCGCGCAGGTGCTAGTCACCGCCTGAGGTATGTGAGCGGTGAGACGAGGGAGGTAGACAAAGGTGAAGCTAACTCAGTCTGCCAATCTTGTCAATCGCGCCCTCCCCCGTCTCACATACCTCAGGCGGTGACTAGCACTTGCGCGCAAACCATAATCAAATTCTTAGCGTTGAAAATGCGTTCTTCTCTCACGGACCGCCTTCAAAGCATGGGAACGTGTTAGCAACGCCGGCTCTAGCAGCGGCTGACGGTGCGTGTCCGTGCTCTATGGTATACCTACATCTTTCGACTCATGATTGTCTTTGTACATAATGGTAAGCTTACGGAAAGTTGTATGTTAAACTATGTAAATATAATACATATTATTATTTTTGTCGCGAGTCGTTATAATAATGTAGAAAGCAACACCATGCGAACGATTTGAGAGCGTCATCGATATGATTACTCCACAATACAGGGTTACTGGTAACTCGACCACTTCCTTGCAGGACGTCATAGTAGGGTTCAAATGCAACAAATTAAGCCACCAAATGTTCTACCGAAATTCAGTTTTTTTTTCGTAAATTTAATTTTTTCAGACAAAATTTACGAAAAATAAAATGTTTAATTAGTTATCTTTGCCAAATTTTAGGCATTTTTGAACTTTTAATTATTAGCGCAAAGGTCTGCTACTGCATCAGCTATATTACTAACTTAAATTCCAGAATAGTCGCGCCGTAAATAATTTTAAATTGGATCTTTCATATAAAAACTAAAAATCTAAGTAACTCAAAAAGTATTGAATTTCGGTAGAACATTTGGTGGCTTAATTTGTTGCATTTTAACCCTACAATGACATCCTGCAAGGAAGTGGTCGAGTTACCAGTAACCCTGTATATACTGCACTTTTATCTCACGAAACGGCACGCGCATTACTCGTGGTTACCAAGTGTACAAATACGCCGTGAATGTGTGCGAGAAGAAGATTAGCGTCAGCACGTTACACACACACGCACTTATGATTTCGCCATTGTCTCGGACGGTACCGAGAGCTCCTGCGCTTACACACACTTCGCTTCGTGAGATAAAATTACTGTAACACTTCTAGTACTCGTGACGATTTATCCCCAGCGTGTTTACTTATTTAATTAAATAAGCTTGTGTTCAAAGTCTTATAATCGGAGCTCGGAATAGGTACAGTATAACTCAAAATCAAAGCATTTATTACAAATAAACCAATTGCCCGTGGGAACAGGGGCTTATAGCTACGAAATTAAGGAGCTGCCAATGTCAAATTGTTACAATCGTCCTGCGGCTGTCTGTACGATAAATGTGGCACCATGTTTGTTGTTCTGGGCCCTATAAATACCACAAAACTTCACAGTGACAATTCACTAATTGGAGTTTACTCCTTAAGAATCGGTATTTAGGGTTCCGTATCAAAATGGTAAAAAGGAACCCTTATGGTGCGACTCAGACTGTCTGTCCGTCTGTCACAGCTGGATATCTCAAGAACTACTAATGCTATCAACTTGAAATTTGGAACAGTTTTAGATGACATTTGCCCAACTATTTTGCAAATAAGAAAGACATTTTTTTTTTTTGCAACTGGGACTGAAAGGGGGTCTTAAAAAATCGAAGTAGGGCTACTGGGGCATGTGGGGTATAATATGAAAGAACGCTGTTTGCACTTTCTCAAACATTTTTTTCGTTTTTTAGGCCGCATAGTTTTCTACTTTTGATGAAAAATGTAAAAAAAATACCGTTCCAATCTCCGAAGTTTGCTTATAAAAAAATCTGAAATTATTCTAAGTATATGATAAAGATTACAGGAAAAATGGAAAAATAAAACGATGATAAAACGGTTTTCTCATATAAGGCCCACTTGACATAGCGTGTAACACACTTTCAAAATTCAAAAGATTTGTAGATTGTTATGGGGGATGCGCTGTGGTAGCGCGCGAAATTATTTTTTTTTTTGGGTTTTTTGCAATTCGCAGGTCCGTGTCAGGTTGTATCATGATTAAAATATCATACGCGGGAATAAAACATATATATTTACATAATTTTAATCACACAAATCATCAATAGTTCAATTTCGTGTAGAGTCGTTAGATTTCGTTCGTTCGATGAATCTGCACGAAATCTAATTTAGAGAGATGTATTGATGATTTTCATGTTTAAAATTATATAAATACATAAGTTTCATTCCCGCGTATCATATTTTGATCAAGATACAACCTGACACGGACCTGCGAATTGCATAAAACGGAAGAAAATTTGAATTTCGCGGGCTACCACAGCGCATGCTCCTTAACTGTAACTCATACATATTTGTAATTTCTGTTACGTAATTTCTTTCACAATTTAAAAAAAATGTCGTAATGGCCCAGTGGTTAAGGCCTCGCCTCTCATGCACGAGGTTGTGGGTTCAAATCCGGGCAAGTACTATTTTCTGAGTTTATCACGGACATTATAGACATCGGTGAAGGAAAACCTCGTGAGGAAACCTGGACTCGCCAACCCGTGTTGAGCAAACGTGGTGATCAATGCTCGTGACTTCTGTGTATCAGAAGAGGCTTCTACCCTGCAGTGGTGCAGTAATAAGCTGGTATTATTTAGAATTGTACACCTCTTGTCAAGTTTTGTGGTGTACGGCCCGGCTCTGAGATGCACCTTACATGTTACATGGCAAGTTCATAAGTCTGTGCCTAATTGTATGATTCCTCTATTTTCCTCATACATGTATTGCATTTTGTTCGTGGCGTTGGACTAGCAGTTTATAAACTTACTACTTCAGGTCTCTATTTAGAGATGAGGCGGAACTAGACGTATGGTCCGCGTGCGAGCCCCGAGGAATCGAGAACTGAGGAAGCGGGCCGTTTTCAAGCACATACTATCCTCATAGAATTATTTCACAATTGACCTTCACACCCTTTCTGAATTACCTAATTAGCTAACTTAGCATACTCTGTGGTGCTCTCAATGTAGCCCGCGAAATTCTAAATTTTTATGCAATTTGCAAGTCAGTTATTAGGTTGTATGTTGATCAAAATATGATTGACGACCGTAACAAGTAGGTATGTACATATTGACAATACCTACAACTCGTTCAAGACCAATTGAATGACTATTTCATGAAATCTTGACATTTGAGGATTATACTAACAGTTGTATTACTGATTATAATTATTATAATTCCGTAAATATATATTAGTTACGGTCGCGAATCATACTTTAATCAACCTTATACTACCTAACTTGCAAATTGTAAAAAACGTAAAAAAAATTAATGGGCTACTCTGGCGTAAAATCAGATAACACTATGCTCGTACTGACTGTCAAACTCATTGCAAGTGATTAGATTGGCTGTTTTTTATTTCAGTTAGCCAATCACTGAAGTTTGCCAGTCTGTCAGCAAATGTTTGTGTTGATTAACCTTTTAGAAGTACTTAGGTTGTTATGAGGAGTCGCCTACCTTGGTTCCTATGAATAATAGGTTGTCATCAAAAATTTATACCGTTCAACGAAAGCGACTCTTCCGCGTTCCTTAAATACCTAAGTTTGGTTTACTGAATACTATTACAGTATTTACCCTAAGATTTTTACAGTGACAGAGATTAGATAAACCGTAAGCCAACGGCATAAATTATCTAATTGCATGTCACGAACCCCTTCATATTTTTGTTAAAATAAAAATAGCACTATTTACAAAAAAATTGACTTGATAATTATTATGTTATGTGTTTTTCCTAATAATATTTGTGCTACGCCATTCCATGTTGAAACAACTATTTATGTGAATTTATTAAAAGTATTTTTGTAAAAAATCGATCAATTATGTAATATATTTATTAAAATAATTCTTATGTTATTTTGTACAAAAATAAATTATGTTTGGAATGTATGGTTATGTTTATTTTCGTCTCATGTTGGATTGCTTCGGCTTCGCGTTCTGTAAGTGAGTGTTCGGGGGCGTGCACGGTGAACATGGCGAATGGCGTCGCGTTGAACTGTACGATAGTTCGAACGAAGTATTCCCGTTTGAGCACCTATCAATATTTTAACGTGGTGCTCAAAGGGGAACAATAAAAAATATTCTTTATTCACTTTTTAGGGTAGCTTCTAGTGATAGGGTGAAACATATCGATAAAAATTGGCAGTATTTTTATTATCATATTAGTTTTAGGAAAATAAGTAATTATACAGTTATTTTTTTTTCCAAAACGACTAAAAACTTTTGTTGTATAAGTAATGTAAGTATTGAAATTTTATTCTTTAAAAAACAATAAACATAGTGTTTTTACGAGGAATGTGATTTCTTTTATTTGTCTTCAGTAAGTGAGGTACCAAAAAAAATATTCTCACCATTAAAGTATAATTTCAGAACAGGTAATGTGACAAGTACTAAAACATTTTGTTTTGTAGTGGTTATAAAAGGTGCACAGAATATTGACCCTAGCCCCTGAACTAGGCGGGAACCTGTATCTCAGGGGATAGTGTTCAGCTATTGTTGTACAATATTCAAACTTAGAACATATGTGTGTCACTACTATAACAATTATTTCGACTTCGTACTTATAAGAGTGCAAGTATGTGTTCGTGAGATTGAAGATTTGAGGTGTGGATGTGTATGTGTGTTAATACGAATGGTGAAATAAAGGAATGTGTGTAAATGACGTAGTGGTGAAGTAAGTGAGGAATGCGTATGTGTTAAAAAAATAGTACATATTGATAAAAGTGGAGAATTTTGGTTGCAGTTCTCGGCTCAAAAACAACCTCGCCTGCGGCTCAGGTGTTAATTCCGCCTCGAATGCAATAACAACTGTCCACGTGTATCAAACGACGTTTTTCAATACACTATTGAAGAAATAAAATAAAATAACGAAAAATATTTTTGTCATTATGAAACTATGGATTTAAATTTTCTTCTTTTTCAGCGCTTTGCTTTCGCCAGGTTGAAGGAGAAGCAAAGGTATAAAGCCGATAAAATAGAAAATTCAAATATTTTTGGGTTTAGAACACAAATAAATGTTAATTTGCTCATAAACGTTTTTTTTTATTGTAATAATCATAGTTTTTGATGATAAATATTAGGTATTTAAATATTCAAAAAATATTAACGCCGTAAAGAACTTGCGTATGATTGGCTGACGACCGGTTTCTTACCTTTGGCACCGTGCAAGCCTCGCGAGTGTGATAACTGGCCATCTGGCCATATTCGATGGCCTGTATATCCGAATGCGTCATGTCGACTTGTGAACACAAACTCCCCTAGCTTGTGCTGAATGTGGGTGGAATTCTTATGGCAGATCCACCCCGATTACTACTTCACCGCGTCGAAACGGACTCCCCTCACCCGAATGCGGCGAAGACAAAAAGGAGGGTTATGTGTTTGACCTGTATGTATGTATGTCCGTTCCCGTTCCCTCACAACTACTAAACGGCTACCGATTTGCTGCTCCCTACATTTTGACGAGTTATGCGAACACGAATGTTCGGGACAGCTGATTTTTTTTTTTTGCGATTTCAGGTTTGGTCCCATATTAAAAGTTGTTTGTTATCATGAGCACAATCATGTGTTTAAGTATCGGTCACTAATTACCAGTCACCCTATATAGGTAGGTATATCTAAATATATAAAAGAAGAAACTGACTGACTGACTGGGTGATATATCAACGCACAGCCCAAACCGCTGGGTCTAGAGATTCTAAATTTGGCACGTAGGTTCCTTATGAGGTCTAGAGGTGCACTAAGAAAGGATTTTTCAAAAGGGCGTGACCTCTGAAGGGGTGAAACATATTAAGATTATTATCGTATTGGGTCGACGAGTAATAAGATCACAGTTGATGTTTCTATATTCCTTTTATTTAATACATTTAAGTTACAAAAATCCTTACATTACGTACATTACCTATTGACGAGACGTAGGAAGAGACAAAGAGAAGGAGGATGTAGACACAGACAATATATGTTGTTCAAGTCTGTACGATATCCTTTGAGTAAATTCTAACAAAGCAGGGGTCCAAAGTTTGTATGAAAAATCTAATTCCTTGAGCTAATAGACTTGAAACTTAGCATGAATATTTATCTAAGTAAATTATAAAGTTTCTCATTTTTAGTTCCCCCTCAGGAGGGATTGGGGGGTGTCAAAGTTTTTATGGAAGAATTTTAATGCGCGGTCCGATTTACTCGAAACTCAGTATTTATACTTGAGACCAAGAACAAAGAATAAGAAACCTACCTTGCCGTAACACAGTCCTTGACTAGCACGGGAGGTACAGAAACCTACCTTGCCGTAACACAGTCCTTGACTAGCACGGGAGGTAAAGAAACCTACCTTGCCGTAACACAGTCCTTGACTAGCACGGGAGGTAAAGAAACCTACCTTGCCGTAACAGTCCTTGACTAGCACGGGAGGTACAGAAACCTACCTTGCCGTAACACAGTCCTTGACTAGCACGGGAGGTAAAGAAACCTACCTTGCCGTAACACAGTCCTTGACTAGCACGGGAGGTACAGAAACCTACCTTGCCGTAACACAGTCCTTGACTAGCACGGGAGGTAAAGAAACCTACCTTGCCGTAACACAGTCCTTGACTAGCACGGGAGGTACAGAAACCTACCTTGCCGTAACACAGTCCTTGACTAGCACGGGAGGTAAAGAAACCTACCTTGCCGTAACACAGTCCTTGACTAGCACGGGAGGTAAAGAAACCTACCTTGCCGTAACACAGTCCTTGACTAGCACGGGAGGTACAGAAACCTACCTTGCCGTAACACAGTCCTTGACTAGCACGGGAGGTAAAGAAACCTACCTTGCCGTAACACAGTCCTTGACTAGCACGGGAGGTACAGAAACCTACCTTGCCGTAACACAGTCCTTGACTAGCACGGGAGGTAAAGAAACCTACCTTGCCGTAACACAGTCCTTGACTAGCACGGGAGGTAAAGAAACCTACCTTGCCGTAACACAGTCCTTGACTAGCACGGGAGGTAAAGAAACCTACCTTGCCGTAACACAGTCCTTGACTAGCACGGGAGGTAAAGAAACCTACCTTGCCGTAACACAGTCCTTGACTAGCACGGGAGGTAAAGAAACCTACCTTGCCGTAACACAGTCCTTGACTAGCACGGGAGGTAAAGAAACCTACCTTGCCGTAACACAGTCCTTGACTAGCACGGGAGGTAAAGAAACCTACCTTGCCGTAACACAGTCCTTGACTAGCACGGGAGGTAAAGAAACCTACCTTGCCGTAACACAGTCCTTGACTAGCACGGGAGGTAAAGAAACCTACCTTGCCGTAACACAGTCCTTGACTAGCACGGGAGGTAAAGAAACCTACCTTGCCGTAACACAGTCCTTGACTAGCACGGGAGGTAAAGAAACCTACCTTGCCGTAACACAGTCCTTGACTAGCACGGGAGGTAAAGAAACCTACCTTGCCGTAACACAGTCCTTGACTAGCACGGGAGGTAAAGAACTTTTCTCTGTATACCGTCATTGGGCATTTATATATTTTATCAAGTATGTGAACCATTGCTTTACTTGTTGATAGCATTATTATAATTTAACTGTTCTTCTACTCCCCTTGCTACTTGTTTTAAATAAGTTCTAACTTAGTGTAGTTGAACATAAGTGAGTGTGCCCTATACTATATAAAAAAAAAGAAAAAAAAAAAGGTGTATCAGGGTTTTTCGAAAATCTACCCCTAAAAGGGTGAAAAGGGGTAGTTTATTTATTTCATTTGGGAAATCAAACAGTAGTTTATTAAGTAATCATAAACAGTGTTGTCTTAAAATTAGAACTTAACAAATATACTACCCACAACATTTTCCACAGATTACTACATTATATAATAAAAACAAGCTATTAGCAAACGTGAACTGTAGCAGGGCTACCTTAATGAAAAAGAAGTTCTAAAAGATGTAACAAACAAATAAATTCATGCGTAATACGAGTATACAATACAGGTCCCTAGCCTATTAATAATGATTGTGTGCCTATGGAGCCTACAGCCGATCCTTGAGAATCTTAACAATATCAGTTTTAAATTTATATCTGTTTAGGAATAATAAATAAATAGTTAATTTTACAGGGCAGAATTAACTGCAAGGCTTGAGTAACTCGAAAATTGGTGTAAATAATCTATCAGTCAAGTTACGGAAATATCCCCAAACGATTTTTTATAATTCCATCCCTGTGGGGGTGAAAACAGGGAATATAGTTAACTTTGTAACCATTGAGTCTGATTAGCTGTAAGTTTTCCAAAAATAATAAAATAAATATGAAAAATCTTATTCATTTTGTTAATTAGCTTGAAACTTGGCACAAATACTTGCCTCTGCAAGTAATAAAGTTTGTCATTAATAGTTTTTCCCCCAGAGGGAAGGGTAGAAGCACGGGGTAGAAGGGAGGAGGGAAGGGGAGGGGTGAAAGGGGGCGTAGTGAGGGGAAGAGAGATAGGAGGGCCTAGTGGGGGGGGGGTGTCGAGAAGCAAAGAGGGGGAGAGGAGAAGTTGGTGAGGATGGTTGGTGTGGTGGTTGTTGGTGTTGGTGTTGGTGGTTGGTGGTTGGTGGTTGGGGAGGGGAAGTGGTGAAGGGGGTGCGAGAGGTGGTGAGGGTGAGGTTAGCAGGAAGGGGATGTGGTGAGGAGGGGGATAAGAGGGGGCGGTCAGGGGGCTGATGTGGATGGTGAGAGGGGTAAGACGGGGGGAAGTGCCTTTACACCTTAAAGTTGCTTTTTGTATAGCTCTGATTCATTGAAGAAACCCAGCCCGACAGAAATGACTGAAAAATAGAAAGTCGGAAATCGGAACGGCACAAAAAACAAGGGCAAACTCCAGTCGTCCGTCGGAGCTGACACACACACTTTTTTTTTGTTTAAGCGCGCTAATCTCTGGAACTACCAGTCGGACTAATTTTTTTTTCGAAATTCGGAATTATTTAAGCATTTGATAGCCCAATTCTTAAGGATGGCTATAGGCATATTTAACATCACTCTAGGACTCTTAGATGCCGAGCGAAAAGAGAAAAGTCAGAAAGAACGCTAAGCGAAAATGAAGTAATAGCTCGGGCAGGTAATGCGATGCGACGGGGTGGGTCGGGGGAACAAGAAATTTCACGCGGACAAAGTTGCGGGCAGAAGCTATGTCAATATTTTTGTTCCTGTGGCATATTTTCCGACATCCACGCGGGCGAAGCCGCGGGCAAAATAGTTTATTATAATACTAGCTTCTGCCCGCGACTCCACATTTACCGGTATAACAAGGCCGAACGGATCCACGATCAAAATATAAAAGTGCAATAAAATTTAAAAACATTCAACCTCCATAGAGAATCAATAAGTCCTATTTTGACGGAAGAACCGGCAACCAAAATTTCCAAAAGCCATATAAAATAGAAAATTTCATCTGGTTCACTTTTTTCCAAATGCTGTCAGAAAACAATTCTCTCAAAACCTAACATATATATCTACAGTTCTTCACAAAAACAATGTAAAGTTTAAATTGGTTGTAAACACTTTTTTTATATTGATTAAAATTATTGTGTCGGAGTCAAGATGCTGAATTCATTTCGTCATTGCCCTCCTATGAAGCACCTGAGCCATGCAGCCCTAGCGCTTACCAACAATACTCTGGGGCATGTTATTATCGGCCTAGGTAAGACACGAATTTTTCATATTCTTTGTAATTCTTCGCTTCCAGAGCCGCCATTTTCATGACGGCTGCTGGAGGTCAGTGCGTCAAGGCTTAAGGGATGTCCTCCAGAGAGTAGCGAGCACAATTTTTCTACCATAAGGCTGACTGTCGACTGGAGCGGAGAAGAGAGGAGAGGAGCGGAGCTGTGCCAATATTAACCAATAGAATCTTAACTCCGCTCCAGAGTTTAGATTCTATTGGTTAGGTAACATTTCTCCGTTTCTCCGCTCCGCAGCCTCGCTCCGCTTCAATGGACAGGCAGCCTAACTTTGGACTTCCACCCTTCACTCGGGGAGGGAATCAGGCGCGGCACATTCCAAGATTTTGGAGGTCAGTTTCAAATTTACCGGTAAAATAATTATAATATGTAGGATGTCGCCAGTTCGAACGATTTGGGGCCAAGACCCCGTAGATACCCCTAGGACCGGTCTGGGGGAACCAGTACTATTAGAGAATATAACCGGTTTGGAACATTATGGAACCTACTGAAAGATTTTGAAGAGTGACAGGATGAAGACTGTGTTTAAAACTAGATAGCATGCAAATCTTTCTGTAGCAATTTATAAGCTCTCTTCGTCTTTAATTCGGGAGAGGTGGTATGCCACAGTAAGCGGCAATTCCTTAGGCAAATGGCTATTTCAGATATCAATTGCCTATCAGTACCCTTTTAATCATTGCTGATGCCTGTCATTAAACAGTAAGGCCTCATTTACGGAGACACGGGGCGTCGCGCGTTGCGTGTGGCGCACAGGCGTTCACCGTTAACGCACTCATACAACGCCATAATTATGTTTGAACTAGTCGTTGCCCGTGGCTTCGCCCGCGTGGATGTTGATAATTATCCCACGGGAACCTACTACCAGGATAAAAAGTACCTATGTGTTCATCCAGGTTATAAACTATCTGTGTGCCAAATTTCAATTCAGCCGTTTTTGCGTGATTAAGTAACAAACATCCAAACATCTTCACAAACTGTCACATTTATATTATTAGTAGCATTCAGTGCGAGCCGCGCCGTCCATCGCAACGCGCGACGCCCCGCGTCTCTATAAATGAGGCCTAAATTCCATGCTGAACACCGACATCGTAATGAATTACTTCCTATCTAGAGAACCTACTTATTATTATTCGTTTATTAATTCAAGTTAGAATGACTTACACAACATGTAATACATTAGGTACTTATGACTACAACAAACAATACATTACAACACAAAAAGCACAGAACTTACTACGCTTAGGTACCTACATTAATAGCTAAGTAATGTTGACTGGTTTGTTATTGCAGCGAGTCGTAACAACTACGCAGACGACAAAGGACAAGGGTGCTGTAAAGATATCGCGCAGACCACTGGCATGAAGGTGGAGCCTTGGCCCAAGCCCGACATGCCGCAGCCCTGGCGCCCGGAGTGCCCGCAGGAGCCCCAGCCGCCTAACTACGACCCCTACAGAATCAAGGTCCCTGATACTGTCGTCCCGCCGCTCCCTCCTAGTAATGTCAAGGTACACCTACCCTTTTTTACATGCATTTATCGATACAAACTTGAATGGAACCTTTGCGACATTGTTGAAACGGTGTTTGAATAGTGCGTTTGACGAAATCAGAGCCCCGCGCCGTGAAATTAAGTATCTAATGAAATCCAGCTTGTGCTTTGTTCATCAGCGGATCGGCGTGCTGAACACGGCCTCTGACGAACAGAATCCAGACCCGCGAGCTGGCTTCGGCCAACAGGGCTCGGAAGGATACAGTCAAGGCTGCAATCAAGGCTACCAGCAGAGCTACGAGGAGGAGGAACCCAAAGACGCGAGCTTCCTTGGACGGCTCAAAGGCTTCTTCGGAAGAATGAGGCGCAAAGGGAAGCATGAAGGAGAATCCATGATGACCGGCAGACAGAACACCAACTGGCTATACCGCTATTAACTCAACACATTGTTGACTCGACTTGGCTCTGGGCAAACTGAGGCGACCCCGCGCGGGACGTGGGATTAATTGCGCTCGCGCCGATTGTTTCAAGTAACTTATGGAGGTGTTCAAATTGACGCAATAGTCGCGTGACTTCCTAATCATTAAAACAATAGACGTACGCGGTCGCGTCCCGCGCGGCGAGCGCCCCAGTTTGAGCAGTGCTTAATTCAACTCGCAAAATGAACTTTATAATATTATAATACACCCAATTATCATACTGAAATAGACCTTTTACAATACAATCAAATGGTTTCATTTTTATTATTATATTAAATTATCGAGGGCACTGAATTTCGTCCAACGCACTATAACACCTCCCTGCCGATAGTCCTGAAGTGAATAGTAACATTTTTTGACAGGAAATTCCGACTGAGGATTCGACGGGGCTGTTCAAAAATCCAGCATTTAGTTTGCAATCGAATTGTAGTGTTCAAGATTTGTTTCACAATTCGCCTATCGTGCACCCAGACTACTGGAAAGATAAGCCATCGAAGAAACTGGCCGAAGTAGTGAAGGAGGTGCTGCCGAACCTGGGCTACCACGGCAAAAGCAAGTACAAGTATGCCTTCCACGAGCCGTGGAAACCGCTGGACCGCATCGCCTTGTTGCAGCGGGCGGAGCAGCAGGAGCTCGAGCTGATAGAGGACACGTCCCGGATTACTGTGAATGCAGAATCGTGATCTCAAGGGCTCTGATTTCTGATTCGGAAAAAAATTGAATAAATTCTTGAACAAAAGTTTCTTAAAATGTCGCGTAGATTCTAATAAATTAATGTTTCTTGTTTGATTACTTGGGGCTTACTAATATTCGATGTGGTCTACAAATATAATTATGACATAATGAGACAAAACATAAGAACATAACAAGAACATAAGAAGATTTACTATGCACAGGGCAATAACATGCGCACGCGCTGTGCTGAATGTTGTTTGACGAGCTGCTGATGACGACTTTATTTTGAGTCCTCTATGAAAACGATCGATTTTGATTTTTTTTAGAGCAAACCATGTGTGACAGTTTCACTTTACAACGTAATGTGCCATGTGTACGCCTGCTCACTTACAACGTAAAGTGCCATGTGTACGCCTGCTCATTTACAACGTAACGTGCCATGTGTACGCCTGCTCACTTACAACGTAATGTGCCATGTGTACGCCTGCTCACTTACAACGTAATGTGCCATGTGTACGCCTGCTCACTTACAACGTAATGTGCCATGTGTACGCCTGCTCACTTACAACGTAACGTGCCATGTGTACGCCTGCTCACTTACAACGTAAAGTGCCATGTGTACGCCTGCTCACTTACAACGTAATGTGCCATGTGTACGCCTGCTCACTTACAACGTAAAGTGCCATGTGTACGCCTGCTCACTTACAACGTAAAGTGCCATGTGTACGCCTGCTCACTTACAACGTAAAGTGCCATGTGTACGCCTGCTCACTTACAACGTAAAGTGCCATGTGTACGCCTGCTCACTTACAACGTAATGTGCCATGTGTACGCCTGCTCACTTACAACGTAACGTGCCATGTGTACGCCTGCTCACTTACAACGTAACGTGCCATGTGTACGCCTGCTCACTTACAACGTAATGTGCCATGTGTACGACTGCTCACTTAAAAAACAACGACGGACAAGTTTCTAGCAACGCTGAGTATTAAAGCTTTTACATTGGTACATTTTAGGTATAAAATTATAAGTACGAGAGTAGTATGAGTAGTATGTAAGATTGGTGGCCATTGAACCACCAAAAGTTTGAAGAGCTCAAGTACGGTTGTTATTGCAGTCTAATAAAATATGTTTATCTCAGCAGGCATACGGTACGGTACGGCATGTGCATGTGTATATAATAAGCTACCACATTGCGTTCAAAATTTTTAAAAATATTTGCTATAGCCTGATCAAATACAGGTTTTTTTAAAACTAGTGAAATGACTCATAGTGTACTTGTAAGGGGACTTCTGATGAACCGGGGGGGTGGGACTGAATGATCCAGGTTCTTCCAGACTTTTTTCTTCGTGCTCGGCTCCTAAGGGCCACAGTGTGATCTTTAATGGCCTTTATACATTCCTTAAGAAATGGCCTATCAACTGCAAAAAGAATTTTTCAAATCCGACTGGTGGTTCCAGATAAGCGCGATCAAACAAACAAACTCTTCACCTTTATTATTACAAGATTCTTGGAAAAGATCTTACTGTCTTATGGCGTAATTACACTTGCTCGTCAGCCTGCATTCGGTATCAGAACGGTATACGGTACTCGGTTCTGATACCGACGCAGACATTCGGGCTTATAGTGGCAACTGTGAACACTAGTGGGCGATGTGCACCGATAAAGGATGATGTCAGGTGGCCGAATTACCCGAAACGCCGAAGCCATTATGTTTTGTTATATTACGGACAAAATTGTTGCTTATCAGAAAAATACTAGTGTTACTGGGTCAGCGTCAGAATCGCCGGTCAACAGTCGTATTTAGCTTTGTAATAGTGCCTAAAAATTAGTTATCAATTGCTTATATTTGCTTACCATGATGAGAGAATTGCTTATATCTTAAGTTAGAAGAATTAAAATATTTAAGATTGACCGACCATTCTGATGTCAGAGTGGCTGGTCAATCTCTGTAGCGAAGTAACTATGTGGAATTACTGAAATTTTCATGAGCTAAAAATATTGATGGAAGTATATAAATCAAATAATATAAGAAAGTGAGCACATGTTTTGCCAGCTCATCAAATAATAGGTCTTTACCTATGAAATTGCCGTTTTGTATGAAAAAATTTAAACGAATTTTTTAATGCATTTTTTATTTGTATTAATCGAAGTAATCACCCATGCAATCAATGCATCTTTGCCAACGCAGTGGCAGTTTATTGATGCCCTTCTTAAAGAAATCAGCTGGACGGGAGGCAACAAATTCTTCAAAGGCATTTTGTACTTCCTCTTGGGTATTGAATTTTTTTCCCGCCAAGAAGTTATCCAAATTCTGGAAAAAGTAGTAGTCTGTTGGCGCAAGGTCTGGTGAGTAGGGCGGATGACGGAGAGATTCCAACCCCAGTTCTTGCAACTTGGAGACCGTCTGCTGTGCAGTATGAGGTCGCGCGTTGTCGTGCAGGAGCAGCGGAGACGAGCGATTGACCAATGCTGGTTGGAGATGTGCCAGCTTCTCCATAATTGTGTTCAGTTCTTCACAGTACACATCAGAAGTAATGCTCACCCCGTTTGGTAAGAAGCTGTGATGAATCACACAGGCGCTAGACCACCAAACAGTGACCTTCACTTTTCTAGGGGTAAGTTTTCGTTTAGGGCATTGTTTAGGTGCTGAACCAGGATCCAACCAACTTGCTGAGCGCTTGCGGTTATCAAACAGAATCCATTTTTCATCGCAGGTAACAATGCGGTTCAAAATTCCTACATTTGTGTGTCTGTTGAGCAGTGCAAGGCACGTCTCGACGCGTACTTCGCGCTGGCGATCATTGAGTTCGTGGGGCACCCATTTGTCAAGCTTTTTTACCTTGCCAATTTGACGCAAATGGACCAATATCGTTTTAACGCTAACGTCGAAAGCTGCTGCTAATTCAGCCGTAGATAGTGTATCATCAGCTTCCACAATCGCCTTTAATTCGTCATTGTCGACCAAAGTCTTCGGACGACCGCGAGGTTCATTTTTCAGGTCGAAATTTCCAGAACGGAAGCGAGCAAACCAATAACAAGTGGTGCGTTGGTTTGTAGTATTAGCTCCGTAAACGTCGTTGATGTTGCGTGCCGCTTGTGCCGCGTTGCTGCCACGACGGTACTCATATTCCATAATTACTCGAATTTTTAACGTATCCATGATGACGAAAAAGATTGAAATGCGATGAAAATGTAACACTAATCAATAAACAAATGACTTCTTTTGGAAAAAAAATCCATGTTTTTAAAATAAAATTCTTAGCCAAACAAAAATTATTTTGATTTGAAATGGGCCAGTACTGCAGAACGGCAATTTCATAGGTAAAGACCTAATATATGTGTGAAAAAAAATAATAAAGACTTTATAAAATTAGAACATCCTCAGTTAAAACTTATTTTAAAAAAGTTCAAAAAGAAGCTACTATTAATGATGTATATTTTTGATCGAATTCTGGTTGACTGTTATCTTTTCAGTGTGGAAGAAAAAGAGTCTTGCACCGTTTTAGACTGTCCTGTAAATAAAGTAACGAGAAAAAATTCTGTTTTACGTTTACTCGATAAACGTGCAACTGAAATTCAAGTAATAATAATAATAATATTTGGTGCATTTGGTCGGTGCCCATCAGTCACACTGAAGGTGGATGCGTGTTGTTGAGCAGGCGTGTGATTCAATACCAGACATGGAGGCTATTAACATTAAGTCCTCTGGATGTGGCCTGTGCAGTCCGTCCGTTACCTAACTGGAAATCTCCAGGACCGGACGGACTGCACAATTTCTGGATTAAATGGCTACAAAGGTCACACGCCTGCTTAGCCTCGCAATTCCAGTCATCTTTAGAGACTGGGTCGCTACCACTGTTCTTTACGACAGGAGTTACCCACCTGCTCCATAAATCGGGTAGTACAGCGGAACCTAAAAACTATAGACCAATCACATGTTTACCGACGGTCTATAAAGTCCTTACATCCATTCTCAGAGCAAAAATTGCACATCATATTTATAATAACTCAATTATGTCCGTGTCTCAGAATGTATGTAAGAATGGGTCCCGCGGTACTAAGGAGCTGCTCCTTATAGACATGACCATAAGCCAACAGGTTCGTAGATCCCGGAAGGATCTGTCGACATGTTGGATAGATTACAAGAAGGCCTATGACTCGGTGCCACATGTATGGCTCATTAAGGTGCTGGAGTTGTATAAAATAGACGAAACTCTACGCACCTTCTTGATGTCGTTTATAGTGCAAATTAATAATAAAATGTAGCTACTGTACCGCTCGCGTTAGCGGGTATGGGGCAGTGGAGGACGGTGCTTCTCTATCCAGGATGTCGGCAGATTCGCGGGATCGATGAACAGGAGTGAGCGGGGAATATTTCAGGGCGTTAGTTTTGAGTCCGCTTTGGTTTTGCTTAGCCTTGAATCCTCTAAGCACACTGCTGGAGAACTCAGGTCTAGGCTACCGGTTGAGAAGAGGTGGTCAAGTGATATCTCACCTGCTTTATGACTTGAAACTTTTTGCCCCCAACAATTTGCGACTGATGGAGTTACTGAAGGTAACAGAAACCTTCAGTAGCGCCATCAGGGTGGAATTTGGTGTGGACAAATGTGCAGTCATGCATGTAAAGCGAGGGGAGATTATGGAATCCGTGGGAACCCAACTCTCGGATTCCATACACCTTAGATCCCTCTCCTCAACCGAAACCTACAAATATTTGGGTATGTCGGAAGCGTTAGGCATCAACGTTGCTGACATGAAGCACAATGGTTGAAGGAGCGCTTCTTTGGCCGCCTGAAGAAAGTATTTAATAGTCTTCTATCAGGCGGAAACAAGGTGCGCGCCTTCTACGGTTGGGTCATGCCGGTCTTGATGTACTCTTTCGGTATACTCAAATGGACTCAGACCGAACTTGACGCCCTGGATAGGAGAATCCGTACGCTGCTGACTGCGTATCGAATGCATCACCCACGGTCATCGGTAATGAGGCTGTATATCCCGCGAAAATGTGGAGGTCGAGGCTTTTTAAATGCTAAGACCCTCTACAATCGCGAGATATGCAGTCTCAGGGAATATTTCCTAAAAGCCGACGTGGGGATGCATCGAGATGTGGTCACGGTGGACAAGGGCCTCACCCCACTCTCCTTGGCGAAAGAGAACTGGCGCAAACCTGCAGTACTTGATACTAACGATCGTAAGGAAGTATGGCAAGGCAAAGAGCTTCACGCACGCTTTTTCCGGGCCCTATATGGGCCTGATGTTTTTAGCGTCTGTATCCTGGTTACCTACGTTTCGGCGACCTCTTCGGGGAAACCGAAGGTTTTGTCTGTGCAATTATGGATGAAGTTATCATGACGAATAATTATCGAAAATACATTATTAAGGACGGTACGGTTGGCATCTGTCGGGCATGCCACCGTCCCGGTGAATCAATCTGACATATTGTTTCCGGTTGTTCTCGTCTTGCTAACGACGAGTACTTGCACAGACACAATCTAGTGGCTAGGATTATCCACCAGCAACATGCCTTGCAGTACAACCTTGTGGAGTCCGAAGTACCATATTACAGGTATGTGCCCGACCCAGTTCTCGAGAATCACGCCACATTGTACTGGGGTCGATCTATCATCACTGACAGGACTATTGTAGGCAATAAGCCTGATATTGTGGTGATAGTTCGACGAGAGCGCCGTGCAGTGATTGTTGATATCGCTGTCCCTCATGACGAGAATCTCGTGAAAGCTGAGAAAGATAAAAGAAACAAGTATCTTGACTTAGCACACGAGGTTGTCGACATGTGGGACGTGGACTCTGCAATCATTGTACCGATAATCGTTACGGTTAATGGCCTAATAGCAGAGAGCCTCGACCAACACCTCAGGAGGCTCTCATTGCGCGGCTCGGTCAAGGGCTTGATTCAGAAAGCAGTACTCCTGGACACGGCACGCATAGTAAGGAGGTTCCTCTCTCTTAGAGCCCTGACCACCGGTAGCTTGGACCCTGTTCTCGATACCGGTGGGCTACTATGTTTTATATTTTTAAATGTTTTTATATTTTTATATTCTAATATTTAAAAATGTAATTTGTATGTATATATTAATGAAATAAAGGATATAATAATATGTTTATTTTTGCCAAAACTGTGCTTTACAATTCCTTACAGTCTACATTAATAGCTAGGTTTACATTGTTTAAATTTAATAAGACGCAAGGGAAATATTTTCTTATGAACTCCACACTAGGTCAAGCCTGTCTCGTGGAGTCCTTGGGTGGTATTATACCTTAACAAAGCCAGTGTCTATTTTCTTTAATAGCGGGCAGCTTAGTGTGCTCTTTCTTTGATATATTTGTAATATCTGGTAAAGTATAAAAGTGATACACAAGATAAGCAAGGGTAATTTGTATGGCTGGTGTGTATGAGGTGTGTGTATTCTGTTTGTGTACTTGGGATTGAAAAGTGGATCTTGTTAGCGAGAGATTCACATACCAAAAGAGGCGTGAACTTCGGTTTAAGGGACTACTGGAGATTTTTTGTGGAGTTTAAGGATATGTGCGTGTGTGTGCATTGTACACAATGGCGTTTCATATAGGTTAATTAAGTTTAAAACATAAAAAATAAAAACATAAAAAATACTCCTTTGTGGGGGTACAAACAAAATGAGACAAAGGAAAAAAAGGTTCTTAAAATTATTGATCATCGGGCGCCTGTGTCGGTGATATTCCGTGGTCTGTGTCTGCAGCATCCATCGCTTGGGAGGGGCCAACCTTCTCGTCCAGTTCAGTTGGCGAACGGATGGGAAAAGATGGTTGCTTCTCAGCTTTCCGTACGTTGATTGTGCCATTTCGTACCCAGCAGTAACGGAAACCGTGTACTTGTGCACGTGTGCGAACCTATTATAACTTGATTAGGCAAGTATTTGCGCCAAGATTCAAGTAAATTAACCAAATGAATAAGATTTTTCATATACATTTTAGAACACAAAAGCTGCTATTGTGACTTAACTATGATAGTTAGATATATTGCGTCGCGGACTGTTTTGAAGGTAATAGTGAGTACTTTAATCATGTAGTACATACTTTTTATGTATCATCAATAGTTTTCTCAATCAATTTTATCATTGAATTTTATAGGCAAAATTTTGCTACTTTGGGTTACATTACGGCAATTTTCTTAAGGATCTCTAAGTTTTTTGAAAATAAACTATAGCCTATGTTACTTCCTGATCAATTAGCTTTCTACTGGTGAAAAAATGGTTACAATTGGTCAAGTAGTTTCGGAGCCTATTCGGTACAAGCATACAAACAAATAAACAAAAAAATCTTTCCTCTTTATAATATTAAGTATAGATTTATTGGTTTGTCAAAGTATTTTGGTTGATTTATTTATTCGTGTTGATTAACAAATTGCTAAAAGCCTATCCCGTACTATAAGTGTTGGGATAAATTGACAAAGTAAACGGTTGGGTCGGCCATTGATTATGGACAGCCGTTGTGGACCACATATTAATATATAAAAATAAATGCGATGGGACGGATGGAATACTAAGTGGAGCAATAACTGTAAAATGTACTGCTAATAAAAATTATAAGGTTGTGATTACGCTTCGAGTTTTATTCCTAGCCAAATAAAGTTAGCTAGGTACACACGGCTACACATCAAACTATACATTTCCAGATTTCCAGTTTACACTGTCCTCTCATTGTAAGGAAATCGTATACAATGCGAGATCAGCTTATACTGGAAAAGTATAGCTTGATCTGTAGCCGTGCGTACTAACAGAAATCAAACACAATATTTTCAAGCAGGGTAATAATAATCTTGTACTATACTTGATATATAGTTTTATGCAAAGAAGATAATCACTATCTTGCAGTGGCGTGCACAGAGATTTCAGGCAGGGTATGCACGTCTAAAATAAAAATAAAAACTTTTAACAAGCTGAAACTAGTACCTAAGTTTTTTTTTCCCGACCGTTTGTTTTACCCGACCTCACCTACCCTAACCATAATCTTACCACTGACTCTTACCGCACGGCGCCATTGGCTTCGCATGATGTTTGTTTGCGACCACAACGAATATCTAAAATATTTTAATCTGAATATCCGATAAAGGTCCAAATATTATTTTTATCTTGATTTGTAAACAAAAAGCAAGGGATAAAATACAATGTGTTTGTGTTATACACAACATGTTTGCCAGTAGGTAATAATTAGGTATCACAAAACTTTTCTATGAATTTATCGAGAGGCATTACCTTTTTTTTTGAGTTAAATAAAACCCGGGTTCACACCTTCCGTTTACAATGAATTTAACTTTTTCCTCAAAATATAACGTCGAAAAGCGGCAGATTTTAATTTATTTAA
Source organism: Cosmia pyralina (assembly GCA_946251885.1). Classification (NCBI taxonomy): domain Eukaryota; kingdom Metazoa; phylum Arthropoda; class Insecta; order Lepidoptera; family Noctuidae; genus Cosmia; species Cosmia pyralina. The sequence goes on from OX276342.1 coordinate 1,664,016, forward strand.
CACACTTCGGCAGCACAGCACCCTAATTGGGTAACTAACTAACGATCAGAGTTTGAATCATTCTGAAACAAATTGCTAATCCATTGCTTCATATGTTCGAAAAAAATATCTTCTCAAAACCGAAAATAACGCAATGAATTTTGTTGAACTGTCAAAATTAAACTAACTCCGATTGATAATCTGTTACGCAATTAGGGTGCTGGTCTCACAGGTATAATTTTCAATTTTTTACAAATGATTAAAATAATTACATAATAATATACAGTCAATCACTTGCGCCAAGAAAAACAATCAAATCAAAACAATATGGCGAAAAAACAAACAAACATTGCAAGTTGAATAAAAGCGTGTAAAAACTTTACAATTACAAAATAATGCGAACTAATCTTGGTCAATCCGACTAAAAAAGTCAACCCTCTGTAATCAACAACTAAGCGGTGCTTTTACGGCTTCTTAATTTGGACGGGTTGCAAAATAAGCTGTGCTTCCAGAACTTAAACACACGCATACATTTTCACGCACACAGTCACACTATTGCTGTGTACTACACGGGTTGCGTTGTATGAAAAATAAGCACGGCGTTGTTCTGCTTATGCTCACCGGGAGCGCTACCTGCGCGGTTGTCGCCGCTCGCTTCAAGAAATTAGTTTCAAATAAAAGTAATAGATGGCGCGTAAATCGCGTTGTAAACAGAATAAGTTAGATTAATATAGTTATTACCATGATTTTTCTTGCGTTAAGTTATTTATCATTTCGAGGGGCATGTATGTATGGGACTACAGGGTATGCAGAGCTTATTTGCATGTATGGAGTGCACGCCACTGCTATCTTGTAACTTGACTAATAGTCGCCAGAAATACTTACAATTTGAGGGTATACCCAGCTGCAGATGTAAAGTAGTGACTCTCGAGTCAAGTCTCTATGCCGGGGTATTGGCACAATATATGACACATATTAATTATGTTGTAGTTGATTTACACGGCTTCCCATCGTAATAAACAAATCGATCCACACACAAAATAATCCAAGGTATCGGGCAGAATCGTAATCCAGAGTCACAGAAAAATGTCGTCGTATAGGCAAAGAATCAGAATCCTTAGGCAAGCACTGGTTACACAGGGAACAATACCTTAACCTCAGAGTCCATAAGTAGAAGCAGTCGGTAAAATCACGGAAAATCGATGGAAAACACAAAATGTTTTCAGTACTTATCACTTTGTCAGTTGGCCGGTTGAAGTTGGCCAGATTTTTTTTTTTTCATTCTCCTGCCCTTATCCCAATCTATTTGGGGTCGGCGCAACATGTCCTCTTTTTCCATACTTCTCTGTTATTCGTCATCTCGGTAGTCACCCCCTTTCTAGCCATGTCATCTTTCACACAATCCATCCATCGTTTCTTTGGTCTTCCCCTACTCTTATAGCCATCGACATTCATACTCAAAACTTTCCTCACGACATTTTCCTCACTCCTCCGCATCACATGCCCATACCATGACAGCCGATTTCCGCACAACTTTTCAGTCACCGGTGCCACTTTAAGACTTCCTCTTATGTACTCATTTCTTATTCTTATTCTATCCATTCGTGTAACACCACACATCCCTCTTAGCATTCTCATCTCAGCTGCATGCAACTGCTTTTCATTCATCCCTTTTGTGGCCCAACATTCTGATCCATACAAGACAGCAGGTCTAACCATTGTTTTATATATCTTCCCCTTAAGTTTAAGGCGAATGCAGGAGTCGCAGATTGTCCCCGTGACCTGCCGCCATTTCATCCATCCAGTGTTAATCCTATGCTTAACCGTCTGATCTACTTCGCCATCGCTTTGCACGAGTGAACCGAGATACCGAAAGTCGGGATCAGACCGGGAGAAGCGCGCCATCAAGCGCTATGCCTCCAGAACTGGAGATACCGCCGAAATCGCAGAACATATATTCAGTTTTGGTTCTGCTGATTCTCAAGCCAACATTCTCCAGTTTCTGTTGCCATTTCTCCAATCTGCTCCGAATCTCAGGTAAATCTTCACCGACAAGAACAATGTCATCGGCAAACAGCATGCACCAGGGTGCCTCTTCCTGTAGATTCGACGTCAGAGCATCCATAATCAACAGGAAGAGGTAAGGACTTAAAGCCGACCCTCGGTGCAAGCCAACAGGCACATTGAACTCGTTGGTATTCCCAGCAGCCGACCGGACGTAGGTACGAGATTGACTGTACATAGCACGATGAATATGTTTTTTTTTTGCTGGCGATGTTACCATACTCGAATTGTAGGTACACCGATGTCATTTATGTATTAAATATTATCACTGCTATATTCTTAGCACAAACAGTATTTTTTATTTTCACATTTATATTCTGATGCAGGAATGTTTTCTAAGTATAGGTATTAATGCAATACGTAATGCAAAGCATTTTATGTAACTTGACCCAGATTTTTATTACATGGCAACATTAAAATACAATACAATTTAATATAAATATTTAATAATGTAATAAAATTCTAGACTTAATGTAAACATATGTTCTAATTCATAATGTTACAGACACAATATTCTAGTTTTAAGTTATCTTGCTGCGCCCCAACGGGGTTATGTACTCATTAGTTGTAAGCAAAGCCTGTAACTGTGTGTACATTGTGCAATAAATAAAGAAATAAAAGTTCAGCTTAGCCTAAAGTCATGTAGTCAAGCCGGAAATAGAAAACGGAAGCCATGATTATTTTGTGTTATCAATAAACTAGTCAACTAAGTTTTCAAATATTAGGTCTTTACCTATGAAATTGCCGTTCTGCAGTACTGGCCATTTCAAATCAAAATAATTTTTGTTTGGCTAAGAATTCTAATTTCAAATTGATTTTATTTTAAAAACATGGATTTTTTTTTCCAAAAGTAGTCATTTGTTTATTGATTAGTGTTACATTTTCATCGCATTTCAATCTTTTTCGTCATCATGGATACGTTAAAAATTCGAGTAATTATGGAATATGAGTACCGTCGTGGCAGCAACGCGGCACAAGCGGCACGCAACATCAACGACGTTTACGGAGCTAACACTACAAACCAACGCACCACTTGTTATTGGTTTGCTCGCTTCCGTTCTGGAAATTTCGACCTGAAAAATGAACCTCGCGGTCGTCCGAAGACTTTGGTCGACAATGACGAATTAAAGGCGATTGTGGAAGCTGAAGATACACAATCTACGGCTGAATTAGCAGCAGCTTTCGACGTTAGCGTCAAAACAATATTGGTCCATTTGCGTCAAATTGGTAAGGTAAAAAAGCTTGACAAATGGGTGCCCCACGAACTCAATGATCGCCAGCGCGAAGTACGCGTCGAGACGTGCCTTGCACTGCTCAACAGACACACAAATGAAGGAATTTTGAACCGCATTGTTACCTGCGATGAAAAATGAATTCTGTTTGATAACCGCAAGCGCTCAGCAAGTTGGTTGGATCCTGGTTCAGCACCTAAACAATGCCCTAAACGAAAACTTACCCCTAGAAAAGTGATGGTCACTGTTTGGTGGTCTAGCGCCGGTGTGATTCATCACAGCTTCTTACCAAACGGGGTGAGCATTACTTCAGATGTGTACTGTGAAGAACTGAACACAATGATGGAGAAGCTGGCACATCTCCAACCAGCATTGGTCAATCGCTCGTCTCCGCTGCTCCTGCACGATAACGCGCGACCGCATACTGCACAGCAGACGGTCTCCAAGTTGCAAGAACTGGGGTTGGAAGCTCTCCGTCATCCGCCCTACTCACCAGACCTTGCGCCTACAGACTACTACTTTTTCCAGAATTTGGATAACTTCTTGGCGGGAAAAAAATTCAATACCCGAGAGGCAGTACAAAATGCCTTTGAAGAATTTGTTGCCTCCCGTCCAGCTGATTTCTTTAAGAAGGGCATCAATAAACTACCACTGCGTTGGCAAAGATGCATTGATTGCATGGGTGATTACTTCGATTAATACAAATAAAAAATGCATGAAAAAAATTCGTTTAAATTTTTTCATACAAAACGGCAATTTCATAGGTAAAGACCTATTATTTCGATTTGTTTTCTCAACTTAGATGGGTCCTATGCTTGATTTGATAAAACTTGGTAAATTATTTCGTCGGTATCTATCACGGCGAAATAAGTTGACGCTTAATAATTCCATCAACAATTTTCACGCCTTTGTTCTTTTCACAATCTATTTAGTAGCATAAAATATAGGATTTTAAACAGTAGCTGTAAGTTAATGGTTTCATTTTATTTGCGTACCTAATAAACTTTTACGTCTATGAGAATTGAGGGCCCATTTTGATCGTACGACAGTGTTTTGCGATAATATCTTGTTTTCACAAATTTTGTTTGCTTAGATTTTGGTATAAAGGCTTTTTCTGTAGTGTCCATAGTTTATCAGGTACAGGTGGGCCCTCAATCCTCGCAAAGTTGACTTCCACAGAATCTGATTCCAACTTTGACAATTCTTTGGGTATGTTCACTAAGTCCTAAGCATATTTTCAAAGAGTTTTAATAAAGTGGCCCTCACACCACACGCACATGATTTTGACAATTGTTAATTACACGCGGGTGAAGTCACGGACTGGAACAGCAAAAAAACTTATTTACAAAAAAATACAACCGACTTCCAAAAACAACACTACAAAGTGAAAAATAACTTTAATTTCGGAAGTCGGTGTCTAGTTAAATGTATTTTCGTTTTTTGCCACCGACTTCCGAAATTAGTTATTTTTCACTTTGTAGTGTTGTTTTTGGAAGTCGGTTGTATTTTTTTGTAAAAAAGTTTATATTTTTCACTTTTTAGTTGTGTACCTACCCCAAACACAAATTCTAATAGCACTACCTGCAAAACAAACTAGAACATCATCCATATAAAAAATACGTATTATTGAAGCTAACTCAAAAACTACCGAAGCAAAAGTTAATCAATTTTATATGGGACCAACTGTGATGTACCCTCTGTATGTATACCCTCTCGAATTAAACAAAAAAAATCCAAATCGGTCCAGCCATCTTCGAGTAATCGGGGAACATACATAAAAAAAAAATAAAAAAATGTTTCGACGAATTGAGAACCTCCTCCTTTTTGAAGTCGGTTAAAAATAACTGACTGGACTGGATCAGCGTCAATAAATATCAGGACGAACAGACTGTTCAAAATGATCTAAACAACTATGAATATGAAATATTAACTCAATGACACAAGAATGTTTCAGAATGAAGACTACTCGATAATATAACACTGTCATTCTGAAAAGAACTTTATCCAATTGAGATAAAGTTTAATTTTCTTAGTTGTTGAAAACATTTTGAACAGTCTGTTCGTCCAGATATTTTTGACGCTGACTGTACTGTGTGAGATGTGACAGTAATGAAATGATTTCGCGCCTCATTCAATAGTTAACGTTTGCAGTAGTGTGGTTCGGACTGTCACTGCGCCGCACTGCACGCATTGTCGTACCTACAACGCACCCTGCAATACCGAAATTGTATTTTATTTATTAAACAAAAGGCATAACACGTATTGTTGAAACTTTTGTATGGTAGCAGAGTTTATTATCACGAATATGAAACATGTAAACTTAATTTCAATATTTCGCTAATCGCAAAGTAAAAATACAATTACTTGTGAAGCCATATTAGGTACTTAGCTGTTAGAACTTTTGTTGTAAGGTATGACTAATCCCTTTAAGTATATAGGAAATGATTTGAAAAACTTAATTTTTTTATTGAATGAGTTAAGGGACATTTTCAGATTTCCATTGTTCCACAGTACCGTTCACTAACATTCACTTTAGACAGTACTAATTAAGAAATAGTATACCTACTATTTTAATTTTAATTTTATATTATTGTTATAACACGAAATAATAGGAAATACCTATTGCATAACTCTAAACTGTTGGCTTTTTTGTACATAGCAATAAATTCACTAAAGTTATCCACTCAGCGAAAATAAAAAACTTATCTTACTAAATATACTAAATATACTTATCTTACTAAATAAAAAATTATCGAAGGATATGTGGAAAAATATTATAAACCTACTGAACTAAAAATGCTATACTTAAATCAATTTTTAGCTTAGTAAATTCTTAACATATTTAAATACCTTCGATTTAAAGCAAATTTTACTGCACAATAAGAAAATGTTTACATATAATCGTATAAAACAGAAAAGTAAGTAATCATGTTTCGATTTTAGTACAGCAGTGGACAATACAGTCAAATAACACATAATACGGAAAATCCAAATGATTTAACCATATACATTTAGTTTTATAGGAATTTAAAAAAAAACTTTTTTACAAAAAAATACAACCGACTTCCAAAAACAACACTACAAAGTTAAAAATAACTTTAATTTCGGAAGTCGGTGTCTGGTTAAATGTATTTTCGTTTTTTGCCACCGACTTCCGAAATTAAAGTTATTTTTAACTTTGTAGTGTTGTTTTTGGAAGTCGGTTCTATTTTTTTGTAAAAAAGTTTTTATTTCTCACTTTTTAGTTGTGTACCTACCCCACACAAATTCAAATACCACTACCTGCAAAACAAACTAGAACATCATCCATATAAAAGTGGGGAAAAAATACGTATTATTGAAGCTAACTAAAAAACTACCGAAGCAAAGTTAATCAATTTTATATGGGACCAACTGTGATGTATACCCTCTCGAACAAAACAAAAAAAAATCCAAATCGGTCCACCCATCTTCGCGTAATCGGGGAACATACATAAAAAAAAAAAAAAAAAAAAAAAAAGGTTCCGACGAATTGAGAACCTCCTCCTTTTTGAAGTCGGTTAAAAAGACAATTATCGATGTATTCCCTTAATTACCCAACTGCGAGTTTACTAACTCTACATTTATTGATTTAACCCTTCGAAACGTGCAAGTGGGCCTAAGTAAACTAGAAAGCTGTAAAAGGTGACGGTCTTTTGTGTCTGTCTTAGTAACGTAACACTGCCCATACTAGTTCATTTTAAACAAATAAATAAATGTTGATAAATAAATAATAAATAATAAATAATGTGTTTTGACTTCTAGCCTATGATCGACTGCACCAAGACACGAGGGCCCTGCTCACTGAAGCCTCTGCTGGATCCCCCGCCCCCCCCGCGGCCGCCGCCCCCGCCCTTCCCCTGGATCTATGTGTTGTATCTGGTGTCCTTCTTCGGTGCATTCGGTCTGGTCAGTATAATAACTTATTCATTTGTAGGTAGGAAAAGATTGGCACAAAATCGCATGACTCTTCACTTTGTTCAAATATTGGCTATAAAAGTTTATGGTAACCCCCTGAGATCCATGATCTCTGAGCCTCATTGTAGGTGGAACTGCTTGCAACGTTCGATCAATTTGGCGACCGCTTTGTTGTTGAGCTGTGAGATTGGACTTCAGTTGAAAGACTGTATTTCAGTAACCAGGGCTAAGAGCGCCATCAAACTAGCCGCATGAAATGGTGCGACAGCAACGCCGCGGGCGGTGCTCATACTAATTAAGGCCAGGTTATTCGGGCCTTTAGGCCTTTGAAACGCTACCTCCGCCTCTCCCAAATGCAGCGCGACGTGTTTATTTACGACGCGCCGCCGACGATTTCGCGGAAAATCCATGCCACAGTGTAAAATATTTGCAGTTGATCAACTTAATTAGTTTTTCTTAGGTCGGTTTTTTTCCCATAATTTTACATTTTATGCTGTCTACGGTGGAGTGAACTAAGATTATTACATAAAATGTCGTAAATTTGTTTTCACATTATCAGATAACGATACCAACCCAATTAATAATATTAATAATAATAAGCTGGCAACACTAACGTCAACAAGCCAAAAAAATTGGTTTCATAATTATCTTAAGCGCTGTGACGACACCGGCCGCGGTAGCTGCGTCGAGCTCGAGCGACGAATATTTCTCCCCGCCCACGACGCCACCACCTGCTCGCCGACGGGGAGGACGCCGGCCGCCGGATGGCTTAGGATCTCGAGGCCCACCGGCCTCTGAAAGGGTCCCAGCTCCCGGCGGAAGTGTGCAGCGCATGAGATGGACCCCATCCATTAATGAGAACGTCATGCGCTCATACTATGGGGCTACAGAGGGAGGAAACAATCTGACCGCGTACCGTGTTCGGATGCTCTCTCTTTTTACGAAGTTATGATGACGAACAACTACCGGAAATATATTGTGAAAGATGGCACGGTTGACATCTGTCGGGCATGCCACCGTCCGGGAGAATCAATCCGACACATTATCTCCGGGTGTTCTCGTCTTGCTAACGAAGAGTACTTGCATAGACACAACCTTGTAGCCAGGATTATCCATCAGCAACTTGCACTGAAATACAACCTTGCGGAATCGGAAGTGCCGTACTATAGGTATGTGCCCGACCCAGTTCTCGAAAATGGAAATATCACATTGTACTGGGATCGATCCATCATCACTGACAGGACTATTGTTGCCAATAAGCCTGACATAGTGGTGGTGGATCGAACAGAGCGGCGCACAATGATTATTGACATAACGGTCCCGCATGACGGGAACCTCGTGAAAGCCGAGAAAGATAAACAAATCAAGTATCTTGACTTGGCTCGCGAGGTTGTCGACATGTGGGATGTGGACTCAGCGATCATTGTGCCGATAGTCGTATCAGCCAATGGCTTAATCGCCAAGAGCCTCGACCAACATCTAAGGAGGCTCTCGTTGGGCAGCTGGATTAAGGGCCTGATTCAGAGAGCGGTACTTCTGGACACGGCGCGCATTGTTAGGAGGTTCCTCTCTCTGGAGCCCTGACCGCCGGTAGCTTGGACCCTGTTCCCGATACCGGTGGGCTACTATGTTTTATATTTTTAAATGTTTTTTTTTTTATTTCATGTTTTTATAAAAAATATTTAAAAATGTGAAATATATGTACATAAATGAAATAAAGGAAATAATAATAATAACCCCACCGCCGTATCTCTACGTTGACGTCGTGGTGGGGCTTGCGCGCTCCGAACTCTGGGTTTGTGCCAGTGGAGTTTACTTTGCCGAAACAGGTCTAGGGTGAGGAGCCAGACCAAGAGAGATACGTGAACCCGCAGGGCAGCATGTGGCGAGCTGTTGGGCAGTAGCGACCCCACGGACCCTATTTCCCGGGAGAAGTCTTGTTCTTCACCTCTGGCTTGCCTTTATTGGCCGGCTGGAGTGAACAATGACGGGAACAGAGCTCCCACCTCATTCTTGCCTTTATTGGTCGGCTTGAGTGGAGATTCGCAAGAGCAAACGTGCTCGGAGGAAGGAAGTATTCCAGTAAGTGCTTGTAGGGATCTTGACCATCTTCCGGGCTCTGGGATTGTTCTGAGAGCCGTGGAATACCTCTCCACTCCTCAAGCTCCTCAGGACATGTTGCCCCTTGTCGCTACGTCACTATGTGCTAGCGACCGTTTCCGGGGGCCCATTATTGAGTGTGCAAGTCACCCCCTGCCAATTTATCTGTGTATATTATATAACATTGGTCAGGCATAGTTCTTTCATAGTTCAAGGTACCCAATCCATGTAGCCACCCAAACCCATAGGCCCAATGTGTTTTGTTTCCATGTTCTGCAATAGTCCTGCACCAACCGGGGGTTGTCCTTGGGTGCACTTGCATAGTGCATACAGGGATAATCGTCGGCTGGTGCCTCCTCGTCATTTGAAATTGTCTAAGGGGCCTCTGCGAGTTGGCTTCGGCCCCTCGTACGCCTTCCAAAGGCCCGGGACCCCAGGGTCCCGAGATAAGCTAAAGACAAATAATAATAATAATCTTTATTTTATCAAAAAGCCAAATACAAATCGTCCATCTCAATCAAAACATAAAAATAAAAAGATCAAAAAAAAAATAACAAACGCCATCACATAATTATTTGAGACAGAGTGAACGTCTGTGTCTGTGCTAGTATAAACTGTGTTACAGACACAGGCGCCTACATCTTACAGTTCATTGACAAATGGGTATGCGCGGTGTGTGTGGTTTGTGTGTATGTATGGAAGTGTGTGTGTTTAGTTCTGTGTTTCGTATGTGTCAAAGTATAGAAATAGATAATAAGGAAGAAATTTAAATCTGTTTTTAAAACGTGTTAATAAGCCTTTTTTGCAAAGAGTTGTTCAGTCTCATCGTAAGTTAACTTTTGAAGAAAACTACTAACAACAGTTTTACATTTAAATTTAGGTAAAGAATATACGTTGCAGGCTACGTTTATAGTGTTATAAAGGTGGCTGCTAAGACACGGGTAGCTTCGCCTCGCCAGAGCAGTTTTGGTGATGACAGGTGGGCATACAGGATCTTTACGGCGTTTACTTTGCTCTAGTAACCTTGAGTCATAGGTCAATGATGAGTGTACACGTAAAGTGATGTTAAGTGCACAGAGCTGCCGGACAGTAAGTACAGAAATGTCTTTATAAAGCTGGGTAGTCGGGTACCGGTAAGGTTTGTGTAGCATGACTTTCAAGACTGCTCTTTGTGCCCTCTCAAGGCGAAGCAAATATGTTTTAAGTGTACCACCCCAAACAGATATGCAGTAGGTGAGAAGTGACTGAGCTAGGGCAAAATAGATCGTTTTTAGCAGTCGGTCGTCAACTACTCTTCTTAGTTTTTTCATAGGAAACATTAGTTTACGAACACGCGTAACTGTCACACTGATATGCTTTTGCCAACTCAATGTGTTATCAATGTGCACGCCCAAGTATTTAACACAAGAGCTTCTATGTATAGTAGGGCAGCTGCAAGAGGTCAGTGTAGGGTGACAACTATGGGCTTTAACGTCTGGCATACTGGGCTGTGTAGCAGTGTTCGCTGAGAAAGGGACATAGTGGGTTTTAGAGACATTTAGCGTTAGTAAATTCAATGAAAGCCAATCCATGACTATGCCAAGAGCATTTTCAGCTGAGCGATGAGCAGATTCCCATGTCTCTCCACTTATGATAAGTGCAGTGTCGTCTGCATATACGAGTATCTTGCAGTGTGGGATTGACAGCTGACACAATCTGTTAACAAATAGAAGAAAAAGGGTGGGCCCTAGCACGCTGCCCTGTGGAACGCCAAAAGTAAGATTCACATCGTCACTGATGTAGTTGCCCACCTTAACTCGTTATTTGATACCGATAGGTATAATTATTATCGGCCCATGATATTGGTAAATATCGATGACGCGACAAACAACCACACTATAGTATAGACGTCTTGAAGTCGGCAGTGCGATTAAGTTTGCTCAAGTGAAAGAATGCCCGCTATTCTTACCCCGCACTGTCTTCGCCGGTAGATATCGTGCCGATATCGGTGTCGGTGTGTGTGGAAATCGGTTATTATGGTATGGGCATGTGATGCGGAGAAATGAAGAAAATGTCGTCTGGAATGTTTTGATTATGAACCTGGATGGCTATACGAGTAAGGGAAGACCAAAGAAACGTTGGATGATTTGTGTGAAAGGTAATATGGCTAGAAAGGGAGTGACTACCGAGATGACGACTAATAGAGAAGTATGGAAGATAAAAAAAAGTTGTATCGACCCCAAAAAAATTGGGAATGATGATCTGTGTCGGTCGTTGTCTACGACGATATAGGTGACAATAAAACATAATGTAAAAGCGAATTATTCCATTACTTCATTGGGCTGAGCAGGAAACGATTAAAGCAGATAGTTACAGATGTATCCTTTAAATTATTATCATCGCGCTCAATCTTTATGGAGTTAAGGCTTAGCGGATGGAAGGATGTCAATCATGACTTAGGTCTTTACCTATGAAATTGCCGTTCTGCAGTACTGGCCATTTCAAATCAAAATAATTTTTGTTTGGCTAAGAATTCTAATTTCAAATTAATTTTATTTTAAAAACATGGATTTTTTTTCCAAAAGTAGTCATTTGTTTATTGATTAGTGTTACATTTTCATCGCATTTCAATCTTTTTCGTCATCATGGATACGTTAAAAATTCGAGTAATTATGGAATATGAGTACCGTCGTGGCAGCAACGCGGCACAAGCGGCACGCAACATCAACGACGTTTACGGAGCTAACACTACAAACCAACGCACCACTTGTTATTGGTTTGCTCGCTTCCGTTCTGGAAATTTCGACCTGAAAAATGAACCTCGCGGTCGTCCGAAGACTTTGGTCAACAATGACGAATTAAAGGCGATTGTGGAAGCTGATGATACACAATCTACGGCTGAATTAGCAGCAGCTTTCGACGTTAGCGTCAAAAGAATATTGGTCCATTTGCGTCAAATTGGCAAGGTAAATGTTCAGTAATTGAATTGAGGGTAGCTCGTTCGTTCGTCAACACCGTTAATATTGAGTCCGTATATTTAATTCACTTAAAAAGTAAACAACGAGTTATTTATAGTGAAAACAACTATAAACACTATAGGAACCAGTAAACAGTGTGTGACAGTGTTGTCTAGTGGTCTATTACAACGTTTTGATCTAAAATCAATAAAATGAAAAAGTGACTTGTGTACCTACTTCAATCCAAAATCCAAGAAACAAAACTGTATGACAAGCAGTTATTTGTGCGGAACTACAATTCGAATTTAAAAACTTACGAGTGCGTTAATAATAATACTGGATCTATTCGATGGAAGAAAACTCAAGACTGATGTTTAATAATGATGAGGTTCTCAGTAACAATGTTACGATTAGAAATAAATATAAGTCAGTTACTTCTAACAGTTCATTTGAATTATCAGAAAAAGAGGAAGAATATAGATCGCTTTGTTCGGGGTCCTCTTACGAGCTAAACCGTAGCTATCCCGACTTATATTTAAAAACAAATGACGATGTGAAAGAACTGAAAAACAGAATATGTCAACTCGAAGAAAAGTTAATAATTGCAGAATCTGAAATAGAGAACTTGTTGTTAGAAAATAGTTCTCAAGCTAAAAAAATCACTGATTACAAACTAAAAATCGACAAATTGACCCATATATGTACAACTTCAACTTCAAAAAAATCCGAGACCAAAATAAAACGCAAAAGTCTTATTAGAACCAAGCTTGACTTTAAAAATACACAACAAAGTCCTATTCAACAAACTGGTATAAATAATACGTCGAAAGATACAATAATAGGACCTAACGTGGTTCAAAATGATATACATACTTGTCTATGTGATGTACCACAGCGAGCAACACTAGAGGGCACCACCAATTTGAACGCTACGAGCTCAATGACACGACGAAATATAACTACAAAAAACGCTCACTTAAATAAGTTATGTATAATAAGTGACAATAATGTTAATGACATATTAGGGATTGCCGAAAACACCTTTCCAAATGACAAAATATTCCACTATTGTATGCCGAAGGCGGGTATAATGGAAATCCTTGCAACGATAGACATAAAACTTGTAAATTACACACCTAATGATTATTGTATAATCTTCCTAGGGGAAAAAGACTTTTTAGTCTCCAGAAATTATGCTGAATTGGTGGATCATATAAAATGTAAACTTGAAAAGATATTGCATACAAATGTTATTGTATGTTGTCCTACTTTTAAATTAAAATGGAATACTAGTCTGTTTAATATGAGAATAGAAGCTTTTAATCGACTCTTGTACCTAAGTAATAAGATTTTTAAATTTGCGTACACTTTTGATACTAACAAACAACTAGAGTATTCATATGAAATGTTTTCCAAGTATACCGGCAAAGTTAATAATACAGCAATAGAAAATGTGTTCGGGAACTTGAAAAACTTTTTGGAGCATTTTAAACTTTCAGATCATGAACATGTTTGTGTTTATAATAATTGTAATATGACGCAAACATTTCAAGATAGTGAAAAGTGTCGGTTGAAACCAGGTACAATTCCTTTTTACTTCAACAAAATGAACACAAACCAACTATCATCTAAAGTTGTAACTAATTGTAGCACAGTTTTTGACGACACTGATCTTTTTCGTGAATAATGGATCAAATAAAGTCTGTGAAAGTACCTTGATGCAGAAAACCAGCTGCCTAAGGATATTTCATCAAAATGTATGTGGAATAAGAAATAAAAAAACTGAGCTCGAATTATACATTGCAACCACGGGTATTCAGTTGGACTACCTGTGTATAACAGAACATTTCTTAAATCTACAATCTGCTCATGTATTTAACTTTTCCAATTATAATTTAGTTTCATACAACACAAGGACGAACAAAAAAAGGGGAGGTAGTCTTATTTTAGCAGATCTAAATAAAGAAAGTGAAAATATTGATTTTGTAGAAAAATTGTATAGATCAGATAGTTTTGAAATATGTGGGGTTAAAGATCTTGAAACAGGGTTACATCTTTGTTGTTGCTATAGAAGTCCTTATGATAAAAATTTTGAAAGTTTTATATCTAGTTTAGAAATATTGTTAGAACATTTTATTAACAAGAAGTGCATTGTATGTGGTGACTTTAATATTGACGTACTTGTAGATAGCAAGAAACATACTGAATTTTTAAGCATATTGACATCTTATAATTTTCGATACCTTATAAATACTCCTACTTTTATACGGAACAACGCATATTCATGTTTAGACAACATAATTACAAATCTCGCTGATGATGACATAGATCATTGTTTCGTTGATCACAATGGCTTGGCAGATGGTCATGGTGGACTTTTCTGCAATGTATTTCTTGAAAAAATTAATAAGAAATCGAAAAACTCTGATCAAAGTATAATAATAAAAAAAAGAATATTTAATGATAAAAATAGCATGGCTTTCAAGAAAAGTATAAGTAATCAAAATTGGACTAATATGGGAATAAATAGTTTTATAAGCTGTCTTGGTAAAACATTCCAAGATTGTTACCGAAAGAAGTCAATTAGTATAAAGCCATATAAAAACAGATCAATACAGTGGATTACTAAAGGGGTTAAAGTTTCAAGTAAGATGAAAAGAGTACTATGCTCAGGTACAGTAAATAATGCCAGCCTTAAAAAGTATAAAAACAACTATGTTCGAATTTATAGAAGAGTTATTCAGCAAATTAAAAAAAAGGCCATAATAAATCAATTAAAAACCGCTACAAATATTACTAAACAGACGTGGAAACTTGTTAATGAAAGTACAAAGAAAACAACAAATAGGCAATGTAGAAATTTAATCCTAAAAGTGAACAATAAAGTGATAACTGATCCCCAGCAGATAGCAAATCAATTCATTGACAGTTTTGTGTTCAAATCGTCACTTGCTAGCAATGAAAAAGAAAGGGCAATGACTTTTCTATTAGACAGTACAAAAAGAGTCGAAAGTGACTTAACCTTCCATAAAACCACACCATCTGAAGTCACAAAGATTATTTGTAAAATGGCCAATAAAAAATCTTGTGGTTTTGATGACTTACCGATAACTATATTGAAGGAGAATATAGACTCTTTGGCATTCCCTCTTTCTGATTTTTTTAATAAATGTTTCGAAGAGTCGATCTTTCCAGATCAGTTGAAATTGGCTAAAGTAGTTCCAATATTCAAAAAAGGTATTAAGACTGATCCGAAAAATTACCGACCTATATCACTTTTGCCAACCTTATCGAAAGTTTTCGAAAAAATAATTAAAACTAGGCTGATGGTACATTTAAATGTAAATAAAATCATTAACTTAAGACAATTTGGGTATCAGAAAGGCGTCGGTTGCTCAGATGCAATAAACACTCTGTTAAATGACATAATTAATAAATTAAATGACAAAATGAAAGTGGCTGGGCTTTTCGTTGACCTTAGCTCTGCTTTTGATACGATTGATTACGAATTACTACTAACTAAACTTGAATATTATGGTATCAGAGGCAAGTCCTTACAACTTTTAAGATCCTACTTACAAAATAGGCGAATGTTTGTTGAAATAAAAAGCATCGATGAAAGTAATCATGAAGTCATATACACCTCTAAAATGACAAATATAAAACGTGGTGTGCCCCAAGGCTCCATTTTAGGACCAATACTATTTATTATATTTACAAACGACTTACTTAACTTTATGCATTACGTTCAGCCTGATGTAAAACTTGTTGTTTTTGCAGATGATACAAATATAATAATTGGGGCGAATGACTTAAAAGAATTAACCAAAAATGTAAATAAAAGCCTACAAAATCTCTGCGATTGGTTTACAGCTAATAACCTTTTGCTAAATACAAGTAAGACTAATATAATTTTATTTAAGACTACAACTCGCAATAATGACAATTTAGATGTACAAATCAAAGGAGACAAAATTGAATTAGTGGACAAGGTCAAATTTTTAGGGATTAACATAGACGAGCATTTAAATTGGAAACAGGAGCTAGCTGCTATTGACTCATCGATTTCATCAGCATGCTATGCACTCAGGAGCCTAAGAGATATGTTGGATCTAATGCAACTTAAGGCTATATATTACGCGCTGGTAGAATCTAGATTACGATACAGCATAATGCTTTGGGGTAACAGCTACAGTTACAACTGTCAGAAAGCCTTTATTTTACAGAAACGTGCCATAAGGATTATAGTAAGGATCTCACAAAGAGACTCATGTAGAGAGCACTTTAAAAAATTAGATATTTTAACAGTACCGAGTTTATACACTTCTGGACACATCTATTGGCCCACCTTAGAGTTTAGGTTTCGATGGCCCCTACCGAAATATGATTGCTAGATTAAACAAAAACTGTTGATGCAGTTTTAAACCTGATAAATTTTACCATCTTTTTCGATCGTATTGTTTCAAATTTGAATTCAGAATACCATACGACATGGAGCTACGCCTAACAAGTCGGATATGCGCCTTGTTAAAGGCAATTGATTTTTGAATAAAAAACATGTTTTATCAAATAAAGGTTTAATTTAATAACGCGTGTTGCCTCCATGGGCATCTACCACAGCTCTCATACGATTAGGCATAGAGTTTGTCAACCGCTCTATGAAATTTTGAGGGATCATCTCCCATTCCTCTTCTATGGCAGTTTTCAACTCCTGCATCGTCTGGGCAACTGGCTGACGAGCCCTAACACGACTTTTTAGCTCGTCCCACATGTGCTCAATAGGGTTCATGTCTGGGCTTCTGGCTGGCCAGTCCATAACTGTGATGTTGACATCCCGAAGATATTCCCTGACGATGCCGGCCGCATGGGCTCTTGCATTATCATGCATAAAAAGGAAATTTGGGCCCACATAGTCCGCGTATGGTATCACGCAGTATCACGTGAGGTTCTAAGCACTCACGAATGTACCTTTCAGCATTTAATGTTGGCAGCCGTGGTCCTGTAACAACCTCAAGTTGAGTTTTGCCGCTCGCGGATATACCGCCCCAGACAGTTCATGAGCCACCGCCATAAGCAACCCTCTCATCAAAGCAGCATTGTGCGAAACGCTCTCCCTTACGTCGGTAGACCTTCTTCCTTCCATCATTGCCATGTAACACAATTTTAGACTCATCAGAAAAGAGTACACGGCTCCAATCTTGCTGTGTCCAATTTAAATGACTGCGTGCGAAATGAAGGCGCGCTGTTCGGTGGGCTCGCGTTAGTTTGGGGCCATTAGCTGGCTTGTGTGGTACCATATCGCGTTCTTTTAACCTTCTTCGAACAGTTCGAGCGCTCACAGATACTCCGTGGAAGTCGTGAAGTTGGTTTTGTATCTCAATGGAGGTAAGGTGACGATTTCTCAAGCTGGTCGTCACGATGAATCGATCCTGTCTTTCAGTTGTGACCCGAGATCGTGGCCTTCCTTGGCGACGAACAAAGCCGCCAGTCTCTAGGTACCTCCGATAAACATTTCGGACCGCAGATCGACTTAAATTAAGTTGAGCACTCACGTTTCTTTGGCTGTGTCCGGCCTGAATAAGTGCCACAGCTTGGGCGGCGACTTCAGGTGAAGTATCCATAGATTATTGATAGAACCTCACCTTAATGTTAAGAATAAGTAATGTTTGTTGCAAAACCAAAGATATCAATCACTTTTTCAAGAATTAAATCCAAGTAAACCAATAAAACCAAGTTTTCTTAGTATTCGATTGTTTGATATCAACAAACAGGCTCCAAATTGTCTTTTGTTTCTTTAAATTCTGTGTTCGAAATTCAAAAAAAGACTATTGAATGAAATTGTGAATGTGCCAGGTTCAAAACTGCATAAAAACTTTTTGCTCGACCTAATATAAAATTTTAGCTAGGACCAAACGAAACTGAAAATACAAGGTGGGCCAAAAGATGTGTCCAGAAGTGTATATATTAGTAATCCTAAATCACTTTGCTAAGTATATTCATGAGTATGAATCACAAGAGGAACGTAGGATAAGAGAAAGCACGAGAAGGAAGGAATTTAAACACAGAATGGCACCAAATTTTAATATAGCTAAGCATTGTTCCAGATACCAGGCAGTGGAGTTATTTAATAGGTTACCGACTGACTTAAAGTTATTAATTTATAGCTCTCACTCTTTCAAAATTAAATTAAAAGCCTTCTTGTTGGAAAAATGTTTATACTCGGTATCAGAATTTATGTCAAGTGATAAAAATAGTCACTATTAAAATAGCAGTAAGCTTTAAATATTAAATTATTTTTGACCTAATACTGTTCTCATCACTGGGACCTTGATGAAGTTGTACACTAAATATTTTGACATTGAACATTTACCTGCTATTAATTTGACATTATATTTCTTTGTTGACATATTTTAAATTAATTGACTCATAGTATACTAAGCATTTCACATCAATTTTAATTAGACTTTTATATGTATTGTTTCTGCATGTGATAATTTTATTTAATATGTAATTTTCAACACAATGTAAATTGTTCATGAAATAAATTAAATGAAATGAAATAAAAAAGCTTGACAAATGGGTGCCCCACGAACTCAATGATCGCCAGCGCGAAGTACGCGTCGAGACGTGCCTTGCACTGCTCAACAGACACACAAATGAAGGAATTTTGAACCGCATTGTTACCTGCGATGAAAAATGGTTTCTGTTTGATAACCGCAAGCGCTCAGCAAGTTGGTTGGATCCTGGTTCAGCACCTAAACAATGCCCTACACGAAAACTTACCCCTAGAAAAGTGATGGTCACTGTTTGGTGGTCTAGCGCCGGTGTGATTCATCACAGCTTCTTACCAAACGGGGTGAGCATTACTTCAGATGTGTACTGTGAAGAACTGAACACAATGATGGAGAAGCTGGCACATCTCCAACCAGCATTGGTCAATCGCTTGTCTCCGCTGCTCCTGCACGACAACGCGCGACCTCATACTGCACAGCAGACGGTCTCCAAGTTGCAAGAACTGGGGTTGGAAGCTCTCCGTCATCCGCCCTACTCACCAGACCTTGCGCCTACATCAATAAACTGCCACTGCGTTGGCAAAGATGCATTGATTGCATGGGTGATTACTTCGATTAATACAAATAAAAAATGCATGAAAAAAATTCGTTTAAATTTTTTCATACAAAACGGCAATTTCATAGGTAAAGACCTATTATATTGGAAGGTGTGATTTACTAATATTACGTGAGACGTTATTATTAGTATCTAAGCATTCCTACTAAAAGATATGTACACTTGTTTCCTTATATTAAGTAATAATTATTTTGTAGAAATAGTAAAAGGTTTGTGTGTCAGACTCAGACAGACATGACAAAATCGTTTAAAAATTTAATTGGTGAAATTCGTGTAAGGTTTTTTTATACCGAATGTTTTATACGCTTTTTTGACAGTTAAAAAAAACTCGATGAAGTCTTATTTCACATAAGCTACCCTGTTTTGTACGATTTAAGGTGAATGCTCAGTGATATTCTGCGAAATTCAAATTTTCTTACGATTTTTGCTATTTGCAGGTCAGTTTCAGGTTGTATGTTGATCAAAATTTGATTCGCAACTATAACAAATATATATTTACATAAGAATCATCAATACATCTCTCTAAATTAGATTTGTTCCAAAATGTCATGAATTCCGAAATCAAACTTAGAGACGTTTTTTCTGCGTATGCCAAATACCTATCCAGGCCAAGGCCAAGTATCCGGCCAATGTTTGTCAAGGCCAAGTATCCGGCCAATGTTTGTCAAGGCCAAGTATCCGGCCAATGTTTGTCAAGGCCAAGTATCCGGCCAATGTTTGTCAAGGCCAAGTATCCGGCCAATGTTTGTCATGGCCAAGTATCTGGCCAATGTTTGGCAAAGCTATTATCTGTCGCATCTTTTTCATTTTCTTTCAGATGTATAAGTTGTATTTATGGATAGAAGTGAGGAAAAATATGGTTGATAAAGCAATATGTAAGTAAAACATTTTCATTGTTTAACGTAGCGTCACGCCCGTGTTCCACATGGACGTATTCCTGCGTGCTTGTACAAATGTACACCCACATATTAGCCAACGGCCAGACAGAAAAGACGCAAGATGAAGGCGGGGCGCGGACCCGTCGCAGACAGGGCGCCGTCACGACTTTTTATGGCGCGCACTAGAAGCTTTTCCCGGCATTCAGCCGTCCGACGCAAGATGCACAATGGCGAGCGGGCGAGCGCTGTGAGAACCTGCCCTCCGCGCCCTTTCCGCTCCCCCGCTTGCGCCCGTGCAGGCCCGCGCCCTGCCCGCACCCTGTCCTTTCTATATGCTTTTCAATAGGGCGCCGACGAGTTAACGTCGTGACGGCGTCCCGTCTTTTCTGTATGTTTTACGTCGCGACGGCTGTATACATTTTATATGCAAGTAGATTAAACGGGCGCCGCGACTGCGACGGGTCCGTGCCTTGCGTGTGTTCTGTGTGGCCGGTGCTGCACCAGTCACGACGCTTAAGACCTACTGAATAGAAGGTGCGCCTTCTGTTATCACAAGTCCAGACCACGGCATTAGGTATATTGAGAAATTTTTTATGGAAAAACCCAATAACATTTTGTGGTTTTTGCCCGAACTGGGAATCAAACCTGGAACCCAGTGCTCAACAGCCGCACACATAACCCCGAGGTAGTAACGAATACTAGGTACTACTTTTCTACTACTACTTTTTCACTTTTCTTAGTAACGAATGACAACGAATGACAGATGACAGCCAAAGATTGCGGCGCGGGGCACATGGCGTTCCGTCGCATTCATTCTTATGATGCCAGTTCACAATTTCACGGATTGACATGGATAGATTATAAACTATCGAAAATTAACACGGTATATTTTAGCAGTAGGTATGGTAGTTAAAATTTATCGACAGTTTACAATCTCACGAGTCAGATTATAAACTAACGAAGTTCATAATTGTACGGTGACTTATACAAATATTTCGTTTGTTGCGGATCACACATAAAAGTCACACATAATCCATACCTATAGTATTAATAACAACGACATAAAAACATTCTTCTTATCTATGAAGTGGCGTGAGGTTATGTAATGCAGAATAACTCTGGTATCTGTTGTCCAAGGGCGACCTCGAGGGAAGATCAAAAAGCCGAATTCAGAACGGGATCTGCCGGATTGCGTTCAGTACCTCATCATAGGCAGCGGCGTGGCAGGCTGGGCCGCATACCGGGCCATCATGCAGCACGACAAATTCGCTAAGGTACACTACTACACGATCCTAGAACATGACGTTGTTCATTATTTATAGTGCTGAAACTGATAGTTGTTTGGCCGGATACGGTCATCGTAGGCACTATGTTGAAACTTTTAAACACGAGGCTTGCTGCTTTTGCCTTATTAAAAAACCGGCCAAGTGCGTGTCGGACCACGCACAATGAAGGGTCCCGTAGTTGAAAAGAATTTAACCCAAAAACAAACATAACATTGTAATCCCAAAAAAAAAAAAAAATTATGTGATAAAATTACAAATTAACAATTTTCGGACTTTTTCGTTTACCAAACTGAGACTTTGCTTCTTGCCAAATTTCATTATTCTAGGTCAATGGGAAGTACCCTTTAGGTTTTGATGTACTTGCGAGTATCAAAATATGTCGCATAAATGGCCGTATTTTAGCCCTAATTTCAACTTGATAGCTCCACGCGTTCATGAGAAAAGAGTCTTGACCGACTGATAGACAGACAGACAGACAGACAGACGGACAACGAAGTGATCCTGTAAGGGTTCCGTTTTTTTCCTTTTGAGGTACGGAACCCTAAAAAAACCTTTTTTACAAAAAAATACAACCGACTTCCAAAAACAACACTACAAAGTGAAAAATAACTTTAATTTCGGAAGTCGGTGTCTGGTTATATGTATTTTCGTTTTTTGCCACCGACTTCCGAAA
The DNA here is from genome assembly GCA_946251885.1 of Cosmia pyralina. NCBI lineage: Eukaryota > Metazoa > Arthropoda > Insecta > Lepidoptera > Noctuidae > Cosmia > Cosmia pyralina. Next base: position 1,686,228 of record OX276342.1, read on the forward strand.
TTAAAGTTATTTTTCACTTTGTAGTGTTGTTTCTGGAAGTCGGTTGTATTTTTTTGTAAAAAAGTTTTTATTTTTCACTTTTTAGTTGTGGTACCTACCTACCCCACACAAATTCTAATACCTGCAATACAAACTAGAACATCATCCATATAAAAGTGGGGAAAAAATACGTATTATTGAAGCTAACTCAAAAACTACCCTAGCAAAGTTAATCAATTTTATATGGAACCAACTTTGATGTATACCCTCTCGAATAAAACCAAAAAAATTCAAATCGGTCCAGCCATCTTCGAGTAATCGGGGAACATACATAAAAAAAAGGTTCCGACGAATTGAGAACCTCCTCCTTTTTGAAGTCGGTTAAAAACTATTAATTATTCAGGTATTCTTCATTACCAAAGAAGACTCACTACCATACAGACGGCCTCCTCTCAGCAAACACATGTGGTGGAATAAGGAGCCGCCCGACATCAACAGTCTCCAATACATTGAAGATGAAAAAAGAAAGACGTTAGTTGTCATCCTACTACATAGCTTCATATTATAATACCTGTGTACTGTGTGACATTCGATTGCCATATTACGGCCGGGAGGGTAAATCTACGTTTTCCTAGATGGCCACCACATCATAGCGTCCGCAATTTACCGCCGAATGACGTTACTGGAACCGGTGTGTGTTGGCTTATAATAGATTATATTAAGGTTGTTAGGTTATCTTGTAATTTATATAGATTAGGTATATTTTATAGTTTTGTAGTGTGTGTACTGTAATTTATATTAGTAGGTAAGTAGGTACCTATTTTAGTAACTAATTTACATGCCCTAAACAGGCAATATGAACTGTGCTTACACCACCCAATTTTTACATCTGGTAAAATCTGTATTTTCTGCAAATAAATGATTCTTATTCTTATTAGAGAGTGTTTTTTGACACCGTAAAGTCAAACCCCGCTGCCATCATCTTCATGACAGCTCACTGCGGCCGCTAAGTGGTGGCCAGTCCTCTTCTAGGAAACCGTAGGTTTAGCGCCAATACGATGCCCGTTGAATCGAATTATATACGTTGCATACTATGTTGTTTTTACTGCGTGCGCTGCTACACTGACGGCTGCGAACTACAGCCATGCTTTTATTTGAATGGACCTGCGGTCATTACAAATCTTACGAAGAATAGTTACGAAGTACTTAAAAAAATCTCAGTAGTGTGAAGCATCAAAAATATTTCCTTTTTTTTTCACAACTTCAGGATGTATAATGCAGAATGTGCAAATTTTATGGACCCCGTTAAGTTTTATCGGAAAAAGAGTGGTCCGGCGTTGTCCATGGCAACCGGCTGGTGTGTCCTGAGGATCGACCCTGATGACCATTGCGTCTTTGTGAAGACCTTGGAGGGCGAGCGGCCGATCTACTACGAACGATGTCTTCTCGCACCCGGTGAGCTGACCCGTCTCTGGTAACATGCACGTAGCAGTAGATCACTGATGTGAACGAGAAGTACTACCAGCATACCAGTGTGTTTGTGCAGCCGAGTAGTGTTGCCGGTTTGATGGGTATGGGTAATATGGGTGCCGCTGCCGCTGTACCGACTGGCACATGAGACATCTCTGCTTGTGCAGTCAGTAGGACAACAAGGCGTCTGTGATGCCTCCTATCCCCATAGGCGGTAATGACCACTTTCCATGAGGTGATCCGTCCTCGGCTAGTTCGACGTTCATATCCGTTAACAATGGGGAAGAAAATGGTCAAATTAGTTCCGCGTAGATGGCGCTAAGTGTTTGTTACTTTCATTCAGCTGCATATTAAGTTCTTTGTTAAACTTTTGCGGCGTGATGGCGCTACGTATTTTCTCTTGTCGCCAATTGATTGCTTTTCAATCAATATCACTTTGACGAGTGACACACAGCGCTCACTCGTGGTGAAGCTTTCAGCAAGTAACCCACGAGTGACACACACAGCTCTCTCTCGTGGTGAAGCTTTCAGCAAGTAACCCCATTTTATCAGGGGCAGGAGTTGGACATTAAGGGCTGAGGGCTCCGGGTAATTCAAATTTCATCCGTAGCATGCCCTGACGCACGCAGAACCAGACCACAAGGTCCCCTAACTGACCCAGTTGTAAGATGAAATTAACCTAGAATTACAATAAAGACATTGTTTTCTTTTATTTCATATGCAGGTGTAAAAGCCAGGAATTTAGATATCGTCAGGGCTGCGCCAAAGGCAGTACGAGAAAAGATTTGCAGATTGCGAACAATTAGGGACTTGGAACTTGCATTTAGGTACGAAAATATCTTTTTTTTTTTTGTCAATGAACAGAATATAGCGGACATCGACGAGCAAACTAGAGGGTCGAGGTTTTTGTATCATTAAAAAAAATACTTCTTCCATTCTTTTTGATCGTGTAGTTATTGCACTTTAGATTTTTTTTTAATCTTTATTTATTTAGAGGCTTTTACCTTACACACGGCACACAACCAGGGCTCTTGGTTTACCTCCGAAAGCACCATCACCTCTCCCCTTATCTTCGTTTTATACATAACGACTTACCAAATATAACAAATCATAAGTGCGTACTATTTGCAGGTGACGTGCCACTAATAATACCGGAAAATAAAACATTACATCAACAAGAAGTAAATCAAACTATGTATACATAAACGAATTACATCATAATAGACTTTGACCCAGTTTACTAAACTGATGATGTGAACATTTCTCTGCCTTACTTTATTAATAAAGTGCAATATGCTATTGTAAATAATAATCTGAACATAAAACTTACTAAGAAAAACAATAACCTAAAACCATGCATCACACCCCGGGTTAGAAGGATAAAACTTCACATGCATGCAAAATCCTTTCCAGATAATACCATTTTACAGACTTCTTATAAAAGATACAGAAACTTCTGTAACAATCTACAAAAAAAGTTGAATAATACGTATAACAGAAATTTACTTGAAGAATCAGGAAAAGACAGTAATAAAAAAATGTAATTAAAAAAAGCTAAAAAACCCGACTGCGGTCAAAAACTGAAAAGTTAAAAACAAGCCCATTTTAAATTAAATAAATGTTGGAAGCAGGCGGGGGACCCCATTTGAGTTAGAAAATATAAAAATGGAATGGGTCCCGCCTGCTTCCAACTTTTATTTAATTTAAAATGGGCTTGTTTTTAACTTTTCAGTTTTTTACCGCAGTCGGGTTTTTTAGTTTTTTTTTTATTACATTTTTTTATTTCCAGCTTTTTAGTTTACAAATGTGAAAGTTTCGCAAACGATTTAGTTCTTGCAAGGAGCTTTAGTCGTGAG